>BLSH010374620.1:79702-99729 GCA_018402905.1 Glandirana rugosa | reverse complement strand
TTGGGGGGGGGGGTCACATCCCCAAAAGGGAAGGACTACAAGATTCAGCATAAACCCATCCACATATCAGGGCCACAGACAGGAATGGCTCACCTGGCTGGCTGGGCTTCGTTTTTAATAGGGGCTCAGGTGCTCAGAAGGCGCGGAGGAGGACGTCCGCCTCGGTCTCCTCTCTCTGACGTCACTGGTTGCTAGACGCCAATCAGCAGGCGATCTAGCAACCAGTGGAGGCGGGGCGGGCAGCGGCGGCTTCTAGTGCTGAGCGGAGCCTCACTGGCACGTCAGTCTCCGCTCTCCTCTCTCTTACGTCACTGGTTGCTAGACGCCAGTCGGGAGGCGATCTAGCAACCAGTTTAGGCGGGCGGGCTGCAGTGACTAGGTAGATCAGTTTAGGCAGACGGAGCGGCGGCATTTTCTGGGGTCATTTTTTTTCTCACTTGAGTATAAGCCGAGGGGGTACTTTTTCAGCACAAAAAATGTGCTGAAAAAGTCGGCTTATACTCGAGTATATACGGTAATAAATGATGTAAGAAGGTTTTACACTATTGTAGTGTCTGTTTCCATACTTTTACGCGAGCGCTTGCGGGATGAGGCCATGCGGAGAACCATCATATGGATTCCTGCTCCCTTGGAAGCGTACTTATAGCCGTGTGGTGCTCTTCAATCCAGTGATCTTTGAGCCCCTTGTGACCTGTCTTAAGGTAGGAGGTCATTCTCAGCTGGTAAGCTTGCACTTCTACCATTGAGGTGGCGGTTTTGTGCATGAATCCTACATTTATCAGTGATGGACATTCACTTTGATTATATGATTTTATGAGCACAAGAAAATGATTTTACTTCACGGGGGACTTTTTATTTTAACTTAATGGTTTCATTTTTGTTTTCTAGACATTCATATCTGTATGGGTATATTATGTTCATTTGTTTATTAGTATGCACTTGGAATCCGATGCTTTTTTTTTTTTTGCTCAATATATTATAATCTGGTTTCTTGCACTTTACAAAAAATCTTGTAAAGCAATAAAGTCCAGTAAAATGAGATTTTAGAAGACCTCAGAAAAGCTGTTGAAGGTTAGACGACTGGGAAGGTTTACATAGGGATTTAGAAAGAGTTGCACCTTTGGTCTGCTTTCAGACAAATACATAGCTTAAAATAGAAGTTCAATCCTGACACTAGGCTTTGAGGGAGTGGGTGTACCATAATGCAGACTATGCAATACAGCCTCATCTAGGACCCACCCAAATCCAAGACCAGATTATGAAGGAGCAGCACCATACAAGTGCCCGAGGGCCTCTCACCTCAGGAACCTATGCCCTTCAGCCTCCCAGAACTGTCTGCCCTTAAGCCTAACAAGCACCTGAAGGGACTTAAGCCCCTCGCCTCCAGGCACCTCCGCTCTTAAGCCCCCCCAACACCAGAAGGGGACTTAAGCCCCTCTTCAACAGGAACCTCCGCTCTCAAGCCAACAGTGACTAAGTTGCCTTAAGACTCTCGCCACTGGGAACTTCCGCCCTTAAGCCCCCGAGGGGACATAAGCCCCTCTAGCCTCCCAGACCGTACACCCTTAAGCCCCCACCACCTAAAGTGACTTAAGCCTCCCGCCTCCAGGAACCTCTGGCCTTAAGCCACCCCAGCACCCCATGGGCACTTTAGCCCCTCTCCTCCTGGGCCCTCGACCTTAAAGCCTCGTACACACGCTGAGAATATAGGACTAATGAGCGTCTGTTTTTTTTTGCCTGCTAGTCTCATATCGAAAGTGAAGAGGTTACTCAACTTACGAAAATTCTCAGACGACAGAATACAACTTCGGAAGTGATATAATGTATTGTAGTGTATATGAATGTATTCTTTTGTTTCCGAGCATGTGCATTCTTGTTCTTCTGATTTTTTTTGGACGAAAAGGAAGGATTTACCCACTTCCTAACCAGAACATCTTTTGCGAAACGGCACTACATCGCTTTAACTGACAATTGCATGGTCGTAAGCCGCTGTACCTTAACAAAATTGATGTCCTTTTTTTTCACAAATAGAGCTTTCTTTTGGTGGTATTTGACCACCTCTGCGATTTTTATTTTTTGCGCTATAAACAAAAAAAGACCGACAATTTTGAAAATAAAACTTTTTTACTTTCTGCTATAATACATAAACAAAAAATATATTAAAAAAATATATTCATCAGTTTTAGGCAGATATATATTCTTCTACATATTTTTGGTAAAAAAAAAAAAAAAATCGCAATAGGTGTATATTGATTGGTTTGCACAAAAGTTATCGCGTCTACAAAATAGGGGATAGATTTATGGACTTTTATTTTTTTTTAATTGTTTTTACTGGTAATGGTGGCGATCTGCGATTTTTAGCGGGACTGCGACATTGCGGCGGACAAATCTGACCCCAAACGCCACTTTTTGGGGACCAGTGATTAATATGTAAAAAAAATGGCAGGGAAGGGGTTAACACTAGGGGGTTAAGGGGTTAAGTGTTTTCCCTGAGTGTGTTCTAACTGTATGGCGGATGGGCTGCCAGGGACATGACAGAGATCGCTGTTCCCGAACACTGGGAACAGAAGATCTCTGCCATGTTATCTGGCAGAACGGAGACCCACCTTGTTTACATAGGCAGATCCCCATTCTGCCTCTGTACACGGCGATTGCGGGTCACCGGTGGACTTCGAGTCCACCCGACCTGTGGGCACGCACTCGCAAATCACGATTGCGCGAGCCGCCGTACAGCTACGATAATTTGCGCAGAAGAGCCGACCTGCCGCCGTAGAATGACCGCGGCTGGTTGGCAGGTGGTTAAATGAAAATCATACAATCTGGTATCGTACAAGAACAATTTTTGTGTTTGTTCCTTTGGATAATCTCAGACGAACTGTTGTAATTGGCTCTCGAAAGCGGTTGTACAAAAGAACAGATTATTATACGATCGCTTTGAAAGTGGTATTTTTCATCTGATTTTCTCATCCTGTGTACTAGGCTATAAACCCCTCTTCTCCCGGCCAAGCTGGCCAATGACACTAAGGCAGGCCATACACGGTCGAATTCCGAACAAATTTTCTTTTTAAAATCAGAAATTTTGTGCGTTTTGTGATCCGATGGTGCCATCTTTGATTTTCTATATTCGACCAACCAGGCCTTCAATTTCCCCTCATGTTGCTACAGAAAAGAATTTGTGGCTTCTTTTCTTTCCGGGAATTTTCTTTGCTTGCACTCATGTGCATTCCTTTTCTATTACATTTCTCGCACAATTCTCCCAACATTGATTAGAAAATCGTTAGTTTTTTAAAAAAATTCCAACATGCCAGATTACTCAAATTAGATTGCCGCACGGAAATCGGCTGTTGCTACAGCCCACTAATGGTGTGAAATTCGAACGAAAATTCTTTGATAAGATTTTCAAAAGAAAATTCTTTTGAAATTCAACACGTTACTCCACATCAGTTATATACTTTCTTGTGTATTTATCCTCCAGGTAATAAAACAAAAAACTACAGTACCGTTATTAAAATGAATAAGACGTACAAGCCCCAACTGCGCAATTACAGTACCTCACAAAAGTGAGTACACCCCCTCACACCCCCCTTGCCATTGGGTTTAGATATTAATGGCTGTGTGTTGAGTTATATTGAGGGGAGAGCAAATTGACACCATTAGGCCTCATACACATGGGCTTTTGTTTAAAAATAAGCAAAATGTCGGGTCCGATGTCGGGGAAAGAAATCAGCGTTTTTTCGGTGCTTGTCATCAGCATTAGTGAGCATCGGCGTCAATAGCAGTTTTAAAAAAAAAAATCCTCTGCTATTTTTCAATCTAAACGCCGGCGTCAAAAACGCCGGTTAACGCAGTTAGTGAGCAATTTGCGCGTCAGTGTCAAAAAGGCCAAAACGTTACAGCCTCAGAACGCGCTGGTGGTGGGTTCTAGTTTCAGCTCACTAACACTGACGCCTTCTACAGCTAAAAAACATCTGCGTTTTTATGGGGCCATTGACTATCATGGAGAGCTGCAAAAAACGCCAAAAAACATCGGCGTCAAAAAACATCCGTGTGTATGAGGCCTTATACAAGCTGTACACTCACTACTTTACATTGTAGCAAAGTGTAATTTCTTCAGTGTTGTCACATGAAAAGATACAATGAAATATTTACAAAAATGTGAGGGGTGTACTATTTCTGGCACTGTATAAATATTTCACTATTCGGCTAGGAAGGCTCCTCTATGCCCCACTAACTATTAGACCTTGGGCATACGTCCCATGCAGCGGGAAGGCTGTCACTGAGAGCACTGGCCATTGTACCCAATCATTTTATAGAATGTAGAGATGTGTGTGGGAAGAATTTGTCTATGTATCTCCCAAAATTGACAGAGGTTTTAAAGTGATACTAAACACACACTGTTAAATTAACATTGTCCCTTCTATTTCTGTATATGAATGATGGCATTGCACTTAATATTAAAAAAAATAATAATCTAAGTAACCACCCCCCCTTGCAGGGAAACATAAGCAGGAGGAGCTTCTAGTCCTCTGCTGCTGAGCCTTTGGGATACAGAGTAAAAATAAATAAATATCATCAATAAATTGTCATACAAATACACCAATCACAGGCTGTGTCACTACCCTCCAGCCTGTGTCTTAGAATAATGGGGAGGTGAAGCCTCCATCAATCTACAAGTAATATTCCACCCCTATTGTGTTTAGCTAGTTAGTGGCAATGGAGGAGGAGGGAAGGAGTGGGCTGTCATTTACCACTGTGTATACGCCCACATATAGTCACATTGGCTGCTCAGATGTGATAGCGAGGAAATGCTCAGCATAGAAACTGACTAAAAACTGTAAAAACTGAGCATGTGCAGAGTTACCAACACTGCTCTGCAAAATCCCTAGCTGAAATGGGGACATGGACAGGAGGTGGAGATCGAGAGCAGCAGGATTAACCAGGTTTATTGTAGAATACAGAAAACGAATCTCATTGTGACTGAGTGAGTATGAACAGCATATATTACACCATTTATTGAGAGTTTTTTTAATCATGTGGGTTTAGTGACACTTTAACCCTTCCCCACAAGATCTGAAATAAAATACCAATTTTAAAATATTAAAGAGGAAGTAAACCCAGATTGGGTTTACTTCCTCTACATTACCCTGCAAAGTAGATGCATAATGGGCTACTATGCATCGCATAGTAGCCCAATATGTGCCACTTACCTGCAAACGAAGCCTGCAAAGTCCAGCGCTGTGCCCTGTGCTGGTAGCATCCATCTTCTGCCCCTCTTCCTTCCGGACCCGCAATCTCGGGCTCTGACTGGCCAGAGTCGTGTGACATCACTCCCACGCATGCGCGCGGCAGCCGCCAGTCACAGCACGATCTCAGTGAAGAAACAGCATGGAGGCCGTTTCTTCACTGCTCATGTGACGAAATGACGTCGGCAACAGCACTACACTGTAGCAGGCACCTACAGGTAAGCCTTATTATAGGCTTACCTGTAGGTTAAAGTGGCTGTCACGAGTTGACAACCACTTTAACTATAATTGGGTTTTAATAGCATGTAAACCATATACTAGCATACTGCAATGAGGTTTCTAATCAGGCAGTGGTGCATATTGGAATATTCAGATATACTTGTAATCCTCAGACCTCTGTTGTAGTATGTTTGCCTTACTTTGAAGCTGGTGTGCAATGTCCTCCGTATTTGTGCTGGGTCAGTAATCTGTGTTGCAGCGGTCGTCAATGATGCAGCAGTAATCTGTATTGGATCAGTTGCTTTGTGTCGAATCCCTCTGCATTCATCTTGAAACCCCTTCATAAAAGTGCAGATGCTCTGAAAACAAGAACAAGTCAATATGATTTACTGATGCAAGGAAGGAACAAGCATGCATTGTTTTACCATTTCCATAATCTTTTCAATAATCTTTATTACTAATTATTTTAGCATTGGGTGAGAGATGTTGGAGGAAAATCAATCACATAAGTCTCATCTCTACCGTCTGATTTCTGTACCAGCATTCTAAAGCTTCGCTGCCCAAAATCAGACCAACGGCACAGCTTTCTACTGTATATTGTGACCAAAAGGTACAGTTTGACATAGTAAAACATTTTGGAATTTAAAACCAGTTACTGGCTTTTGGGTGGACTCAACTTTTACAGTTAAGCCAGAACAAATTCTGTTCCTGTAAACTGACAGCAACAACTGCCAAATGACAGCTTAAATCTATCAAGCTCATACCTTTCCCATTGCAATGCGCCCAGTAGTGATCCCCAGTTGCCTGATTAAATCCCCATCCACACAGCAAGTTCCACCTGCGTATCTGGCATGCCTCCAGCTTCAAGTGACAAAGCCCAGACTTTCTGATTGGTCATACAGGTCCCAGGCATTGCGTTGTGGGATGGATGCAGGATGTGTGCATAGATCTCAGGAGATGGAAAGCCATGAGAGAGGACTTCAAAAGTCTACATTTTCTTACCTTAAAGTGTTTGTAAACCTCAGACATGAAATATGAACAAAGCATATGCCTCTATACCAGTGGTTCTCAACTCCTGTCCTCAGGACCCAACAAAAGGCCAGATTTTAAGTATTGCCTTGGGGTGATTCAGATTAGAATACTGCAATCCCTGAAAAGCAAATGATATCACCTGTGATGTATTTCAGTTATTCAGCAAACCTGGCCTGTTAGTGGGTCCCGAGGACAGAAGTTGAGAACCACTGCTCTATACTGTGTACTTGTCTCAATTAAGAGCACTAAAGTGTCATTTCTATCTGTTGCCTCATTCCTCTGCTATCAGCATGAGTCACTTCTAACAAGTTTTCCTGACACCAAGAGAAAAATGGTGACAAGGGAGGGATAGCCAGCCAGCTGTGATTGACAGCATCAACTCTGTTCCCGTATGCTGTTTAAAGGGGTGTGTGTTCCCTTCCTTCCAATCAGCTCCCAAAGCTCTTCTCACTGAGCTTTGCAGAGGGTATTTTCAGCTATCCGTCCCCTTTTTAAACAGGTACAAATTATGTAGGAGGATTTGTATATGGTAGGTATATGGAAGGGTTTACAACTACTTTAATGCATGCTCTGCATTAAGGTAAAAATTGGCCAATGACTTGTCCTAAACCCCCCAATCCCAAAACACTTACCTTGCTCAATATCACTGCTCCCATGCGGTCTCCAGATCAAGCACCGCTCCCCTCACTTCCTGCTTTCACTGGAGACACTGAGGGCAGCGGAGCCATTGGCTCCTGCTGCTGTCAGTCAAACTCCTGTCATGAGAGCTCAGGAACATGGCTCATCAGTGCTGTGTGTGTCAATGGACACACACAGCCTGATTGCAGAGCATGCATGCACAGGTGCCTCCTCAGCACTTGGCTTGCTGCACGAAAGATCCGAGCAGGGAGAAGCTGACAGTACTGACAGGGATCAGTCAGAAGAGGAGGAAAGCAACCTTTCTGGGCAATATCACTAAAAAAAGCAGGTAACCATTACCTCTTTTTTACTATATATAAAACAAGCCATTAGTATCACTTTCAGCTAGCCATACACTAGTAGAATTTTTGTTTTAAGAATGTTTGTTCGATTTTCTAATTATTAGTGGGGTCCAATCCTTAGTTTTCAACTGCAGCGAGGAAAATATTCAAAGGATAAGGATGGAATTTTTTTCTTAAACAAATGTATTTCTAACCGTGAACGATTCAATATATTGTACTGATGAATTTTGATACTCATTTTTACACAAATGTTTGCATGAAAGTTTGTTTGAAAAACACCTAATGATTGCCCAGCTGTAAAGCAGCCCATAAGGAAATGCCATTGCTAGAATGGTACAAGTTGTCAGCTATGAGATTCTGTCCTTAGCGAATACTGTCAGTTTATCACATTTGCCTAAAGTACCCTCTATATCATGGGTGCTCTACCTGTGGCCCTCCAGCTGTTGCGGAACTACAAGCCCCATGATGCATTGCAAGGCTAATGGTTATAAGCACGACTCCCACAGGCAAAGGCATGATGGGACTTGTAGTTCCGCAACAGCTGGAGGGCCACAGGTTGAGCACCCATGCTCTATATCATGGGTGCTCAACCTGTGGCCCTCCAGCTGTTGCAGAACTACAACTCCCATCACGCTTCTGCCTTTGCTTGTAACTGTCAGCAGCTTGCAATGCCTCACGGGACTCGTTTCGAAACAGCTGGTGGGCCACAGGTTCAGCACCCATGCTCTATATAATGCTTAGAATCCATTAAAATGATTTTACGACATATATATATATATATATATATATATATATATATATATATATATATATATATATATCCACAAATTGTGAAAGCACAGTATACGACATGGAATATATACAGGTCCAATATACTGTCTGTTTAAGCCATATCTAAACATAAATTTATCGTACGGCTCTACTTCACACAATGCCTCAAGATAAACTTTCCCTGGAACACAATCTTACTCCAGGGTTGCCAGAAAATATTAAGAATAAGAGCACCCTGCTGGCTACTTAATAGATTCAGGCAACCTTATCCTTCACTCACCTAGATGGATCAGAGAATTGAAACGCCCACACACCAGATCTGACCCGCTCCACAGATAAAGTAGAACAAATAGAGCCACTGGCAGCTGCTACGAATAATAAAAACAATATAAAAGCACAAATAGTACCATGAACACGAGCAATAATGGTAAAATAGTAGCGCTAAGGCTCCATGCACACTTGAAGCTCTCTGGGCGCTGGGCAGTAGATGCTGCTTAGAAAATGTTCTTTTGCAGGGTTTTGTAAGCAGCGTTTATCGGCGTCTACCAGCGTTGGCGTTTTAGAGAAGGGTTTTTTTTTTTTTTTTTTTTTACTTCATTAGCTTCCATTGGCTACAAAAAACGCCGGACCCCGATTTAACGGCATATATGAGCGTTTATCAGCGTCCATCGTTTTTTGTGGTCAGAAGAACGACTTTTGAACACCAATTCAGGGTGTTCAGATAACAGCCCAAAAACGCCACTGCTGTTAAATGAAAATTAACGTCCATGTGTGCATGAACGCATAGGATAACATAAAGGGGCGTTTTTGGACTGTTAAAAAAAATGCCCAAAAATAGTCGTTTATCAGCTACAGTGTGCATGAGCCCTAATGCATAAAACAGTAATATTGAAAACATAAACACCCAGTGATAAATAGGTACTATTAATAGTCCATAATCAAGTCCTTTCAAGAGGTAGAAAAATAGATGTAGACCTTTGGCACCACACCGTGTGAGATGTAGTAGTGAATCCTTCCCCCCCCCACATGGATATGCACTTACCAACTTCACATGCCTTGCACTCTCATGCTCGGCACATAAGCATATGATTTGATTATGGACTATTAATAGGACCTATTTATCACTGGGTGTTTATGTTTTCTAAATTACTGTTTTATGCATTAGCACTACTATTTTACCATTATTGCTCGTGTTTATGGTAATATTTTTGTGCTTTTACAACCTTATCCTTCAAGCAGATCCACTGAAGACAGATGTAAATGATATGGAACCTAAAACATGCATTCTGCAGCTGCTCTTTTGCCTAGGAACACTTTGTCATCTATTCTTCAGGAACTTCTTGATTCTGATTGGACACACAGAGGATGCCAATCAGCGGGTCTGGTGGACCCGATGTCCGCCAGCCACCCACGATCGTTTCCCAGACAGGCATAGCTCTTAATGGGATTTTTTTTTACCAAAAATATTTAGCAGAATACATAATGACCTAAATTGATGAAGAAATTTGATTTTAAATTTTTTTTTATTGGGTGTGTTTTATAATAGAAGGTAAAATATATATATATATATATATATATATATATATATATATATATATATATATATATATATTTTTTTTTTTTTTCAAAATTTACGCTTTTTTTGTTTATAGCGCAAAAAATAAAAATCACAGAGGTGATCAAATACTACCAAAAGAAAGCTCTATTTCTGGGAAAAAAGGACATAAATTTTATTTGCGTACAACGTCACATGACCGCACAATTGACAGTTAAAATAACGCAGTGCTGTATTGCAAAAAATGGGCTGGTCATTAAGGGGGTTAAACCTTCAAGGGCTGAAGTGGTTAAGTAATGGCAGTGGCTACCAATGGTGAACTTCCTACAGTACCCTTATGTCTCCATATTTGAACAAGATATCTAACCCCTTGCTCAACATGATGGAAATGCCCAACTACCAATTGGGATCATACCTCCCTGAAATATACAGTACACAGAATCTACATCAACAACTCTATCATTGGACATATAGGCTGCTGCACTGTGATGTGGACTTTCAAGGTTTAAGTCAGCAATCCAGGAGGTGATATATCCTGTCCGCAGGTCTCAAGCAGGGATCTTCAAACGATGGCCCTCCAGCTGTTGCAGAACTGCACATCTAGTAGAACTCTGACATTCACAGACATGACTAGGCATGATGGGAATTGTAGTTCGTGAACAACTGGAGGGCCATAGTTTGGAGACTCCTGGTCTAAAGCCTAGTACACACGGGCCAAATGCTGGGCGACATTGGCCGGTTCAATGAAAAAAATCGTCTGACATTCGACCCATGTGTATGGTAGCCGGTCCAAAAACAACTGGCCGATAGGCATGTGGCAAAGCCAGCAACCGACCGGCTCCCGATCAATGCTCTCAGCCAGTGTTCTGGTGGGGGGGTGTCCCCCTATCATGACAAAACAGGTCAGCATACGAACATCGGATTGTTAGTACAGCGGCACTGACCTGAGCTATTAGTTTTCCGATAGTGGGTACTAAGCTTTAGAATAATAAGGTAATTCAATTCCCATCAGATGTCATGGCACAAAGCAGATGCACAGGTCATTATTTCTGGAAGGTCGGCAAAGTAGAGAGCATATGCAGAGATGGAAAAAAAAGGCTGTGAGAGTGACTTCATGTTTTTCGGGGTATTCCGGCATCAGAGAGGCAAGCTACATCTGAAAACTCTACCCATTTTTTATGAGCGCCATCTGGAGTGCTCTGTTTATATTTGTCTTTGGATAATTACAAAGCCTACAAGGATGAGCAGACATCGTACGCACCAGTAAATCTCACTACATCTGAAGATACTTTCCACTTTTAAAAAGTTTAGGTTTTTACACTTTAAAATGTAATAAGAGACCACACAAGTAATAAACAATATGCCAAAAAAAAAAAAAAGGGATTTTATTAAGAACTTACCGTAAAATCCTTTTCTCTGAGTTTACTGACAGACGCAGCCCTTCATTGACAAGTGGGGTTTATGCACATCCTACTAGGAGTAGACTAGGCAAATAGAAAAAAGCAAGCTGACCCCTCCCAGGGGGCCATCCTCACTCAGCATATAACCCCCTGCTCTGTATAGCATATCAGTTCGTAACAAGCCATACAAACACAACACAGAGGGGTGGGTGCTGCGTCTGTCAGTGAACTCAGAGAAAAGGATTTTACGGTAAGTTCTTAATAAAATCCCTTTTTCTCTTACGTTCACTGACAGACGCAGCCCTTCATTGACAAGTGGGGATGTCCCAAAGCTGTGTCAGTCAAGAGGGGTGGGTAAACAACAACTACTGTACCCAACAGAGTCCTCTCAGGAGGCGCCAGCCGCGCCTACACCGCCACCTGCAAAACTCTGCGGCCAAAGGCAGCATCCACGAATGCTGAAATATCAACTTTGTAAAACTTAGTAAACGTGTGCACCGAGGCACAAGTGGCCGCCCTGCACACCTGTGACACCGAAGCCTGGTGTCTGAAAGCCCAGGAAGTGCTAACTGCCCTGGTGGAATGCCCCGAACAGTATACGCATGGGTCACGGTCTGTCTGATCCAACGGGAAACAGTAGCCGACGAGGCCGCCAACCCATTGTTTGGACCTTCCATCAGCACAAACAACGCATCAGACTTCCGAAAGGGAGCTGTAGCCGCCAAGTACACCCGCAAAGCCCTCACGACATCCAAAGAATGCAACTCAAATTCCTTGGGATGCGACGGGTGCAGACATCATGAAGGAAGAACAATATCCTCATTAATGTGAAAAGAAGAGACCACCTTCGGTAGAAACAAAGGAGAAGGGCGCAAGACCGCCTTGTCCTTATGAAGGACTAGGTAAGGAGACTTGCAGGACAACGCTGCCAACTCAGACACCCGCCTAGCAGATGTAATGGCCACCAAGAAAGCCACTTTCTGAGACAGCAATTGTAAGGGAATATCCCTGATCTTCTCATATGGTGGTTTCTGCAGTACAGAAAGTACCAAATTCAAATCCCACGGCGCCAAAGGTGACCGTATCTGAGGAGCCACATGGCGTACACCCTGTACAAATGTATGTATCAACGAATGTGACGCCAAAGGCCGTTGAAAGAGAATCGCCAGAGCCGAAATCTGACGCTTGAGAGCACTCAATGCCAATTCATTATCCAGGCCCTGCTGCAAAAAAGGCGAGGACCCGGGACAACGCAAGAGTGAAGGTTCCAACCCCCCGCCTCACACCAAGCAATATAGGCCTTCCAGGTGCGATGATAAATCTTGCGTGAAGTACACTTGCACACTTTAAACATGGTAGGGATCACAGACTCAGCGACACCCCTATCCCTCAACACCTGGGACTCAATAGCCAAGCCGTCAAAGCCAGCGAGGGTAAAGCAGGGTGCAAGATGGGTCCCTGTGACAGGAGATCTTCTCGCAGCGGAAGACGCAAGGGAACATCTGTCACCATTCGCACTACGTCGGCATACCAAGGGCGCCAAGGCCAATCCGGAGCTACCAGGATTGTCGGAATCCCTTCCGCTTCGATCCTGCACAGTAGCTGCGGTAGAAGCTTGATGGGAGGGAAAGCGTACAGGAGCAGATACCGACCCCAAGGCGCTACCAACGCGTCCATAGCGGCCACCAACGGGCCCCTTGTTCTGCACACAAAGGTCTGCACCTTTTGATTGAACCTGGACACCATGAGGTCCACGTCTGGCGTACCCCACTTGTGGCAAATCTGGCAAGACACCTCTGGATGTAGGGACCATTCCCCCGATACAGTGTCTGGCGACTGAGAAAGTCCGCCTGCCAATTCACTACGCCCAGAATGTAAATGGCGGAAATTGCCGGCACGTGAAGTTCTGCCCATCACAGAATGAGAGCTGCTTCAGCAGCCACTGCAGAGCTCCTCGTTTCGCCCTGATGGTTTACGTACGCCACTGCCGTGGCGTTGTCCGACTGAACCCGAACCGGGAGGGCCGCGTAGCCTTACCGTCCAGTGGGAGAGGCAGAGCCTGATCGCCCTCAACTCCAGCACATTGATCGGAAGGCAGGATTCCTGCGCCGACCAACGGCCCTGAGCAGATAGCTGCCCCAGGACCCCCCAGCCCAATAGGCTGGCGTCCCATTGTGACTATCGACCAATACAGGGGGAGGAAGGACTTCCCCAATGTTAGAGCCGGGGCCCGAAGCCACCAGGCTAACGATCCTCTGGTCTGATGATCTAATCTGATCAGCTGGTCCAGGGACAGCTGAGACTTGTCCCACCGTGACAGAATTGCGCGCTGTAGGAGCCGAGTGTGACTCTGGGCGTAAGGTATCGCCTCGAAGGCTGAAACCATGACACCCGCATACAGAACCATAAGGAGGACCACTGGCATGACAGCAGGGTTCACACTGCTGCTTGCAGTGTCAGCAACTTGGCCGGAGGTAAGAACATCTTTGCCTGCTCCGTGTCCAGAATCAGACCCAGATATTCCAGGCGACAGGACGGGAACAACGTCGACTTCTGCAGGTTGATCAGCCAGCTGAAGTCTTTCAACGAGGCCATGGTTATAGCCACGTTCTCCTCCAGAGCCAAAGCAGACTCTTCTACCTCTTCTAAATCGTCGAGGTATGCTACCACAGCAATGCCTCTCTGCCTCAATAGCGCCATCACCGGAGCCACCAGTTTGGTGAATACCCGAGGAGCTGAGGCCAGATCGAAGGGAAGTGCCACAAATTGGTAATATAGATCTCCCACTGCAAAGCCCAGGAAGCGCTGGTGCCGGAGACAAATGGGAACATGGAGGTATGCTTCCCTGATATCCAGAGACGCCATGAAGGTGCAGGGCGGCCACGACTGAATGGACAGATTCCATCCTGAATTTTCACGCCTTCACAAAGTGGTTCAGCGCTGTTAGGTCCAGAACTGGCCTGACTCCACCCTTTTTGGGTACCACAAAAAGATTTGAATAGAAGCTGCGGAATCTTTCCAGCGGAGGTACTGGCACAATTACCACTTGTTTGGAGAGCATCTGAACAGCGTCTAGGAGAGCCTTCCGACGCCCCTGAGGGAGTCTCAAGTCCGATGGGAAGAACCTGTCTGGGGGTAGAGTGCTGAACTCTATCCTGTACCCGGAGGAAACCACTTCCTGCACCCACCGGTCGGAAATGCGGGCAGTCCACCTGTCTGCGAACCCCAGAAGTCCGCCCCCCCACCCGAGAATTGGGTGGGGGCAACCCATCATGCGGAGGAGGACTTATCCACTCTTGTGCTGCCAGGGTCGTTTACCAGACCCCGAGGCAGACTTGCTGGGCCTTGAGCCCTTAGCCGCTGCACAAAAAAAAAAAAAAAACCCTCTTCTGACCCGAAGAAGCAGGACCCTGCTTACGGCGGAACTCCTGCCGCCTGGGCTCCGGAAGAAAAGTACTCTTCCCTCCAGTGAAATCCTTAATGATTTTATGCAACTGCGCCCCAAAGAGCCAACCGCCCTGAAAGGGAAGATCCGTGAGGCCCTTATTAGACACGTGGTCACCCGGCCAACAGCGGAACCACAGCACCCGTCTGATAATGACTGCGAAAACAGACATCTTAGACAGCATGGAAAGCAGGTCCAAAGCTGCACCACACAGGTACCTAAGACCCTGTATCAGATGGTCTGGCCGCTGAGACGCCCCAAGCGAGCTCCCGCAGCTCAACTCATTGTCGCACACTCGGTAAGGGATTGCGCCGCCATGGCTGACGCCAGAGCTGGTCTCCTGGCCGACCCTGCCAACAAGAACAGTGCCTTGGACACCGCCTCCGTCCGCCTATCGGCCGGATCCTTAAAAGAGGGAGACCCCTCCAAGGGGATGGTCATTGCCTTATTCAGGCGAGCCACCGGAGGGTCCACTGCGGGGGATGCCCACTTCACAAAACTATCCTCAAAGGGATAGTGTACCGCGAAACGTTTGGGCAGGGAAAAGGAATTCTCCGGACGCTGCCATTCCTTATAGACCAGCTGATCAAAGAATTGATCATAGGGGTAAGCCCTAGGGGACCTAGGTGGCTTAAAAGACCCACAACGTATGCTGTCTCCCGCGACTCCCCGGCTTGGCAAAGACGCATGAATAATGGCGATCAGGGCGGCCACCAGCGCCCTCTCACGCGCTACCGAGGCCCCTTGGTCTTCCTCATCGTCCGAGGGCTCCAGTTCACCATCTGAGAGCACCACGGGGGTCCCTGTGATCACTGAGGCCACTTCCGGTTCAGACTCCTCTCCCGATGAGGGTGGAGGAGGTGGACGCTTTTTAGGGGCCCCCTTAGCATGGCCCGGCACCTCCCGGGGAAAAAATTCCCCAAATACTGATTTAACTCGTCCAGGGACACCAGAGTCCCCAGCGCAGGTTGCGCTGACACTCGCTCCTCCTTGGAAGGACCCGCAGGTTCAGCCGCCATTGCGCCACCGGACACTGACAGGCAGAAAAGCCCCGACACCCCCACAATGCAGCCCCACAGATCAACCAGGAAGGACACCCAGGAGGACTGCACCCACTGCTACCAGCACCCCAGGGAGAGCCCAGCTATACTTGCTGTTTGTTGCCTCTCAAGCGCTGCGTCCCAGTAGGAGTGCTTAGTGACCGCCAGTCAGAGCATGCGCCGCCTGTGCCATCCAGGCTGTCACAGAGTGAGAGAGGAAGCATCGGCTTAGCCGCACGTTTTTCTTCCCAGGCACATCCAAAATGGCCGCCGAGCGGTCACAAGAGGCCAAAATCACAAGCAAAATGGCCGCGGCTATGGCAAAATGGCGGAAATCCGCCACAAAATGGAGACGGATCGCCACATGGCGCGGTGCGGGGGGGAGGGGAGCGAGGACACCCAGGGGGGACCTGAGCCCTAAAAGAAACCCCGGACCGGCCGCTAAAATTCGCCCATCCCCCCTCCTCCGCGCCCCTAGGGGGGAGAGAGGGGGTCACTCACCAGTCTGACGGGCGTAGCAGGTAGCCACCCGGTTGCAGACCTTCCTCCCACTGCCGGAGAGGGATGCTGCAGGCAAAAAGCCCCTGGACGGGAATAGAGTCCGGTCACTGGGCGCAAGTGGGGATCACCCACTGGCCACCCGCATGGAACGGGCACGATGCGGCGGACCCCGCTAAGGGTAGCTCGCATCTGTCGGCAGTGCTGGGGAAAGTTCAGGATTCTGGATATCCTCTATGCCCCAGCCGGCTTCTTGATAGCAGTCTTCAGTAGTAAAAAATGGGAAGCCGCAGATCCCATAAGGGAACCAGGTCTAACTCCTTGCACTAGGCATAATAAAACTGATATGCTATACAGAGCAGGGGGGTTATATGCTGAGTGAGGACGGCCCCCTGGGAGGGGTCAGCTTGCTTTTTTCCTATTTGCCTAGTCTACTCCTGGTAGGATGAGCATATAACCTCACTTGTCAATGACGGGCTGCGTCTGTCAGTGAACGTAAGAGAAAAAGTATATTTTTTCCTCTTTCTGCATAGATTGGCTATCAAATAGGTGTTTTATTGGGGATAAAACAACTTATGTGGTAGACAATTACCTGTACCGGTAGTTTCGCCAGTCCAAACTATGTTTTAGGGCATGGCATGCATTCTATGCATTAAGGTGAAAAACCTTCTGCGCTGCAGCTGCCCCCCTGAGCCCCCCATTTTTCTTACCTGAACCTGATCGTTCTAGCGATGAGCACGAGCCCAGCAGCTCCAGTCGCTGCCTTGGGGTCCTCATTGGATAGATTGATAGCTTCAGTCAAATCCAGTGACACGGGAGCTGGAGACGGGGCCGAGTCCTGCTGTCTGTGTCAATGGACGCAGCAGCAGGACTTGGGAGCCTCCATTGAAAGAGTCTCTCCATGGGGGCACCCGATGAAGAGGAGGAGCCAGGAGCGCCACCGGGACACCCCAGAAAAGGAGGAGGATCGGGGGATGCTCTGTGCAAAACACTTGCACAGAGCAGTTATTTTACAAAAAAAATAAATAAATGAACCTTTACAACCACTTTAAAAGGTGAAGTTAGAAGCAGATTGGCTACCATGCACAACAGCACCAGATTTTTCACTTTCCAGTTTTAGTAAAATTAAACTCTTTGGGACACTGTTTTGGTCCTACTTTTGATAACTTAACATCTGATGCCACACCTCTGTCTTATGACCGCACTGAAGATCCCATAATGTTTCTATCTTTCTACTGGCTTTCTTGATTTTTCTGTATATGTCTAATATGAAAATCCTCAAAATATATAATGCTTAAAAAATAGTAGGTTTTTATAAAAACCTAGAGTGCCCCTTTGAAGACAGAGGGCGGAGCCATGCGCTGACGTCACCACGCCTCTACACACGGGAAGTACGGGCGGTGTACGAGACTGGATACTTATGCCGGCTAGTATTTCATGCTGGTTTTAACTGTACCTATGCGAGTACCTTTTCATTGTTTTAAATAAACGTGCCTAAACGGTATCACGCTATTGGCCCCTTTCTTTTTCTACCTTGGGGGGTGCTGAGATCCTGAACGGTCATGCCTGTGAGTTACTAACCCCGGGTCGCTAGAAGGAGGAGAGTGCAGCGGAGGAGAGCAAGGTCCTATTATACCTGCAGAAGGTTATTTCTGCCAGCCTGTCCGACCCACTAGCAATAGTGAGTCCCTGATTATCGGTAAGAGTACCCACCTATAACATCTCACCTGGTGGAGTGGTCCCTGAGGAGGAGTTTATGCTGGACACCCTTTCTATCTCTACACACATAAAGTGGGATTTATAGTTTACCCTTGGACTGTTTTTGAGGATTCATATCTAATCTTTTTCTTTTCACTGGACTTTGTGGTTCACTCGTTTTCCTTGTTTTTTTATTTTTATTTAAACAATTTTTATTGTTGTTTATGCACTGATGCATGTTTTTCACAATTAATATGTCTTATTGATTTTTGTTTCTACTTGTGCTCTTGGTCATACTAGGGCTCTGGTAGTAATCTTATTTATACTGTCATTTTATTTTCACTTGTATAAGAGGGATTTTATACACTTATTTAGTGCAACTATTTATAATTTTAGCAGTTTTACATGATCTATCATGTGGTTAGTTGCAGCTCGTTCTTTTTGGTGCTTTAGCACAAATATTTATATAGTTGCACAATATTTTATAAAACAGTAATTACAATATATATGTTTATCATTATATTAACATATTTAACAAACAATGTTATTTTTATATTAAAATAATTAAACATCATGATTCAGCAAATCAGTCAATTTTCTATTTTAGCAGCACATAAAAATCCAAAAACAAAACATGTGAACACCGACCATACTAACAAGCAGAAAGATACTTAGTGCCACAGACAGCTTGTGGATGTTTGCTGACACCATGATACCGGATAAATCAATTTCTGCAACTCTGTTTATCATTGCACTTCCTTTACTGAATATAAGGCTGCCAACTGTAGCTTGGCACACACACTTTACTGTAATTTATATCCATAAAAGTTTTCCTTTTTTTGAAACACACATCATGGATCGTGACTGCTTTTTGCCTATTCATGCCGAGCCATAAATTTTAAAAGTAATGAATTTTGCAAACCTACAATTAAAGCTGTATGTCTGTATTTTTACAGAAAACTCCATCCTATGGTTTTGGGTGGAGAGGCATTTTTCGGTTTGCTGCAGCAGACCAGTGTTGAGTGTTGCCTTCCGATCAGCTGAAACCAGCTTTTTCTTCTTATAATCCTGGCCATCAAATTAGTTCTTAACAGAATAAGGGCGCATATAGCGTTTTGTCAACCAGTCTTTTCTAGTAAATGCAGTGCTGTACAAAACACTTGTGCTCAAATGTAATGACAAGAAAAGGTTTGTGTATGACCGACTTTGCATGCAGTTATAAGGCCCCTTAAAGGGTTTGTAAACCTTCAAGGTTTTTCACCTTAATGCATTCTATGCATTAAGGTAGGGTGACCAGATGTCCCCGGTTTCTCGGGACAGGCCCTGTCTTGAGGAGGCTGTCCCCAGAGGAGGTCCTGGGCTCCTGGGCAAGTGCACCTCGAGCTGGGGCAGAGGGAGGCACCCAGGGCCGGCCCTACTATGGGTCATGCTGGGCTGCCTCTGACAGGGAGGGGGGTGAGCGCTGCCGCATTTCACACAGTGGCACTGATGAGGCTGAGCTGATGGGCACTGGTGAGGCTGCATTGATGGGCACTGATCAGGCTACTTTGATGGACACTGATGAGTATAATGCATACACTCAAATGTGCTTTAAAATGCATAGTTTTCCCTTTTATGAACAAGAAAATAATGACGTTATGCGGTTGGGCTGGTATGAAATGATTTACAGAAATAACGTATATTTCATACAACCTATTCATAAACATATACCACCAACACTGCATATATTATTGGAGGAAACTATGCTTATAAAATGGTTTTGCCATTTGCAAGCAAGAAAAAAAAAAATGTCCCCTGATTTTATTTTAAAAATCTGGTCACCTTACATTAAGGTACAAAACCTCCTGTGATGCAGCAGCGCCCCAGAGCCCCCCTTTTACTTACCTAAACCCGGTCTTTCCAGCGATGGAGGCGAGCACACCAGCTCCAGCCGATGTCTTGGGTACTGATTGGATAGATTGATAGCAGCGCAGCCATTGGCTTCCCCTGCTGTCAATCAAATCCAATGACGTGGGAGCGGGGCCGAGTCCTGCTGTCTGTGTCAATGGACGAAGCAGCAGGACCCGGAAGCGCGCCCGCACAAGTGCCCTGAGGGAGAGCGGTGCCTGTGGACAGGGGTGATACAGAGGTGGCTGTGGACAGTTAC
>BLSH010374620.1:58984-78276 GCA_018402905.1 Glandirana rugosa | reverse complement strand
TACAGAGGCGGCTGTAGACTGGGGGGGATACAGAGGCGGCTGTAGACTGGGGGGGATACAGAGGCGGCTGTAGACTGTGGGGGATACAGAGGCGGCTGTAGACTGTGGGGGATACAGAGGCGGCTGTAGACTGTGGGGGATACAGAGGCGGCTGTAGACTGGGGGGGATACAGAGGCGGCTGTAGACTGGGGGGGATACAGAGGCGGCTGTAGACTGGGGGGGATACAGAGGCGGCTGTAGACTGGGGGGGATACAGAGGCGGCTGTAGACTGGGGGGCATACAGAGGCGGCTGTAGACTAGGGGGGATACAGAGGCGGCTGTAGACTAGGGGGGATACAGAGGCGGCTGTAGACTAGGGGGGATACAGAGGCGGCTGTAGACTGGGGGGGGGGTAAAGAGGTGGCTGTGGACGGGGGGGGGGGTAAAGAGGTAGCTGTGGGGGGATACAGAGAAAATTCCTACTATTCCCTCCGTTTAGTAAGGTCATCTGCAAAAGTGTCTGTTTTATAATAAAATTGCAGCTATATACCTCATTAAGAGCGCTGCTCGGAGCTCATTTGACTCGCTGCATCTCTCTTCTCTTTGCCTGACAATTGCAACGGGCGGGCCGAGAATGACGTCAGTCAGGAGGGGAGGAGGGGAGACACGGCGAGTCATCTGAGCGGCGCGCTTAATGAGGCATATAGCTGCAATTGTATTATATAAACACAGATACTGTTGCCAATGACATTATTAGACAGCCACTTGTCCGCGGGTCGGGTGCCCGTGAATTAATCACGGGCACTGATGGGCTGCAGGTTTAGCATCACAAAGGCCAAGGAACACACCAGACAGGTCAGGGATAAAGATATGGAGAAGTTTAAAGCAGGGTTAGGTTATAAATATATATCCCAAGCTTTGAACATCTCATGGAGCACTGTTCAATCCATCATCTGAAAATGGAAAGATTATGGCACAACTGCAAACTTACCAAGACATGGCCATCCACCTAAACTGACAGGCCGGGCAAGGAGAGCATTAATCAGAGAAGCAGCCAAGAGGCCCATGGTAACTCTGGAGGAGCTGCAGAGATCCACAGCTCAGGTGGGAGAATCTGTCCACAGGACAACTATTAGTCGTGCTCTCCACAAATCTGGCCTTTATAGAAGAGTGGCAAGAAGAAAGCCATTGTTGAAAGAAAGCCATAAGAAGTCCCATTTGATTTGAATCGCATTTGTTGGTCTTTGGACCACTATGACTGTTCTGTGTGTACTTTTTTCAATAAAAGTTTAGAAAAAAATAATACATTTACCTTTTTGGTTAACATGACAAAATTGGGAAATTTCAAGGCACTGTACATTTGGCGATTTCAATAGACATCTGTGTATGAACTCGCACAGATGTATCTCAGACTGAAATGCCGGTTTGAAATCATGCGAGTTCAGCTTGGACCAGTGTAACAATGTACAGTACATACCATACCCAGCCAAAGCCCCTGGAAGCTGGAAATCACTGATGCAGACACCATTAATTCAGTGATCTCCTCTTACTTCCAAGGGGATCAGCGCGTGCACCAGTCAGAGAGAGAATGCTTTGAATTTTCTAACTGAATGAAAAGCATTTTCTGATTAGAAGAGATCGAGAGCTTGACATCACCCTATACACCTCATCCAATCAGAGAATGCTTTGCATTCATTCAGCATTTGCTAAATGGCACCCATGCAGAGCAGCCAACCTCCTGTGCTCAGAATACAATAAGTCAGCCACTCAGCATGGGACGCAAAAGCAAGTGGAGATTTCTAAAATAGCAAGTCTATACCTGGAGTTCCTAACTAACGATCAGGGCTCGGATCTCACGGTTCTGGGTCACCTGATCACTGTGATAGCCTCTGTGATCAGTCCGACTTGTGTTTCTCACTCTGTGAATGGAGGAGAGAGATGCATTGTATGTCTCTCTTTCCTTGCAGAGAAAAAAAATGTGTGTGTACAAAATAATAATAATTATAATAAATAATAAAATAAAAAATAGCTAGGTTTGATTTAGGTCGGAGTCAGGGTTAAAGTTTGGGTCAAGTAAGGGTCAAAGATCATGGTAAGTATATTTTGGGCAGTATTTTTTTTACAAGCATTTTTTAAATTAGTATCAGAGTCAGTTAGCGGTGTGTCAGTGTGTTTTAGGTAGGATAAAAAAAAATAAAAAAAAGCGCACAAATGTTTTTGGGCTGTACTACAGGTACATACAACACAACAACTAACATACACATATGTGGTATCGCTGCGATCGTCAGGAGCAGTAGAGTTTATTTTGGGTTGTTCTTTGGTGGTAGGTTATGGTGGTAACAAGATATAAACCGCTAAATGAAAAAAATATATATATATTTGGGGTTTTTTTTACCAATTTGAGCCAGTTTCCTATGATGATAATAATAAAAAAAAATAATCACAAGAGATCCATAACCATTTACTACCAAATGAGAAATGACAAAATGAAAAAAAATGCAGTATAATCTTTAATCAACCTGGATGCACAAAGTAGTTGTGATGAAATGCACGGTTTTACTAATACATGTCATGACAATGCGCTTAGGCATTTAGATGTGTTTTTACCTTAGACGTGAAGGGGTTAAAAAGAACTGCGTTAGAGCCGGTTTACACTGAGGCGACTGGTCAGGCGACTCAAGTCGCCTGACAAGTCGTCCCCATGCAGTGCAATAGAACCGTTCTAATAGGAGCGGTCCCTCCGACTTAGAAAAAGGTTCCTGCACTATTTTCGGGGCGACCTCAGCGCGACTTGCATTGACTTCTATGTAAAGAAGTCTCCTTGCAAGCCACGCTGAGGTCGCCTCGAGTGGGGCGACTTGCTTTGCCCTGCAAGTCGCGCCACTCCAGTGTGAACCGGCTCTAAGTCTTGGAAATTAAAGCCCAAACCCAGACAAAAACATTTCTATCATATCCATGATATGATAGCGATATACAAATATCTTCATGGTCTCATAAGTATAACCAGTTCGGCTCCAGAGCAATTTATTTTCATTTGTCGCATACATGTAAAAAAATGAATTCATTTTTGGCAACATTACCTAAACCTCCAGAACATTTTTTTATTTTCTACAGGGCCTCGGCTTTCAGAAAATATATAGATAATAGTTGTAAATTTTAGTTCCCCGTGATATTTGCGCAACTGCTTATTAAACGCAAATTTTCCACAAAAAATATAATAAAATTAATTTTAGTGCAATACCACACCATATAATACCCATTTTTGGTTAAAATATAAAAGATGAGGTTGCAATGAGAAAATAGATACCAAACATTCCAAGTCTTAAAATTGTGTGCGCCTGCAAGATTGCTCAAAAATCACCATAGGCAACACTTTAAAAGCCTTTACAGCCCATCAATTTAGCAGTAACTAGGAGCTCTTGTGCTAAAATTATCATTGTCACTGATGTTCAAAGTGATATGTCACATGTGTGGTGTGACTGCGGTTTACATATACGCGTGTACCTTGGGCTTGCATAAGTGTGCGGGGCAACGAGGGTTTCGGCAATTTCCTATTTTTATTACTATTTTAATATATTTGATTATAATTGTATTTTTTTAACGGTTTTCTTTCTTTTTTTTTTTTTTTTTATGTGATTGCCATCACAAGAGTTGAATAAACTCCCATGTAATAGCATTGGGTAGGTGAAAGGTACTCTTTATGGAGACATTAGGGGTCTAATAGACCCCAATGTCTCCCCTGCCCTTCACGCCATCTAACCAAGCACAGATGTGCTTGGTTAAATGTGTCTCCCGGCTGTACTGGCCAGGAAAGTGTGCATCTGAAACCGGAAGGGACATCATTTCCAGTTTCATTGCCTCACTGCAATCGCTCTCCCCCAGCCACTGGATGTGTTCCCTGGCGTCAGTAAGCACGGGACAGTAGGAGGGGGGCACCAGTGGGAGGAGGGAGACACCGCTCTGCCGTCTGTGTGAAAGTCCAAAGCCCACACAGGGCTGCTGCTGCATCAGCATGTGTTTAAAGTGGTTGTAAAGCTGCCCCCACCTCCCCAAAAAAAAAAAAAAAAAAAAAAAAACCTACAAAGCAACAAAGCAAAAGGCATAATGAGCTAGTGTGCAGCGCATACTAGCTCATTATGAAACACTTACCTCAGAATGAAGCTGTTGCAGCGGCCTCGGCACACCGCTGTGACCAGCGGCATCGTTCTTCCGGGTCTGTGGCTCCGTCCAATCACAGCGTGGGCTCCAGTGCTGTGATTGGCGGAGCCGCGCTGACGTCACTCCCACGCATGTGCACGGGAGCCGTCATTTATGGCATGAATACAGAAGAAACGGCACCCTGGGCTACCCGGGTGCCGATTCTTTAGTGCGCATGTGCCGATGATGTCGGCACATGCAGATACAGGGGATATCTCCTAAACAGTACAGATTTAGGAGATATTCCCGGGACCTACCGGTAAGCTTTATTGTAGGCTTACCTGTAGTTTAAAGTGGTTGTCATGACTTGACAACCACTTTAACCGGTTCCCGCCCGGCTCGCATACATTTACTGCTGCCGAGTGGCACGATAGCGTGAATCGCCGTTTACAAGCGGTGGCGCGCTCTCATGCCCGCCGCACTCTCCAGAAGTGTGGCCGCGGGTCCAGTGGACTATGTTCACCGGTGAGCCGCGATCGCCTGGCACAGGAGAAAAATGGGTGGCATGCAAGAGATCTACTGATCCCTGTCACTGCGATCAGTTAGATCTCTTATGCCCCTGGCAGCCCAGCCCCCTCACAGTTAGAACACGCTTAGGGAACACAGTTGACCTCTAGATCGCCCCCTGCAGGTTAACCCCTTCACTGCCAATGACATTTACAGTAATCGGTGGCTATTTTTAGCTCTGATCGCTGTGTAAAAAAAGAAAAAAAAAAAAGTGTCAAAAATGTCTGACATGTCCATTGCAATATTGCAGTCCTGATAAAAATCGCAGATCGCCGCCATTACTAGTAAAAAAAAAAAAAAAAAATACTAAAAAGCGCCAGAAAATGAATTCTCATGGTTTCTAAACGCGACAACTTTTGCGCAAAACCAATCAATAAACACAGATCCTGATTTTTTTACCACAAATGAGGAAGAATATATATTGACCAAAACTGATGAATACATTTGGTTTTATTATATTTTTTGGGGGGATTTGTATTATAGCAAAAAGTAAAACATTTTTTTTTTTTTTTTTTCAAAATGGTTGATCTTTTTGTTTATCAGAAATGACGCAGAGGGGATCAAATACAACCAAAAGAAAGCTCTATTTGTGGGAAAAAAAGGGCATTGATTTCATTTTGGTACAACGTCGAATGACCGTGCAAATGTCAGTCAAAGCGACGCAGTGCCGAAACGCAAAAAGTGCTCTGGTCCTACAGTGGGAAAACCTCCTGGGGCTCAAGTGGTTAATAGATCACTCTTTTGACGTACATAGCACATCCAAAGAGCTTAACTGGATAAGAGGACACGGGGCCACTCAATGAAATTGGAGAAGTGCTTTAACCTACAACTGCATAGGGTTTTTTTCACTGTCAGGGTGGTAAGAATGTGGAACTCCCTTACATAATTAGTGGTGTCAGCAGAAAGTATTGATCATTTCAAAAAAACTCTTGGATGGGCATCTTGGGGAATACAGTATACAAGGATATGGGAGATTATTTTTGACATAAACACACAGGTTGAACTGGATGGACTAGTGTCTTTATTCAACCTTACCAACTTTATCATTCTGGAAACCGCAGAGGCCACTGCTGTCTGGGTCCCTATTTGCAAAATGTCCCCTCACTGTCAGATAGTGATGGAACATCCTTCCAAAATGGGCCCAGACCAAAACACATTTTAGTAAGAGAGGGCTAGAACTTATTGAAAAGTTGTTACTGATGACCGGGTTTCCTTTTCCCAGGGACATATATAGCTCCTTATTTGGACAAAAAATAAATAAAAAATATTTAAAAATAGTCACAGATGGTACTAAGAACGTGACAAAAAAATGTAAACCTTCCTCACTCTATCCAAAACCAAAATAAAAGTTTTGTCTTAAAGCGTTTGTCACCCCAACACTTCATATTTCTGATATGAAGCTACTGTACCATGTACTTGTATGAGAAAGTATCCTGTTCTCTTCGTTTTGCTTCCTTTGTATGAAATTCTTGGTGTTCCTCCCAGTCCCTCTGCTGTCCTATTAAAAACTGACCACACTAAGCAGGAGAACACACCGTGGTCTGTTCTCTCTTTTTTTCTCAAATCTTTTATTGATTGATATTCTTCTTTTTACACATACAAGCACAACAAAAACAAAACATCATACACATTTAACAAGAGAATATTAGTGCAAATTTAGGATCTAATCACATTGCTTTCCATACATCCTGAAAAACTTGACAGTCAAACCATACGCATTACAAAAAAAAAAAAAAGGAAAAAGCAAAGCGCCTATATTATGTCCCATATGAGGATCAGATGCCGTATACGGCTTATTCAACCATTTGGCCAAGACTTTGTCATACTTGCTAGGGCACCCCCTATTTGTGTAAGTGTCTCTATACAGCGGAAGGTTATTGTTAATCAATTGTCTTCAATATAGAAGCAATGGGGCAGAAGTTTTTTTCCCAATGTAAGGCAATGGCTTTCCTTGCATAAAATAATGTAATATTGGCAAACTCTGGCTCTGCTGCAGTAGGGAAAATAGACTCCACCAAACCCAGTAAACAAACAGACATTGAAACCACCATAGGGGCGGAAGTTATGGAGTTCAGCAGATCCACCACATCCACCCAGAAAGTGGCTATACGTGGACATGTCCAAAAGATGTGAGAAGTTTCCCTGGGCTGCACCACATCACCAGCACTCAGAAGAGTTCATAGGATTTATCTTGTGCAGTCGGTGTGGCATTATACAGGGTGGGCCATTTATATGGATACACCTTAATAAAATTGGAATGGTTGGTGATATTAACTTCCTGTTTGTGGTACATTATTATATGTGAGGGGGGAAAACTTTTCAAGATGGGTGGTGACCATGGCGGCCATTTTGAAGTCGGCCATTTTGAATCCAACTTTTATTTTTTCAATAGGAAGAGGGTCATGTGACACATCAGACTTATTGGGAATTTCACAAGAAAAACAATGGTGTGCTTGGTTTTAATGTAACTTTATTCTTTCATGAGTTATTTACAAGTTTCTGACCACTTATAAAATGTGTTCAATGTGCTGCCCATTGTGTTGGATTGTCAATGCAACCCTCTTCTCCCACTCTTCACACACTGATAGCAGCACTGCAGGAGAAATGCTAGCACAGGCTTCCAGTATCTGTAGTTTCAGGTGCTGCACATCCCGTATCTTCACAGCATATGTTTTTTTTATGGTTTTTATGGTCAGTAAAAACCTGGAAGGAGCAGCTCACCCGGTATTGGTTTTTACTGACCATAAAAACCATAAAAAAACCATATGCTGTGAAGATACAAGATGTGCAGCACCTGAAACTACAGATACTGGAAGCCTGTGCTAGCATTTCTCCTGCGGTGTTGCTATCAGTGTGTGAAGAGTGGGAGAAGAGGGTTGCAAGTGGTCAGAAACTTGTAAATAACTCATGAAAGAATAAAGTTATGTTAAAACCAAGCACACCATTGTTTTTCTTGTGAAATTCCCAATAAGTTTTATGTGTCACATGACCCTCTTCCTATTGAAAAGACAAAAGTTGGATTCAAAATGGCCGACTTCAAAATGGCCGCCATGGTCACCACCCATCTTGAAAAGTTTCCCCCCTCACATATACTAATGTGCCACAAACAGGAAGTTAATATCACCAACCATTCCCATTTTATTAAGGTGTATCCATATAAATGGCCCACCCTGTATATGCCCAATGTACCAATTCAAATTGGATCTCAGGGATACCAGAGATCGAATAGGGGAATCCCACACATCACTCCAGTCCTCCATATCCAAATCTGGTATGCCTCACACCCACCTAGCCCTGAGACCATCCAAAGGTGAAATAGAAGCTGAAATTAGTAGGGAATATAGTTTTTCAAGGCAGTCGGACCTGAGTACTAGCTCTAAAGTAGATTAAATAGGCATTAAATTATCTTGGGGAATCTGAGCATGAAAAGCATGAAGGCATCTAAATAAATAAGAGCTAGGCAGGTTGAAAATTGAAGTAAGTGTAGAAAAAGTTGACAGTTTCCCAACAGTATCTACCGGTGAGACAAGTTGATGTTAGATTTAGTTCATACTATAGGATTGGGTAGTTTATAATGTTGAGAAAGGGTAGGATTTAACCACTTACCAACCGGGCCCCTTTTTTACATTTGGTGGTCACAAGCTAAAAACTGTTTTTTTTGCTAGAAAAATTACTTAGAACCCCCAAACATTATATATTTTTTTCCCAAACACCCTAGAGAATAAAATGGCGATCGTTACAATACTTTTTGTCACACGGTATTTGCGCAGCGGTCTTTCAAGCACGATTTTTTGGGAAAAATGTCACTTTGAGTTAAAAAATAAGACAACAGTAAAGTTGGCCCAATGTTTTGCCGAGTAAATAGATACCATACATGACACGGTTGAAAATTGCGCACACTCGCGGAATGGCGACAAAGTCCGGCACCTAAAAATTTCCATAGGCGACGCTTTAAAAGTTTTTAACGGTTACCAGTTTAGAGGTGCAGAGGAGGTCTTTTGTAGAATTATTGCTCACACTCTGGCGATTGCGGCGATACCTCACGTGTGGTTTGAACACCGTTTTCATATGCGGGCGCGACATACATATGCTGTTTCTTTGCTGCGCGAGCTCGCGGGGACGGTGGCGCTTTAATTTTTTTTTTTAATTTTATTTATTTATTTATTTCTAACACTGTTCCTTTAAAAAAAAAAATTCTGATCACTTTTATTGCCATCACAAGGAATGTAAACATCCTTTGTGAATGTAAACATCCTTTGTGAATGTAAACATCCCTTGTGATAGTAATATAGTTGTGACGTCGCTTCCAGAATTTGCCAAAGGAGACCCGATCGGAGCCGACTACAGCTTCTGTCAGGTCTCCTTCTTGCCGGTGGAGGCGCCGGATCATCGCTCCGGTCTCCCGGTGGGACGGGAGGCTGGAGAAGAGCGGCAGAAGATGGCAGGAGGGGGGGTGTCCCCCCCGCCCCCTGGGATAACGACAGAGCGGCTCCTGAGCCGGATCGGTCGTTATACCCGGATAGCCGACCGGCCGCTCTAAAAAACGATACCGGGACAGCAGCTTATTTACGGCGCTGGTTGGGAAGTGCTTAACCAAAGAGGGGTATTTGGAGAAATCACAACATTAGAATAATGCTCACACTTAAGGCCGGCCTCCCAAGCTCGAATAGTATTAAGCATTGGAGCAATCAAATGATAAGGTGCCCTGCGACCTCTAAACAAAAGGGCCTTAAGTGCTTCTACAGATCCAACCAGAGCGGCTTCCAGTCGGATGGAACTATTAGCTAAATCTGGGCGTAGCCACCAGGCGGCCATTACCAACTCAGTAGCTAAAAATTTTTTTTTATAGATCTGGAAAGCTAGCCCACCCTGGTCACTAGGACGCATCAGGGTGGTTAATTTATATCTGGGGCACTTTGATCCCCATAGAAAGGATGAAAAAATTTGGTTTAATCTTATAAAGAGAGATCTAGGAAGCCACTGGGAAGAATGTCTAAAAAAGGTACATCTATGACCAGATTCAGAGAAATAAATTTAGAAGCTTGACGAGAGATTACAACCCCCAAATACTTAAAAGATTTCTACCCACTGCAATGGAATATCATTCGGAGCCGTATTACGGGCCTCAATATCTATTGGGTATAACAGGGACTTAGTCCAGTTTACCTTCAGCCCAGTAACTACTGAAAGAGAGTTCAGTATCTGTAGGGCCCCTTGGAGAGAGTGTCCGGCATTCTTTAAAAACTATAAAAGATTGTCCGCATACAGGGCTACCCTCTACTGCAACCAACCAATCAACAGCCCCTTGAAGTTCCGGGAAGTGCGAAGAGCCTCTGCCACAGGCTCCATAGCAATGGCGAAGAGGGTCAGAGATAGAGGGCAGCCCTGCAGAGTTCCCCTAGATACGGAAAAAAGATATACGCCTCCCCCCCCCCCCCCCATTTTCACTGCAGCTGTAGGAGGTCTATATATCACCTGCAGCCATTTTATAAACACTGTTGGGAAGCCCATTCTGCAGAGCACCGTCCACAAAAAGGGCCACTCAAGGGTATCAAAAGCCTTCTCTATATCTAGAGAAGCATCCACCCTAGATCCTTTGTGAGGCAAAGATTTCTTGAAGTCTTTGCAGATTTACATCTGTAGCCCTACCGGCCATAAAATCTACATTTAAAAGGGCAATAGGCCTATATGAGGCACAGGAGGATGGATCTTTTGGGAGTTTATGAATCAAAACTATGTGAGCATGGCATATTGAATCTGGCAGAGCCCCCTCCATTAAAAAAATGGAATACAGCGAGGCCAGAAAAGGAGCAAGAAAATCTCCATGGGCCTTATAAAACTCGATAGGGAGGCCATCAGGTCCCAGTGACTTCCCCATAGGAAAGGAACTGATGGTCAGGAGGACCTCCTCTGAGGTTATAGGACGTATTAACGCCTCCCTTTCATCACCTGATAGCCAGGCAAGTGCGACTGTGTCCAGCCAAGTTGATAGTTCAGTTGGCTGGAAATCAGGAGTCAGCTGAGAAGTACAGTATATAATGTCTGATAAAATTCTGTAAAGGTTTCTAAAATTTTAGGCTGTGTGGAAACCATATCACCTGAGGGGGTACAGAACAGAGGGAATGTGATCACTGATAAAAAAGGGAAAAAAAGGTATTTAGAATGTTTTTTTTTATCTCTATACAAAAATGGTTTGTTTTTAATTTCTATTTTAAACTAAATGGGTTGTTTTACAAGGTAATCGTTTACAATCACTTTAAAGTGAGAGTAAACTCCCCTCTCTGACTTGTTCATATAGGTAATCCTATAATAAGGTTTACCTATAGGTACTGTAAAGATCTCCTAAACGTGCGCCGTTTAGGAGATGCTTACTGTATATGCAGCCAATGACGTCACCAGCGCATGCGCTCTGAAGGAACGCCCACCCAGGCCATTCCTTCAGAGTCCTGTGTCATAAACCGTGAATCCCCCACGCATGTGCGGGAGTGACTTCATCACGGCTCCAGCGAGTCACACAGCTGGAGTCCATGGACCCGGAAGGAAGACCGGGTGAAGGTGGAAGCGACCTCCAGCTGTGACAGCTCATCGCTGGAATGCTTCGTTTTCAGAGAAGTTTCACATAATGTGCTAGTATGTGATGCAAACTAACACATTAGGACATTACCTTTAAGGTCAGAAAAAAATAAATAAATCAACCAGCGGTTTACTACTGCTTTAAGTTGGGCCATTATTAACAGAACCATTAAACAATAAGCTTGTGTAATAATCCCAGAGTCTATTCAGGAATTTGTATACTAGTGGCGCTCTTAACCACTTCAATACTGGGCACTTAAACCCCCTTCCTTTCCGGACCAATTTTCAGCTTTCAGCGCTGTTGCAGTTTGAATGACAATTGCGCGGTCATGCGACACTGTACCCAAATTAAATTTTTATAATTTTTTTCACACAAATAGAGCTTTCTTTTGGTGGTATTTAATCACCCCTGGGTTTTTTATTTTTTGTGCTATAAAGTAAAAAAGACTGAAAATTTTCAAAAACAATGCATTTTTCTTCGTTTGTTATAAAATTTTGGAAATAAGTAATTTCTCTTCATAAATTTTGACCAAAAATGATACTGCTACATTTCTTTGGTAAAAATAACCCAAATCAGGGTTTATTTGGTGTTGGCGGACAGACAGATGTGACGGGGACTGTGACAGATGTTTTGTGTATGGTGACAGATGTGACGGGGACATACAGATGTTTTGGGGACTGACAGATGTGACAGGGACATACAGAGATTTTGTGTATGGTGACAGATGTGATTGGGGACATACAGATGTTTTGGGGACTGTTTTATGGGGACACTGATGTGTATGGGGAAAGGGGTATCAGTGTGCTTGGTGCACTGTGTGGGGGGCGATCTGTGAGCGCTTTTTGCATGAAATCATCATCATGCAGAGAGCTGCGGATACCCTGTTTTCACCGGGACCCAGCTCCCACTTCCTCTCCTGGCAGCGCGGCGCCGGAAGAAAGTTCACCTCTCCACCCTCCCACCCTGCAATCTTCTGGGACACGTCACAGGTCCCAGAAAATTGCCCGGCCATTCAGATTGCGCAGCACGGCTGTGGAACAACAGCCGAAGGCTCACACAGTTGTAATGCCGGTGCCGCGGAGGGGAGGGGGGAAAGAAGCATAGGACCATGGGACAGGTTATTGTCTGATTATTAAAAGTCAGCAGCTACACCTTTTGTAGCTGCTGACGTTAAATTGGGTGGAACTCTGCTTTTCAGAGATAGCACATTTTTTGTTTATGTACTTATTTATTCTCTCCTTGTCAGAACAAAAGTGTCATGGAACAAAAATTGATATTGAAGAGCACCACTACTACTGCGAATTAGGTCCAGATACAACTTTATTGCAATAAAAGTCAGTGGGGCAGTCCAAAGAGTAACCAATGTGTTTCGGGGGTCTGAAAATGCCTCCTTCATCACGGCTTCATTAAATACAATGTGTATGGACTAGAAGTGAGCTGCACCTTTAATGTTAATTCTTCCAGTGTGATTACAAACCAGTTGCTGACAAGGCCTGTGCTTACAGCAATAGATTAGCACTGAAAAGCAGTATAGTTTTCTGAGAGGCACACAGGCAATTAGAGGTGCACATCCAGCAGCCTGTATCCTGGGTCAGACATCTATCCCTAACTGCAAGTAACCACTGGATGTGTGGATACATGCCAACAGCTGATGACGAAAACAGGGGTCCATACATAAAGTATATTTTGTGGATTTCAGAAATTTGTATTGTACACTTACTGTCAAAAATTCCAAACAGCCGTTTGGCTAATAGAAATGTGCATGAATCTCCGCAGAATGGCTTTCAGGAATGAGCATGCGTGTATGCGAACGGGCGCATACATGATGTATGTTGGCACCACATGGACTATTTAAGGATGCTTCTGCCTGTAGTCTAATGCTGACTGGTCTTCAGCAGTTCCCTGTTTCCTATTCACCTCCTTGGTTGCTGACGCAGCCTACTCCTGACCTGATCTCGGATCCTGCTCCTGTCTTGTGCCTGACTTTGGCTCTGCTCCTGACACCTGACAAAAAGTTTTTCCTGAAGAAGCCACGTGGGAATTGGCAATACATGTGGAGGTAAAAACAGGCTGTGTGTGACTACTTACCAGAGAGCAAGTGAGGAATGCTGGATTATATACTTTTAGGCTTGTTCAGGGTGGATAAAAATCAAGGATTTAAAAAAAAAAAATAAAAAAAAAATTGGATTACCGTAAGTTAAATCTGATTTTTTTTCTATTTTTATCAAAGTTATTTTAATAATACTTTTGGAGCAAAAATGTATCTAAAGATAGTTTTCTATTTGAAATACAATAATTTAGTTTATTCAGCATGAAATGGAGCTTAGTTATGTAGCATGAGGCTGTATATTCTGCAATATTTCCATTTTTGGTAAACTCATTCTATGAATCCAAGCTGAGATAACATGCACTGCATTGATGCATTCACACCATTTTACAGTAAGCATGAGATAAAACAAAGTTAAGGAATATTCCTTTATCCCATTGTTTTGCAAACCTATGTACACTACAAACTGTATGATTGAGTCAGTTCTAATATCGCTGTTTTACTAACCTGACAGCTCATTATGCTAACTAGGAAACCTTCATTTTGTTTGCAAGTATTAAAGATTCTAACTACCAGCAAGAATAAGTCCTTACAAAAGAGCACTTGTCATTTCAGATCCATCATGGCAGGCATCCACTTACCTGCTGCCGCCATGTCCCCCACCTTGTTGTGTCACTGCCGCATCACCTGCCTTCCCATTAAAGTGAATAGGACTGTCATTGAGTCAACAGCGGGTCAGAGGAGGAGCTGCTGCGGGACAGAGATGACACTTGCTCTTTAAAAATTATGATTTAAATCGATACTAAAAGATTCTTCTTAAAATAACAAACATGTCATACTTACCTCCTCTGTGTAAGGGTTTTGGACAGAGTGGCCCCGATCATCCTCTTCTGGGGTCCCTGCGCGGCACTCCTGGCTCCTCCCTGCATCGAGTGCTCCGTCGGAGAAACGCTCTCCCTGGGGTCACCCATGTGGCGCACACCCTGTTGCCGCATCCATTGACACAGACATCAGGACTCGGCCCCGCCCCATGGCTCCCACGTCACTGGACTTGATTGACAGCAGCCAATGGGGCCCCTGCTCTCAATCTATCCAATGAGGACCTGAGCCCAGAGCTGGAGCTACAAGGCTTGTCACCAGCACGGGAATGATTGGACTCAGGTAAGTAAACGGGGGCTCTGGGGGGCTGCTGCAACAAAAAGGTCTTTCACCTTAATGCATTAACGTGAAAAACCGGGAGGGTTTACAACGCCTTTAAATTAAATCCACCCTGTGCTTGTTTTTATCCAATAAAATGTGAGTTGCATCCATAAAGTGTGGGGTTAATCGTATTTGATATTGACATACTACACTATTTTTCCCTCAAGCATATTATGAAACTGGTCTTATTGAAGTTGTCACAGCATGTTAGGAGGATTAAAGAGGAAGAACAGTGACTGGGGTGCGAGTTACTATCATAGGAGCTGTATTGGCCCATTATGGGTCTATGATTTAAGGTGAGCGTCCATTTCACCTGGTGATGGAGCACCACTGCATGTTTTATAGGAGCACCAAGGGGATTTGTGTTATTCATCACAATTGTTATCTAGAAGAAAATTTGATTACTTGAAGTGTGGCCTATTGGGACTTTATTGATTATTCATCTTTTTATTTGTATTTTTTCACACCATTGCATTTAATTTATATAATTTGATTCTTGATTTTAATAACTATCAATTTAGATATGATGTTTGAATATTGACACTTACAAAGATTGATTTGTTTGGCAGTGCAATCACCTTCAGGTTTACAGTGATTTCTAGCTTCCCCAGCTGCCCCTCAGGTAGGATGTGCCAAACTGGACCAATGTAAGTATGCAATACAAAAAAATTCCTTAAAGTGGTTTTAAACCTCAGACATGAAATATGAACAAAGCATATCCCAAGCTATGGCCCTCCAGCTGTTGCAGAGCTACATGTCCCATGAGGTATTGCAAGCTGCTGACCGTTACAAGCATGACTCCCAAAGGCAGAGGCATGATGGGAATTGTAGTTCCTGAACAACTGGAGGGCCATAGTTTGGAGACCCCTGCTCTATAGCATGGGTGCTGAAGCTGTGGCCCTCTGGCTATTGCAGAACTAAAACTCCCATCATGCCTCTGCCTTTGGGAGTCATGCTTGTAACTGTCAGCAGCTTGCAATGCCTCATGGGTCTCAGTAACAGCTGGAGGGCCACAGGCTGAACACCCATGCGCTATAGCGTGTAATTGTCTCAATTAAAGCGGAGTTCCACCCAGAATTTTTTTTTACATCATTCAAGTCCTTTGCCTATACAGACTTACCTTTGAAAGAAAAAAAAGTATACTCACCCTAAGTCGCTTATTGCTAGGTTGTCTCTGTAATCTGCCCCTTTTAGGTTCTAGGCTCTTCTCCTCACTTCCTGCTTCGCCTGGCCTCCTGGGAAATGACACTCATTTCCCAGGAGTCAGTGGGCTTCCCTGCACTGTAAAAATCATGTTATTTCCAGACAGGAAATGACGCAATTTAGGGCGGACTGAGATTGAGGAGTGCATGATGGTTACCCACCATGCACTTCTTTCAGGAAGACATGTCAGGAGACTATGGATGGGCTTCAGATGCCCTCACCTAAAATGGAAAAGTCCAGCAGTGAGAGAAACAAAATTGAGAGTAAAAAAATACATGTAATTACTAGGCGGTTTGAAAGTAAGGAAATAAAAGGTTACATCTATTTAGTATTAAAAGAGTGGATGCCAAAAAAAAATAAAAATAAAAAAAAAATTATGGGTGGAACTCCGTTTTAAGAGCACTGAGTGTTATTTCTGTCTGCTGCTTTGTTCCTCTGCTATCAGCATGAGTCAACAGATTTTGTCAGTCAAATCTGAGTCTGACAAAATTTCCCTGACACCAAGAGAAAACTGGTGACGGGGGAGGGAGCTCCAGCAGATTGACAGCTTCAACTCTGTTCCTGTGTGCAGGGGGTGTGTCTCTATCCTCCAATTAGCTTCACTGAGATCTACAGAGTGTAACTTCAGCTCTCGCCAGCCTTTTTTCTCATAGCTCAGTTGTATAAATTCTGGACTTTGAATGGATGTAGAGAAGACTGCAGATTGATAGGTACAACTTATGTAAGAAGATTTGTTTAATCTCTGTGAACTTTACTGGGTATATGTAACGGTTTATAATCACTTCAGGTTTAACAGATTATCACCTCTACAAATAATGAGTATAATGGCCACTTCTGTAACAGTAAAGTAATCTTATGACTTTGCAAACAAGATACCTGATTTGCCTGTAGGTATGCACAAGGTATTAAATAAAATGCAAACCAGAACATCTTTATCTCCCCTCTGAAATAAATGCATTGTGTAATTTAAATCAACAATCTAGCTAGTATCCTCTCTGCCAGGTCTCTTTATGGTCTGTGGTTTAAATATGGAAGAACGTCCATGAAAAGGAATAGCTGCCACAATGGTAGACTGTTCCGCATTTGCGTGCCGTGCCCTGGCAGCTGCCAACAAGTCTTTCCCTATAAAAACACTCCTTGTGGGTACGGGGTAAGCTCTCAACACAGCAGCTCATGATATATAGGTCATCGCCCGCTATGTGGTTGTCTGCACGGCCTCCTAGTGCCATGATATTGGCAAGCACTGACTACGCCATCCTGTGCGTATTGTGCACTCTGGGAATTTTCACGCTTCAATGGCTCTCTTGCATTACACTCCTGCACTTTTGGAGATAATTTACATTACTAACATACGATAATTTTATAAACAACGGGGACTGGAATTTCCTCTACAAAAACTTCAATACTGAAGCTTTGCAGCTGACTTCTATAGTGATTTATGAAACATTTTTTCCCTTTATTTATGTACCTTGTGCTGATTAAGTGTCATTTGAAAAACATCTGGGGATCATTGAGGTATTATGCCACAACCAGACTTCCACCAGGATCTCAGTTAGTGTTGTATAATAAACACAGCTGTGAATCTGCTGCCATTTTGTATACTTTGTCTTGTACCAAAGCGTAGTTAAATAAAAGCTCTGGCAACTTGGATTGTGAAGAGAGAAAAAAAATGGAAGGGAACGCCCAGGTGACAGGTTTGTAAGGGTCTGGTGCGGAACGTTCATTAATCAGACACCGGCGTCAGTAGTAATCTCAGGTAAAATTGAAATGGACGATTGTAGTCTACACACTGGAAATGTAGAGGTCTAGATGCATATAAGGAATGGGGAAGTGGTAGCCTAAACAAAATCCATGGTCAACACAAAACGGAGAGCACCTGCAGCACATGTGATATCACAGCTTCAATGCACCATTATAAGTAATTATGTGAACGTTTTCTTTTACAATGTCCAATGTGTCACACAGATTCAGAATTTTATATATACACAGAGATTTGCTGAAAGTCAGTTGCTGGTTGAGAGGCAGCTCAAGTCAGTGGCTTCCACCACCATAGCCTGTAGGACTCCCTATACCATTGGGTCAAATTTCTTGATATAGGGGCCTCAAGGAAGGCCCCTGACCTCACCAAAGAGCTACAAATAATATTAAGTCCATCCAAAGCTACATAACGCTGTCAGGCACTGCATGCATGCAACTTGAGATGGTCAGAGACTAGAAGCATAAAAGATGGTCAGAGACTGCAGACATGATAATCACTGGAGACTGGGGATATGCTTCAGACGACGTCATGAGCTGTAGACACATTACATGAGAAAGGAGAGATCAGTGCCATTACAGCCCATTTTCAATGCAACATTTTCAAAATTGTGCCACATAAAAACTACTTGTACCCCATTTGATATTTCTCAAGATCCATAATACAATTTCAAAGTTGTAAATTGTAAAAGGAAAAAAAAAAAAAAAAAAAATAGAAAAACGGATGGACAGCACAGAAAAAGTAAGAATGTGAAAGCAATAAACCAAACCATTCACCAACTGGAAGCCAGTCTAAATCATTTTTTTACCTTCACTGGAGTAAGCATCTAGGTAGGGAAAATGCAAACTACACTATATTGCCAAAAGTATTGGGACACCTGTCTTTACATGTGCATGAATTTTAATGGCATCCCAGTCTTAGTCCATAGGGTTCAATATTGAGTTGACCCTCCCTTTGCAGCTATAACTGCTTCAACTCTTCTGGGAAGGCTGTCCACAAGGTTTAGGAGTGTGTCTATGGGAATGTCTGACCATTCTTCCAGAAGTGCATTTGTGAGGTAAGGCACGGATGTTGGAGGAGAAGGCCTGGCTCGCAGTCACCACTCTAAATCAGCCAAAAGTTGTTCTATCGGGTTGAGGTCAGCTCTCTGTGTAGGCCAGTCAAGTTCTCCACCCCAATTTTGCTCAACCATGATTTTATGGACCTTGCTTTGTGGACTGGTCCAAATCATTTGGTGGAGGGGAGATTATTATGTGGGGTTGTTTTTCAGGGGTTGGGCTTTGCCCCTTAGCTCCAGTGAGAGGAACTCTTAAGGCGTCAGCATACCAAGACATTTTGGCCAATTTCATGCTCCCAAGTTTGTGGGAACAGTTTGAGGATGGCCCCTTCCTGTTCCAACATGACTGCGCACCAGTGCACAAAGCAAGGTCCATAAAGAGATGGACATGGCCCCTAGGGCAGCACCATAAATGCCATCAGTGCCACCTGTGCCACTACAGTGCCACCAGTGCCACATCAGTGCCCTACAGTGCCATCAGTGCCTCTACAGAGCCACATCAGTGCCACTACAGTGTTCATCTGTGCCACCTGTGCCCATCAGTGCCACCTGTGCCCATCAGTGCCACCTGTGCCCATCAGTGCCACTACAGTGATAATCTGCACCACTACTGTGCCCATCAGTGCCGCCTGTGCCCGTGGCTACCCGTGTCCGCCGTGACTACCCGTGTCATCACCACGTCTAATAGTGACATCACCATGACTACCCGTGTCCACCGTGACTACCCGTGTCCACCGTGACTACCCGTGTCCACCGTGACTACCCGTGTC
>BLSH010374620.1:38787-48798 GCA_018402905.1 Glandirana rugosa | reverse complement strand
AAGGACGGAAGGGGTCGCAAGACCGCCTTATCCTTATGTATCACCAAATAAGGAGACTTGCACGATAGGGCAGCCAATTCCGACACTCGTCTGGCAGAAGTGATGGCAACCAAAAAGGCCACCTTCTGCGACAGAAGTTGTAAGGGGATCTCCCTGATCTTTTCATAAGGTGGTTTTTGAAGAACAGAAAGCACCAGATTCAGATCCCACGGGGCCATCGGGGATCTCACCCGAGGCGCCACATGTCGCACACCTTGTACAAAGGTACGAATCAGAGAGTGCGAAGCCAAAGGTCTCTGAAAAAGTATGTCTAAGGCCGAGATCTGGCCCTTAAGAGTACTCAAAGCCAACTGCTTATTCAGACCCTGCTGAAGAAAAGTCAGCACCCTGGAGACTACAAACGAACGGGGGTTGTAGCCCTCCGCCTCGCACCAGGCAATATAAGCCTTCCAGGTACGGTGATAAATCTTGCGAGAGGTGCACTTGCGAGCTTTTAATAAGGTGGGGATTCGGCCACTCCTCTATCCCTTAGCACCTGGGACTCAATAGCCAAGCCGTCAAAACCAGCGAGGGTAAAGCAGGATGCAAGATGGGCCCTTGAGACAGGAGGTCGTCTCGCATCGGAAGCCGCCAGGGGACGTCTGCCACCCTTTGCACCACGTCGGCGTACCAAGTGCGCCGAGGCCAATCCGGGGCCACCAGAATGGTCGGAATTCCTTCCATCGCTATTCTGCACACCAATCTCGGGAGCATACGTATGGGAGGAAAAGCGTACAGGAGGCGATAACGGCTCCAGGGAGCCACCAGGGCATCCGTGGCCACTGCCAACGGATCCTAGCCTGGGATGTAAACCGCAGAATTGCCGGAACATGGAGTTGCGCCCCATGCAGAATCAGGGCTGCCTCCGCAGCTGACTCACATACGCCACTGCCGTGGCATTGTCTGACTGAATCCGAATCGGTCGGCCTTGCAATCTCCTCGTCCAATGAGGAAGACACAGTCTGATCATTCTCAGCTCCAGCACATTGATTGGTAAACAGGCCTCCTGGGCCGACGAATGACCCTGAGCTGATAACTGCTCCAGGACACCGCCCCAACCCGTCAGACTGGAGAGCTCCTCTGTGAGGGGGGGGTTTTAATGTAGGAAAAGAGGACGGCCCCCAGGGGAGGGGCCAGCTGATTTCTTTTCCCTGCCTAGTTAACTCCTGGTAGGACGAACATAAAACCCCACAAAGTCATGAAGAGCTGCGTCTGTCAGTGAACGTAGGAGAAAGTAAAGAGCAAGATAGGCAACAACACACAGGAATCAAAAACAGATTTAGATGCACTTACCTACTGGGTACTTTCAACCCATTCCTGCCCAGGCCAATTTTCAGCTTTCAGCGTTGTTGCACTTTGAATGACAATTGCGTTGCCATGCAACACTGTACCCAAATGAAATTTGTATCTTTTTTTACACAAATAGAGATTTCTTTTGGTGGTATTTAATCACCACTTTTTTTTTTTTTTTTTTTTTTTTGCTAAACGAGCAAAAAAAAAAAAATTATACTGAAAAAACGTAAAAATTTTTTTAGTTTTTGGTAAAAAAATTTTGCAAATAAGTAATTTTTCTTCTTCACTGATGTGCACTGATAGGCTGCACTGATAGGTGGTACTGATGAGCAGCACTGATGGACACTGATTGGCACTGATAACCAAGGCACTGATGAACAGTGCCCTGATTATCTTTGTACATGTCCTCTGGAACACTGGTCGGTTACCGGCTCCGCTTTCCTCACGTTGTGACAGGAAAGTCTGTTTACATTGTGATCCACTATGATTGGACACAGCTGATTACATGGTAAAGGGCCGCTGTGATTGGCCCTTTACCCTGATCTGTGACTGGTTGTGTCCAAAGGACACAACGATCACAGAGCACTCTGGACGCACACCCCAGGGGGCACAGTTCCAGGAGGAAGTTCATAGATGCCCTCCTGGAACAACAGAGCTGTGCTGTAGGAAGTGGTTAAGTTGCTCGTATCTCAGAAATCACTCTTACACTTACCTGATGTCTGTTACATGTCCTGTGCCACAAAATCTGTGCTGTACTGGGATAGATTGCATTGCTGGCACCAATCTGTGAACTTATTCGTAATTGTAGAGTCTGAAAAATAGAAAATTCATCAGGTTATCTACCTCTTCACACAATAGCAGCCAAAACAGCCCAGTTAAATGACAGGCAGAAATAATTCTATTAGGTCACTATCTACTAAAACATTGATTCCATCAGTGACAAAATGTACAGTAAATGTTATTTCTTGAAAACATACATACATTAAATTACTCAGTACATAAGAATGCATTCTGCTGCAGGTCAGCTCTATTGCGCAAAACGATGTACCTGTGTCTGTCATTTCATGCAATAGCCACTGGAGGGCACGATCGTGCGCTGATTGGACACAGGGGATGCCAATCAGCGGGTCCGGTGGACCCAATGTCCGCAGGACACCCGCGATCATTCCCCAGAGGCAGAACGGTGATCTGCCTATGTAAACAAGGCAGATCGCCGTTCTAGCTGGTAAGAAGATCGAGATCTGTGTTCCTGCCAAGCAGCAACACCAATCTCGGTCTTCATTCAGTCAGAGCAACCCCCACGTAGTTAGTAAACACACCCAGGGAACACAGTTATCCCTTTGATCGCCCCTGATGTTAACCCCTTCCCTGCCAGTGTCATTAGTATAGTAACAGTGCATATGTTTAGCACTGATCACTGTAATAAATAATGTAGTAGAATACATATTGGCCTAAATTGACAAATAAATTTGTTTTTTTTTAAATTTTTTATTGGATGTGTTTTATAGCAGAAAGGAAAAAAATATTTTTTTTTTTTTCAAAACTGTCGCTCTTTTTTGTTTATAGAGTAAAAAATAAAAACCGCAGAGGTGATCAAATACCACCAAAAGAAAGCTCTATTTGTGGGAAGAAAAGGACATATTTTATTTGGGTACAGCGTCACATGACTGCGCAATTGTAACGCAGTGCCGTATGGCAAAAAATGGCCTGGTCATTAAGGGGGTAAAACCTTCTGGGGCTGAAGTGGTTAAAAGTGTAAGTTTTTGCCTATTGAGAAGTCAGACTAACCATATTAAGGGCTCTTTCACACTAGCGGATTGTTTGAGTCCACCTGTCAGTTTTTCAGGCAGACCCGAACGGACGCTCCATTGTTCTCTATGGAGCAACGGAAGTCAGCGGTGATATGTCCGCTGACACCCGATCCGCCAAAAACAGGCGGATGGAAACCCTAATTTTCCATCCGTCTGGCGGATCGGATAGGATGAACACGGACAGACGGTCTGTGTTCAACTGATCCCCCATAGAGGAGAATGGAGCTGTGACAGGGCAGTCTCTGCACGGAATGCAGAGACCGTCCTGTTATCCGCCGGCTCAGCGGGGATCAATGGATGGATCCCAGCTGAGCAGCGGAACCCGTCAAAACGCTCGTGTGAAAGGGGCCCAAACGTTATTTCACCCAAACATGCCCCCAAAGTGGAAAAAAATAGGATTCCTTTGCTCCAATGTTTATTTTTGTCCTTTTCTTTTTTTCACACAAATAGAGCTTTTGGACCAGAGCACTTTTTGCGATTCGGCACTGTGTCGCTTTAACTGACAATTGCGCGGTCGTGCGACCTTGTACCCAAACAAAATTTGCATCCTTTCTTTCCCACAAATAGAGTTTCTTTTGGTGGTATTTGATCACCTCTGCGCCATTTCTGATCACCGCTATAAACAAAAGAAGAGCGATAATTTTGCAAAAAACCCACATTTCTTACTTTTTGCTAAAATACAAATCCAAATACAAATCCAAATATATATATATATATATATATATATATATATATATATATATATATATATAACATTTTTCTCCATCGGTTTTGGCTGATTTATATTCTTCCTCATATTTTTGGTAAAAAAAAAAAAAATAATAATATCACAATCAGCGTTTATTGATTGGTTTGCGCAAAAGTTGCCGCGTTTACGGATGATGAGAATTCATTTCTGGGGTTTTTATTTTAATTTTTTTTTACTAGTAATGGCGGTGATCTGCGATTTTTAGCAGTACTGCGATATTGCAGCGGACATGTCGGACCATTTTGACACTTTTTTGGGACCATTGGCATTTATACAGCGATCAATGCTATAAAAATGCACTGATTACTGTGTAAATGCCATTGGCAGTGAAGGGGTTAACCTGCAGGGGGTGCTCTAAGGGTTAACTGTGTTCCCTGGGTGTGTTCTAACTGTGTGTGGGCTACCCTGGCTGGGGAAAGGGGATGATCACGGCTTCCATATAAAGGAAGCCTGTGATCACCGCCATTCCCCCTCTAACAGAACGGAGATCCGTGTTTACATACACGGACCTCCGTTCTCTCACTGTGGGGGGGCCATCACGGGTAGCCAGCGGCGATCAAGTCCGCCCTACCCGCTCCCTGCCCCCCCCCCCCCCCCAAACACAGTAAGCGCGAGTGCGCCTCACAGTGAGAGATATCGCAGCTGCCGTCATATGACATCGGTTTGCGATATCGAGCCACTTTGCCGCCGCCAGATGCCAGTGGCAAGTAGTTAATCACCACTGGCTTCTTTTTTTGCGCTATAAATGAAAATAGACTGAAAATTTTGTAAAAAAATGCAGTCTTGTTTCTGTTATAAAATTTTGCAAATTAGTAATTTTTCTTCATAAATAAAATTGGCCAAAATTTATACTGCTACACATTTTTGGTAAAAATAACCCAAATAAGTGGATATTATTTGGTCTTTGTGAAAGTTATAGAGTCTACAAGCTATGGTGCCAATCACTGAAAATTGATCACACCTGATATACTGACCACCTATCTCATTTGAGACCCGAAGTGCCCATTCACACAGGGGCGACCTGCACTCCAACTTGAGTCGCTTCAAGTCGCCCCAAGTCGCTTGACCTTTAAAATCCCATTGAAATGAATGGGAGCGGTCTAAATGTACACTATTGAAGTCGCAGCGACTTAAAAAAAAAAAAAAAAGGTTGCTGTACAACTTCTATCTGACTTGTGGCCATAGAATTGAATAGAAGTCCCCTCCAAGTCGGATCCCCCATGTAAATGGAAGCGACTTTACAGTGAAAAGATGAGAATTTATCCCGGGCAACCCTCTCCCCTCCCTTCTCTGATTGGCCACAGACAAAGTCGTCTGGCATGAAGTCACACTGAAAGTCGCGTTGAAATTGCCTAGCAAAGTCGCGCTGAAGTCGGGTCGCCCCTGTGTGAATGCAGCCTAACAATACAGGAAAGAACAAATATCCCCCAAATGACCAATTTTTAGAAAGTAGACAGTCCAAGCTATTTAGTAAGAGGCATGGTAACTTTTTTGAAGTTCTCATTTTTTCCCACAATTCTTTGCCAGATGAAGGTGTATTTTTTTTTCCACAAAATTGTCATATTAACAGGTTATTTCTCACACACAGCATATGCATACCACCAATTACACCCCAAAATAAATTCTACTACTTCTCCTGAGTATAACGATACCCCATGTGTGAGACTTTTACACAGCCTGGCCACATACAGAGGCCCAACATGCAGGGAGCACTGTCAGGCGTTCTAGGGACATAAAATACACATTTCATTACTTGACTACCTCTTACACTTTTGAAGGTCCTGGAGCACCGGGACAATGGAAACGCCCAGACAATTACCCCATTTTGGAAAGTAAACACCCCAATGTATATTCTAGGAGACATAATGAGTCTTTTGAACATGTAATTTTTTTTTCCACAAGTTTTTGGAAAATGTGGAATGAAAATGAAATTTATTTTTATTTTTTTTTTTTTTTTACACAAAGTTGTCTATTTATACAATTTTTCTAACACATAGATCTCGCATGTACATATCAAAAATGACACCCCAATACATTCTGCTACTGCTCCTGAGTATGGCGATACCACATGTGTGAGACTTTTACACATCCTGGCCACATACAGAGGCCCAACATGTAAGGAGCACCATCAGGTGTTCTAGGGGAATACATCTCAAATCTAATTTGACTACCTATTACACTATTGTGAGGCACTGTAGTGGCACTGATGGGCACTGTAGTGGCATGGATAAGTACTGATGCGGCATGGATGAGCATGAATGAGGCATAAATGAGCCATGGATGGGGATGCATGAGCATGAATGGGGTTGGATGGGGATGGATGAGCATAGATGGGGATGGCTGAGCCATGAATGTGGATGGATGAGTCGTGGATGGCTGAGCAGGGATGGAGACGGCTGAGCATGAGTGCAGGAATTTGAGTACAGATCAGCGCTGTGGGCAATACAGATCCAGCCCAGAGCGCTGCTGCACCTGATCTCTTCCCTCTCCTCTCACACTATGCCCATTGGTACAGAGAGGGGAGGGCTCAGCACCCGGCAGTCAGGGATATTCCCGGGTGCTGGGAGGACGTCATAGTATGCCCTCCCAGAATTATCCGAACACACTGTAGCCATCATGCGGCTATGGCCCAGTCGGCAAGTGTTTAAGGGACACTAAATAAAAATAAAAGAAGGGGACAGCTCCCACCAGTGCACTATACTTGCTGTATAGCTCATTTGTTGCAAGTAGTAACACAATAGGAAGAGTAGCGAAAGATTTCCCAAAGCAGTTGTAAACCACTGGACTTTTTTTTCTTACCTGCAAGGTAATATAATGTGCTAGTATGCATCGCATACAAGCACATTATGTAAAACTTAACTAAAAATGAAGCCTTTCAGTGATGCAATGTCATCGTTGGAGGCGGTTTCCATCTTCACCAGTCTTCTGGGTTCACAAACTCCGGCTCTGTGACTGACCGGAGCCGTGACGACGTCAATCCCGCATATGCGCATGGGAGCTGCTGGTCACGGCACAGGGCCCTGAAGGGACAGCACGGGCGGACATTCCTTCAGAGCGCATGCACCAGTGAAGTCACCGGCTTCATGTACAGTAAATATCTCCTAAACGGTGCATATTTAGGAGATATTTACACTACGTATAGGTAAACCTTATTATAGGCTTACCTATACGTACAATTTAGTGATGGAAATTTACTTCCTCTTTAATGGTAAAAAGCCAAGCAGGAGAGAACCAAAACGAGGAAAGGAAGAGGTGTCTTTCATTGAACACTGGAGTAAGTATTTTATAGGGAGTACAAAAAAAATCCATTTCCTGTTTCATTTAGGGACCTAACACCATAGATCCATATACATGCGGGATGTCCAAAAGCAGTCCCAAAACCGAGCGCTGGACACTCAAACAACCAAAAGGTTAAAGAGTATGTAAACCCAACATTTCATATTCCTGATATGTGCCTGCTGAACCATGTACTTGTATGAGAAAGTCTCCTGATCTCTTTGCATTGCTTTCTTTTGTCACATCCTTGGTGTTCTGGCCAGCCATCTGCTTTCATATTAAAAACTGACCACGCTAGGCAGGAGAACACAGCATGCATGGTCAGTTCTCCAATGATCAGACTTGTCCTGACACACACACACACACACACACACACACACACACACACACAGCCATTCACTAGGAAGCTCAGTGTGCTGTAGTTTCTCCTCGCCCAGTTTTTATGCAGCTGAGAATAGAGGGAATGTGATCACTTATAAAAAAGGGTATTTTTTAAATATACACACACAAATGTTTTGCCTTTCATTTCCATTGCAAACTGAATGGATTGCTTTCCAAGGTGATGGTTTACAATCCATTTAAAAACTTACAGCTAGCTGTGATTAAACAGTTGCCTGTAGGAACTTATGGCTGAAGTTCCTTTAGTGCAGTTACTTTCTCCTATGGAAACTTGCGAAGGTGTGGATGGAAGACTAGTTTGCAGCTTTTCAAACCATGGTAACTGAAGCCTGAGGACAAAAATCCCAGGAAACACTTACCGCTCTGGAAGAGTGAACAGAGACAGGGAAAGGTGGTAGAACCCTGGGAAATGGGCATGCTAAAAGCTGAGCCAAGATGAATGTTAAATAAACATATCAGTCTCTTGTACAGGAATAGAGTGGATAACGTGGACATACAGTACATTGTATTAACTTTGTATACTAGTTCACATAGGCATAGTACTTGACTAACGAAAGGTATATTTAAAACAATGATTAGCTATTGGTAGAAAATATGCCGTTTTAGCATTCCATGATTCCATACCTCAACTCTAAACTAAGCAAAATGACAAAGTATAACTTTAGGAGTGCAGAATTAGAGCCGAAGACATCTATATGCAATATACCCAAGTCAAAAGAGAACTATGGGATTTGTGTTTTTTTCTTGAAGCATACTTACCTAGGTGTCCCCCGTCAGCTCTAACACTGAGAACCGAGCGATCAAACACCTCCGATAGCTTGGTTCTCGCATCTTTGTGAGCAGAGAGCCGGTGACTGTCAGTCACTGGCTCTCTGCTCTGCACACCCCCCATGCTCACTGGAGCGCTGGGCTGTGGAGGGGATGGGGAGCGGCCAGTTCAGGCTCATTGAGAGGCTAAGCCGGGTGCCGGTCCAGGCATGTGGGCGGATCCCGACCTTATGGTCGCAATCTTGCCTGAACCTGGACTGGCTCTGTGATGTCAGCCGACAGCGGGCTTCAGCCCACTATCTGTTAAAAATGAGAACGAACTGCACTCCTGTCATCCACAGAAGTACAGCCAAACAAGCTTTAGGGCTAGTTTGCACTTGCTTCGAAACAAGGCTTCAGACAGACTTTGGTAAAGCTCTGTGAACGCCAGTCAAAGCCCATGTCACTAAATAAAATGGTTAGCTTACAGTCCTGTTTACACCTTGCTTTTGCTTCGCTTCAAAAATTATACCCCATGTAGTTTTAGTGGTGCTTCAAAGCATCTTCTAAGCCTCCATAGAAGTCTATGGCAAAGCTCACCTGAAGCTTGCTTGAAGCACCTGCAGCTTTTGAGAGGCTTGAATTCAGCTTTAGCTTCACTTTGGAGAAACTTCAGGTATAAGATACACACACATACGGCATCTGCGAAGCTTCAACAAAGCTTCACCGAATCATCACTAAAGCTTTACCAAAGCACCCCCGAAGCATCAAAAACACATGATAAAAGCATGTTGAAGCGGTAGGCGCTTTAATGTGTTGAAGCCCAAGCAAGTGTAAATGAGTCCTAACAACAAATTTGTGGACAGAACACCGAAGTCCAATCCTCACCTTCCTATGCATTTGTAAAGCAGTGTACAGTTTGAAATCCAATAACACAGATTGGCTGGGAACACAACTTAAAGTGTAGTTCATACCAGGAACAAACAAATTAGGGCCTATCCACACAGACCTGCAGTTTTCTGCACTGAATCAATGCAAGTCACCAATAGTGCACATAGAAAACTGTTCTTTTCTATGTACCCCATACTTCACACTGCAACAGAGCCAGAACGTGGGATACAGTACGTTTAAAAAAAAAAATTCCATTACATTTACACCTGGTGATCATGCTAGTAATACACTTTTTGTCTTAGCCTAGGTTCACATTGGAGCGATTTGTCATGCGATTTGAGAGCAAAGGGATATTGAGCAAGTGGAGAGCCTATGGTTGGAGCACCACGTCCAACAAAATATGAAACCAAGAAACGAAAAGGATGGGGAAACCTCAAAACGAGGGTCCCAAGGAGTTGGTATCCGAGAGGTGAACGAGTTATAGGGAAACGAGAGTTTAGCGTACTGTTTAGCGAGGTTACACTTGGATCCGATTCTGTTTTTCACATAATGATCGTACTAGTGGTCCACATTTACATTACCTTAAAAAAAAAAATTTGCATGACATAGGGTGCAAGACCGAGACAACGTCACACTTCATACCCCATGTATCTTTTCTTGTCAAAAGATACACGTGATAACCACTGAACGTAACTAAGTCACGTCTTTTGACGTCCAGACACACCTATCCGGGATTAAACAAACAAGGACCATACTTGATGTGAAATTCAACACAAGGGTCGGTTAGACACAATAACCTAAAGTTTG
>BLSH010374620.1:320-21172 GCA_018402905.1 Glandirana rugosa | reverse complement strand
CATAAGAATAAAACATAAGCATAAGCTCCAATGTTGAGTATTAAAATGCATAGAGTTATAACATACTTGGAGAAGTATAAGGACAGAGACAAAGTATTTATCTAATACCCCACACACAGCCATTTATACGTAACTAATGACAATGCCACAAAGCCAATTGTTAGAATCATAAGTCATAGTTATAGCCCAGTCTCTGTCTCCAATCCATTACATATTTATATGGTGGAACTCAGGGAGCTCCGGGTGACAAAAGTCTAGGCGCACACACACTGGAGTGCACAGCAGATACTGTTACCCTATAGTAGGTACAGCTTCAGCTTGCAGACATAACCAAATACCTTATTTGGAACAGAGCAAAACTGAGTCTTAACTGTATATTTAAACAATGTAAATTAACAGAGATTGCTGCATCCTTAACTTACTTTATATAGTGTACACTAAGGTGGGAGACAGATAAAACCACTCAGCTCATAACATATCCAAATCTAGGATAAATGAAAGCTTCTGGCACCTTTGAATAAGCCTTGAAGTGTGCAACTAAAAGCTATCAGAAGGCCAACATCTGCAGGCATTAAACGAGCAATCATTTAAACTTGGGTGTGTCCATGTAAGCCTTGCATGGAGGTTACACCCAGGAGTCTGCCAATTGAATCATGCAGGATTCCACATTTTAAAATGCCAGCCTGTCTTTGGATTGTGGTGAGAAACCCAAACAGTGGTTTATTATAAACTTCAACACAAGCATTAGCATATCCGGGACGTGAACCAGCAACCTTTTGGGTGCTAGGTGGTTTTACTAGCCACTAAGCTTTGAGCACCTACATTTTTTGTTCAGTCTAGGAATGGGTTATTGCCTATGGGCCAAGTCACACCACATGCAGTGTGCATTTTTTTTTTTTTTTTTTTTTAAACCGCATGAAAAATAGGTTAGATGGTTCTCAATGGCCTAGTTCACACCACTGCAGTCAGTTCCAGTGCGTTCCAGCTCCAGAAAAAAGTAGAACATGCTGCGTTTTTTTTTTTTTTTTTCTGCACTTAACTACACTGTTCCGATTTTTAGTAGGGGGAAAAAGCTGCACTGGACTGCATCAAAAACACACATGCAGAAAAGCATCCGGAACGCATCCGGACTGCTCCTCTGCCAAAAAGTCCTACTTACCCCATAGCAGACCCTGAAAACAGGGTGTAATTGATGGAGTAAGTAGACCCCCAGAGCCCTGCTCAAGTGTGACCCAAGTGTAGGAAGGGTTTAATAGGTTGCAGCTTCTGCTGATCTCTGTGTTAGCCAGCCCCAGCTCTGCAGTTTACAGGTGTTTTAGCCCTCTGCCTCCAAATGACCACACAATGGTGGATAAGAACACAAAGCACATTTACTCTGTGTTTGTGGGAGGCATGCAAACACCCACAGCAACCAATGCCCAAAGGGAGGACTCCTCCTAAGGGTAACCACCCTGTGGCTATTTGCCACAAATTATAGCAAGTGTCATGGCGGGACCAGAGTACATGGTGTAGCTTTGCAGACCAGATAAAGTCTGCTGTAATACTCCTGGGATGGCACCAGGGAATACTTACACAACCACCTTATAGCTGTCCCTTCAGGGGTATCTGCAGCTTGCATTCTGTTTTGGCTTACGAACATAGTTTAACAGCCTTAACAAACATGCACCCCTCCCCCCAACTGGGAGTAGTCAGGGATTCTGGATGCCTCTGCTCCAGCCATATAGTATTCCCTCCAAAAAGATTTGGGGAAGCCAGCAGCCTTGATCAATCCATATTAATCAGGAGCTCAGCCAGCAAATGAAAACCAAGACACTTTGTCATTTACTCTGCAATGCTCTCTAGGAAACTTTCTTAGAGTGTTGCAGCACTGGAGCTGGTATCCAGGCAGGAGATAATCTGTACATCTGTCCCTTAGGCGGTTCCCCATTTTGCTCTCTTCCTTTGTCCTACCAGGAGAGGACACAAGGTGGTTATGAGCCTTTTACAAGGAGAGACGAGGGTGCAAACGATCATACTATGACCAGCACTCCGCCGCCTAGGCATGTGTACACGTGTACAACGTCGCACGACCGCGTAATTGTCATTCAAAATGCGACAGCGCCGAAAGCTGGTCTGGGCAGGAGGGGGGTTCAAATGCCCAGTAAGCAAGTGGTTAATACATAGAATTTATTAACATAAAAAAACTTCTGACTTTACAATCACTTTAAGTGACCTCCACTCTTCAAAATGGTTGAGCACCCTTGCTGTACAGAGAGGGGGAAGGACCACAAGAATCAGGTGTGCTGCAGTGCAAGAGGTAAGTTATTAGGAGGAGAGAGCAGAGTGACCAGAAGAAAAAAAAAAAAAAAAAAAAAAAAAAGGAGGATGAGCTCTTCAGTGTATTGCTTTTCCTTTCACTGTCCACTGACAGGGTGAGGTGTGTTCACACCATCAGGCACGTGTTTTGGTCCATATGATGTGTATGTGCTGATAAGTGTTGTGTAGGGGCAATGATAAGTTGTTACAATGCATCGCAGTGGGTTTTTTTTTTTTTTTTAATGAAATGTCATAAAAGGACTCTTCAATCAACAGTGCATTGCGATGTGCTGCGATGCATTGGCCTATGTTCTTGTATGCACACCAACATACATGTATAGTGTGAACAGGGCCCATAGAGAACAATTGTGGTGGTCAATGCAGATCAACGTACCTGGTGTGAACAAGTCCAAAGATAAAGCGAAACTGCACCAGAGAAAGATCATGTACCCTATCCAGCTAGGCAGAGCTGTGTAACTCTAAGGACTGGATGGACAGTAATTAAAATCCTTTGGCAGATAAACCAGCTCCCCTATATGTATGCTATCTGTGTATCTAACCATTTGTCTGGACGTCAGCGTTAAAATAAATAAGAAACCCGTATACAGTGAGCTTCAAGAAAAATGTCTTTTACTAATGAATCAAGCAATTATTGGAAATAAACTGTGACCAATATGCTTTGAGGTCAACACAGCCGGGTCGATGGAAAAAAAAAAAAATAGAAATACAAAATCATTCAGTTTAAGCCAAATATTCGGAGCTTTTTCTAATGCTATCACCTATTTACCTTAGGCAGGCCGTACACCGTGCAAGTTTCCTTTCTGCAAGCATGGGTTGTAGGAAAGAAATCTGCACAATTCCCCCATCAATACAGACAGTGCTGACAGGGGAATCCCTCCTTCCAAATAATTGTCTGTTCCTGGCGGGGAGGCAGGGGAAGCCGTCGTTGCTGGCAGAAGACAATGATTATCGCTAGTGGCTATAGCAGTCGCCAGTGATAATCGCAAGAGCTGGATGTATCCAAGTTGATTGATTGATCAACTTGGTACAGTTAGCCTGCCCATTAACAGTTTGAATCTTCATTGTCTTTGAATCTCAGCCACCTCCATTGGCAAAGGGCCAGATCCGAACTGTGTATGGCCGGCCTGACTTAAACCATCTCTCCTGCAAAACAAACAAGGGTGTGTGATTGTTCTAATAGACACCTGAATATGGCAAAATCAAAGTGCTGGGCAATAGGTATGGTACCTTCATATATACCAGTATTCCTGGACCATATATTAACCACTTGCCAACCGCGCTATAGCAAAATGGCGGCTACAGTGCTGTCAGCCATTTCTGGGAGGGTGTCATTTGACATCGTCCCATGATCACGCTCGATGCAGCACACACCCAGCGCCCTCTGTGATCACTATGTATAAATCACAGATCTGGGTAAAGAGCCAATCACAGTGGCTCTTTATCACGTGATCAGCTGTGTCCAATCACAGCTGATCACGATGTAAACACACTTGCCAGTTATTGGCATTCTTTTCCTCGTGCTGCCACAGCATGAGAAGAGAGCCAGTAACCAGCCAGTGTGAAAGGAGACATCTACACTGATAATCATGGCACTGATAATCAGTGTCATGATGATCAGTGCAGCCCCAACAGTGCTGTCTATCAATGCCAATCAGCAGGGGCATAACTACAGGGGTTGCAATTGCAACCGGGCTCAGTGCTCCAGGGGGCCCGTGTGCCTCCCTTGTACACTAGGATAGGAGAGATGACGGGGGCAGCATTTTGAGGAACCAATCTCCCCCATTTTCCTTCTAATGCAGGAGGTTCCTCTGTATGCTGCCCCTCCTATCCAGTTTACTTGTCTTCTGCTATTCCCAGGATCCCTGTGTGCTTTCCTGGTACCCCCCCCCAGAGCTGCTGTCTTCCCCTCTCCTCTCTCCTGCCAGCTGCTGTAGAGAATGGGTCATGATAGAGATGGGAACAGGTCGATAAATGTGTCATTTATAAACTCCTTCCTTTTATGAACGGACAGAGTCAGTGATTGGTACCAATTGGTTCATTCATAACTGAAGCATAGTAAACTGTTTTTACTACACTTCCGTTTCTGAAAGAATGGGAGACTCAGTGCACAGCTATTTGTTTATTCAGTGGGACCGTAATAAAGGGACCCGGGATGGGAGTAAAGGGCCCCAGGATCAGTGGGAAGAGGGAAGGGCCCTGGCCAGGGCTTAGGACGGCCCTTCATAATTTCATGCACCGAGGCCCTGAAGGTTCTAGTTACGCCTCTGCCAATCAGTGCCCATCAGTGCTGCCAGTGTCGCCTGTCAGTACAGCCTCATCAGTGCCCACTAATGCTGCCTTATCAGTGCCATCCATCAGTGAAGGAGAAAAATGACCTGTTTGCAGAATTTTATAACAGAAACTAAGAAAAGCGTTTTCAAAATTTTGGTCTTTTTTCATTTGTTTACCAAAATATAAAAAACCCAGCGGTACCCTGTAGACAAGTGGTTAATATGCTCCCCCTCTATAAAAAGACAACATACTACACTTTTTAAGATCTGCTTAGCAGGGACTATTTACAATACTTTTACATTCAAGCTGTAGGGCATTTGACACTTACCCTGGAGTACTTTACATTCCAGCTGACTATTTAACGATGAATAAACTAGAGCAGACTAGTGTAAAGTTTTTCACACAGTAATGCTTACCATTGTGGCTAACCAGGTCATGTGTAAATTACACAAAGGGGCAGTTCACACCAGGAATCGCACTGGAACACAATCACGTTCCTGTGCGTTTTGACGCACTGTTTTCACGCACTTGTCATTCACTTGAAATCACACTGCACAGCACCAAACGTAGCGCATTGCACTACTTTAAAAAATGCACTGAAAACAGATCACATGGTACTTCCATTGCAGGCAAACACAGCGTTTGGGGTGTCCTTAACATTGCACTGACACCTGCTGCAGATCGCAAATGCAATGTGTTTTGAACAGAATTTGGAAAACGTGCACAGATTGTGGTTTTCCCTCACCGTGTTCTGGTGTGAATATGCCCAGAAGCTGACGTTTAGGTATGCCAAGTTTTACATTGGTACAGCTCGGGAATGTAGGTATGTACAGCAGGCCTCGACAAACCCCAGGCGCCAGGTCGCCATGGCGACCAGAAATCGCATCCTGGCAAGTGACTGCCGTTTCTTCTCTCCCCATGGTAAAACAGCGTGTCAGATTCAGTGTCAGATTCAGCGAGAGCCGAGAGTTCTCTGCTTCATCTAACAGCTGTTAAACTTGGCCGCTGCCCGGGATATTTGTTTCCACTTAGACTGAAGAAAAGTAACAAACAGGCTGCCTGGAATGTTTGTTGAGAGTTAAAGCAACGATCTCCGGGCTATCAGGAAAGTTTAACCATTTATAGACTAAATCCTCTCTCACATTGGTGGTTTACAATTAAATATCCAGTATTTTCTGCTAGAAAATGACTTGGAACCCCCAAACATTATATATTATTTTTTAGCAGAGACCCTAGAGAATAAAATGGCGGTTGCTGCAATATTTTATGTCACATGGTATTTGCGCAGCGGTCTTTCAAGCGCAATTTTTTGGAAAAAAATACACTTTTAATGAATAAAAAAAACTAAACAGTAAAGTTAGCCCATTATTTTTTTGTATAATATGAAAAATAATGTTACACCGCGAGAAACGTGACCTTTATTCTAAGCAACAAAATTGTGATAAAGCCCTGTGTGCCATCAACAAATACCACTCTATGTGCAGCTGGGCTCCAGTATTTCATGGTGACCGGAAACCCACCAGAGCAATGAAAAGTCACTGTGGGGGACAGACATGTAGGCAGGAAGTGGCTGCAAAGAGGCAGCAGAAGATCAGCAGCGCTGGAATACTTTTCACCTTTTTTTTTTGTATTTTATTTACAATGTCACTAAGGCTTTGTTTAGATGTGCAAGTTGGGTGGTAATAATGTGCAGTAGAGACGTGTTTTTGCCACCCTTAAGCTCCATTAGGCAGGAGATGAGGGCGTTTTACATGCCGCAGTCACAATGCATTCAGCATAATAAGGAGTTTCCCCCATAACAGATTTTTTAGTGTCACTCTTTCTGGCCAGCCTATAACCCTGATGTAATGGTGGAGTTATTGACTGGCTGCTCTGCTGTGAGTAAGTTAGGGTTAGGGGCGCAAATTACTTGTCTTACCCCTGGCGCTGACAACCCCACACTACGCTATAAAAAACTGGCTCCTAACTTTTTTAGCCGGCTCCTAGATTCAAGGCAAATTTGTCAAGCCCTGATGTACAGTATCTCACAAAAGTGAGTACACTCTTTACATTTTTGTAAATACTTTATTCTATCTTTTCATGTGACAACACGGATAATAATAAGTAATACTGGGAATATGCTATAAGCCCCCTAACCATAGGAAAAAGGGGGAGGCGGACCTCCTATCGCAGTTTGGAATAGAGGCAAGGATGGGAAGTTTCATTATAATGGGGGGATTTTAATTATCCAGATATAGACTGGGTGGAAGGTACTGCGCACTCAGCCAAGGCTCGCCATTTCCTAAATGTCCTGCAGGACAATTTCATGGGTCAGATCGTAAATTCACCAACAAAAAATAAAGCGTTATTAGACCTTCTGATTACTAACAACACAGACCTGATCACAGATGTGGAAGTAAGGGGCAATCTAGGAAATAGCAATCACAGGTCCATTAGTTTCAGTATAAACCACACAAATAGGAAACATAAGGGGAATACAAAGACACTGAATTTTAAGAGAGCAAACTTGCATAAACTATGCTCCTTCTAGAAGATGTTAATTGGGATCAAATTCTAGGAAGAATGAATGCAGAGGAAAAAAATGGGAGTGCTTCAAGAACATACTAAACAAAGGTATTAGCCAGTGTATCCCACAGGGAAATACATTTAAAAAGAGCTAATAAAAGACCAGAGTGACTTAACTCTGACGTAAAAGTACATATAAAAGCAAAGGAGAAGGCTTTCAAAAAATACAAGGCTAAGAGGTCTTGATCAGCATTCCATCTGTATAAGGTTTGCAATAAGGAATGTAAGGGTGCTATCAGGGCCGCTAAGATAGAACTTGAAAGACACATAGCAGAGGAGAGTAAAAAGAATCCCAATAAATTCTTTAAGTATATAAATAGTAGGAGAGGGAGGTCAGATCATATTGGCCCCATAAAGTATAATGAAGGGAATCTAATTACAAAGGATGGAGAGATGGCGAAGGTTTTAAACGTATTCTTCTCCTCAGTATTCACGAGAGAAACGGGGGGCTCCAGTATCCAAAACTACAATGTTTGTCCTCACAACACAACAAAGGAAGCACCGCCATGGCTAACTGAGGATAAAATTAGGAATAGACTTGAAAAACTTGAAAGTCACTGGGACCAGATGGCTTGTACCCAAGGGTCCTTAAAAAAACTCACTCAAAAAATTGCCAGACCCTTGTTCCTAATTTTTACGAACAGTCTACTGGCTAGTATGGTACCAGTTGTTTGGAGAAAAGCCAATGTAGCACCAATATATAAGAAAGGACCAAGATATACCCCTGGGAACTACAGGCAAGTTAGCCGAACATCAATATTATGCAAGCTCTTGGAGGGGATGATTAGAGATTATATACAGGATTATTGTAATGAAAATGATATCGTTAGCGGTAATCAGCAAGGTTTCATGAAGAAATGTTCTTACCAAACCAATCTATTAACCTTCTATGAGGATGTGAGCTGCCATCTAGATAAGGGAAGGCCTGTAGATGTGGTGTATCTGGATTTTGCAAAAGCATTTCATACAGTTCCCCATAAACGCTTAATGTACAAACTAAGGTCTGTTGGCATGGATCAAAGGGTAAGTACATAGATTGAAAACTGGTTACAGGGGAGAGTCCAGAGGGTGGTGATAAATGGGGAGTACTCAGAATGGTCTGGTGTGGAAAGTGGGCCCCCCCCAGGGTTCTGTCCTGGGACCAATCCTATTTAATTTATTCATAAACAGCTCAATCTCAAAATTTGCAATTGATACCAAACTAAACAGAGCAATAACTTCTCCACAGGATGTGGAAACCTTGCATAAAGATCTGAATAAATTAATGGAGTGGGCAGACAAGTGGCAAATGAGGTTTAATGTAGAAAAATGTAAAATAATGCACTTGGGTACCAAGAACCTGAACGCAAACTACTTACTAGGGGGAGGGCCTCTGGGGGAATCTAGGATGGAAAAGGACCTAGGGGTCCTAGTAGAGGATAGGCTCAGCAATGGCATGCAAAGCCAATAAAATATTGGTGTGCATCAAGAAGGGGATCAACTCCAGGGATAAATCAATAATTCTCCCACTATACAAGTCTCTGGTGAGGCCGCACCTGGAGTTTGCCGTCCAGTTCTGGGCACCAGACCTCAGGAAGGATGTCCTGGAACTGGAAAGGGTTCAGAGAAGGGCAACAAAGCTGATTAAGGGACTGAAGGACCTTAGTTATGAGGAAACATTACGAGCACTGAACTTATTCTCTCTGGAGAAGAGACGCTTGAGAGGGGATAGGATTTCAATGTACAAATATTGTACGGGTGACCCCACAATAGGGACAAAACTCTTCCACACAAGGGAGCGCAAAAAAACACACGGCCGCGCACTAAAATTAGAAGGTAAGGGGTTTAACCTCAAACTGCGTAGAGGGTTCTTTACGGTAAGAGCAGTAAGGATGTGGAATTCTCTTCCACAAGCAGAGGTTTCAGATGGGAGCATAGATTTAAAAAAAAAACAACGATTAGATGGGCACCTAAGGGTCCACAACATTGAGGGATATTCAATGTAGATTGACTAGAAGCACACACACATAGGTTGGACTTGATGGTCTTTTTTCAACCTCACAAACTATGGAACACTATGGGGTTGATTTGCTAAAGGCAAATCTACTTTGCACTGCAAGTGTACTTGGAAGTGCAGTTGCTGTAGATCTGAGGGGAAGCTCTGCTGATTTTATCAATCATGTACAAGCAAAAATATTGTTTTTTTTATTTTCCATGCATGCCCCCCTCAGATCTACAGCGACTGCACTTCCAAGTGCACTTGTAGTGCAGAGTGGATTTGCCTTTAGTAAATAAACCCTTATGTAAGTATTAGAGCTGTCACACCTGAATCGTGTTCCTGTGTAGTTTGATTTTTGGCCGCCCATTCATTTGAATGGATAGAAATCATGTTGGATGGCACCAAAAGTAATACATGCGCTACGTTTCAAAAATGTGATCACATGGTACTGCGGTAGCGGGCAATCTGGTACAGGGAAATGCACTGCGTTTGAGGTGTCATTAGTGGATATGGTGTGGGAAATGAGAATGGAACGCAGGTTTCCTGAACTGTGCTCTGGGGTGAATGCGCCCTTACTGCCACCGACCACAAGTGAAGGTACTCATAAGATGGACACCAAACGTGGCCATAATCTAAGAACCTGATCAAACATTTCTTCTATATATTCATACTCATATATACAATACATATTGTCTGGAGTCAGATCTTTATTAGGTGGAAATCTCCAATTCTCTATACAGAAGAGCTCCAAGCTGACCTACATGTATGGTCAGTGTGTGAGGAGAAGCCGGGGTCACCTTGTGTCACCCCTGTCCTCCCCTCATCACACACATACACTGACCTGCTCATCAGCCGGCCCGCCCCTCTGACACTACAGACCGTACCACTCGCAGCCACCTGTGGGGGAGATCCCCGCACCGTACTTACTCCTAATCTGACGAGCGCTGCCATAGTTGAAGCAGTTTAGTTGCCGCTGCAGCCCAACCAGCTCTTCATTCCATGCTGGGACTGAACAACTTCCGAGGCAAGCTCTCCCCGCATCCGCCAGCCGCTCAGTCACTGGCGGGCGCCATGTTTTGGTTGGCGCCGACAGGTTATAAAGCGACGTCTGCGCAAGCGCTCACTTTTCTGTCACATGAATGGCATGCAGCCGGGGGTTTGGGGCTGTTTCCGTGATTGGAAGTCCTTGACTTTAAAGTTGTGTGAGACGTTAATAAATTTCTAGAATGAGGGTAGAGAAAGGGGAGATGTGAGCTGGAGTTTGGGAGGGCCTCAAAACAAAGTCTTATATTGGGTATACAATACATAGAACTTGTCGGAAATAGTTCATGCTAACCTATACATGATAGGTCCCTAGGAATGGCTCATGTCAGCCCATAAATGATAGGACCCTGGGAATGGCTCATGTCAGCCCATAAATGATAGGTCCCTGGGAATGGCTCATGTCAGCCCATAAATGATAGGTCCCTGGGAATGGCTCATGTCAGCCTATACATGATAGGTCCTAAGGAATGGCTCATGTCAGCCCATACATGGTAGCTCCTCCCAAATGGCTTATGTCAGCCCATAAATGATAGGTCCCTGGGAATGGCTCATGTCAGCCCATAAATGATAGGTCCCTGGGAATGGCTCATGTCAGCCCATAAATGATAGGACCCTGGGAATGGCTCATGTCAGCCCATAAATGATAGGTCCCTGGGAATGGCTCATGTCAGCCCATAAATGATAGGTCCTAAGGAATGGCTCATGTCAGCCCATACATGGTAGCTCCTCCCAAATGGCTTATGTCAGCCCATAAATAATAGGTCCTCGGGAACGGCTCATGTCAGCACACCGTTCAGATCCTTAACAGGTGGATAATATACAGCTGCGGGTGCTCACCTCGGCTCACCACCGCACATCATAGGAAGAAGAAGGAACAGCGCCACTCCGTAGATGTATTCCAAAGCTTGCAATTTTGTTGAAGACATCCAAAAATACAGGGAACGTAGACGCGTTTCACTCAGACAAATAAGCTTATTCATGTTCATGTCAGCCCATAAATGATAGGTCCTCAGGAATGGCTCATGTCAGCCTATACATGATAGTTCCTCCCAAATGGCTCATGTCAGCCCATACACGATACTGTAGGTCTTCGGGAATGTCTCATGTCAGCCCACACATGATAGGTCCTCGAGAATGGCTCATGTCAGCCCACACATGATAGGTCCTCGAGAATGACTCATGTCAGCTAATACATGATAGCTGCTCGGGAATGGCTCATGTCAGCCCATACATGATAGGTCTTCAGAATGGCTCATGTCAGCCCATGCATGATAGGTCCTCAGAGATGGTTCATGTCAGCCTATACATGATAGGTCCTCGGGAATTGCTCATGTCAGCCTATACATGATAGGTCGTCAGGAATAACTCTTGTCAGCCCATACATGATAGGTCCTCAGGAATGGCTCATGTCAGCCCATACATGATAGGTCCTCAGGAATGGCTCATGTCAGCCCATACATGATAGGTACCCAGGAATGGCTCATGTCAGCCCATACATGATAGGTACCCAGGTATGGCTCATGTCATCCTATACATGATAGGTCCTCAGAATGGCTTATGTCAGCCTATACATGATAGTTCCTCGGGAATTGCTCATGTCAGCCTATAGATAATAGATCCTCAGGAATGGCTCATGTCATTCTATACATGATAGGTCCTCGGGAATGGCTCATGTCAGCCCATAAATGATAGGTCCCTGGGAATGGCTCATGTCAGCCCATAAATGATAGGTCCCCGGGAATGGCTCATGTCAGCCCATAAATGATAGGACCCTGGGAATGGCTCATGTCAGCCCATAAATGATAGGACCCTGGGAATGGCTCATGTCAGCCCATACATAATAGGTCCTAAGGAATAGCGCATGTCAGCCCATACATAATAGGTCCTAAGGAATAGCGCATGTCAGCCCGTACATGGTAGCTCCTCCCAAATGGCTTATGTCAGCCCATAAATAATAGGTCCTTGGGAACGGCTCATGTCAGCCCAGAGGAACCACAACGCTCAGATCCTCAACAGGTGGATAATATACAGCTGCGGGTGCTCACCTCGGCTCACCACCGCACATCATAGGAAGAAGAAGGAACGGCGCCACTCCGTAGATGTATTCCAAAGCTTGCAATTTTATTGAAGACAGGGAATGCAGACGCGTTTCACTCAGACAAGCTTATTCATGTCAGCCCATACATTATAGTTCCTCAGGAATTGCTCATGTCAGCCCATACATTATAGTTCCTCAGGAATAGCTCATGTCAGCCCATACATGGTAGGTCCTCGGGAATGGCTCATGTCAGCCCATACATGATAGGTCCTCGAGAATGGCTCATGTCAGCTCATACATGATAGGTCCTTAAGAATGGTTCATGTCAGCCCATAAATGATAGGTCCTCAGGAATGGCTCATGTCAGCCCATACATGATAGTTCCTCCCAAATGGCTCATGTCAGCCCATACACGATACTGTAGGTCCTCGAGAATGACTCATGTCAGCTAATACATGATAGCTGCTCGGGAATGGCTCATGTCAGCCCATACATGATAGGTCCATGGGAATGGCTCATGTCAGCCCATACATGATAGGTCCTCAGCAATGGCTCATGTCAGCCCATACATGATAGGTCTTCAGAATGGCTCATGTCAGCCCATGCATGATAGGTCCTCAGAAATGGTTCATGTCAGCCTATACATGATAGGTCCTCGGGAATTGCTTATGTCAGCCTATACATGATAGGTCGTCAGGAATAACTCTTGTCAGCCCATACATGATAGGTCCTCAGGAATGGCTCATGTCAGCCCATACATGATAGGTCCTCAGAATGGCTTATGTCAGCCTATACATGATAGGTCCTCGGGAATTGCTCATGTCAGCCTATAGATAATAGATCCTTAGGAATGGCTCATGTCATCCTATACATGATAGGTCCTCGGGAATGGCTCATGTCAGCCCATAAATGATACGTCCTCGGGAATGGCTCATGTCAGCCCATACATGATAGGTCCTTTGAAATGGCTTATGTCAGCCTATACATGATAGGTCCTCAGGAGTTGCTCATGTCAGCCTATAGATGATAGATCCTCAGGAATGGCTCATGTCAGCCTATACATGATAGGTCCTCAGGAATGGCTCATGTCAGCCAATACATGATAGGTCGTCAGGAATGGCTCATGTCAGCCCGTACATGATAGGTCCTCGGGAATGGCTCATGTCAGCCCATACATGAAAGGTACCCAGGAATGGCTCATGTCAGCCCATACATGATAGGTCCTCAGGAATGGCTCATGTCAGCCTATACATGATAGGTCCTCGGGAATGGTTCATGTCAGCCTATACATAATAGGCCCTCGGGAATGGCTTATGTCAGCCCATACATGATAGGTACCTAGGAATGGCTCATGTCAGCCCATACATGATAGGTCCTCAGAATGGCTTATGTCAGCCTATAATACATGATAGGTCCTTGGGAATTGCTCATGTCAGCCTATAGATTATAGATCCTCAGGAATGGCTCATGTCATCCTATACATGATAGGTCCTCGGGAATGGCTCATGTCAGCCCATACATGATAAGTCCTCGGGAATGGCTCATGTCAGCCCATACATGATAGGTCCTTTGAAATGGCTTATGTCAGCCTATATGATAGGTCCACAGGAGTTGCTCATGTCAGCCTATACATGATAGGTCGTCAGGAATGGCTCATGTCAGCCCGTACATGATAGGTCCTCGGGAATGGCTCATGTCAGCCCATACATGAAAGGTACCCAGGAATGGCTCATGTCAGCCCATACATGATAGGTCCTCAGGAATGGCTCATGTCAGCCTATACATGATAGGTCGTCAGGAATGGCTCATGTCAGCCCATACATGATAGGTCCTCGGGAATGGCTCATGTCAGCTAATACATGATAGGTACCTAGGAATGGCTCATGTCAGCCCATACATGATAGGTCCTTGGAATGGCTCATGTCAGCCCATACATGATAGGTCCTCAGGTATGGCTCATATCATCCTACACATGATAGGTCCTCGGGAATGGCTCATGTCAGCCTATACATGATAGGTCCTCGGGAATGGTTCATGTCAGCCTATACATAATTGGTCCTCGGGAATGGCTTATGTCAGCCTATACATGATGGGTCCTCATGAATGGCTCATGTCAGCCTATACATGATAGGTCCTCGGGAATTGCTCATGTCAGCCTATACACGATAGGTCCTCTGGAATGGCTCATGTCAGCCCGTACATGATAGGTCCTCGGGAATGGCTCATGTCAGCCCATACATGAAAGGTACCCAGGAATGGCTCATGTCAGCCCATACATGATAGGTCCTCAGGAATGGCTCATGTCAGCCTATACATGGTAGGTCGTCAGGAATGGCTCATGTCAGCCCATACATGATAGGTCCTCGGGAATGGCTCATGTCAGCTAATACATGATAGGTACCTAGGAATGGCTCATGTCAGCCCATACATGATAGGTCCTTGGAATGGCTCATGTCAGCCCATACATGATAGGTCCTCAGGTATGGCTCATATCATCCTATACATGATAGGTCCTTGGGAATGGCTCATGTCAGCCTATACATGATAGGTCCTCGGGAATGGTTCATGTCAGCCTATACATGATAGGTCCTCGGGAATGGCTTATGTCAGCCTATACATGATAGGTCCTCATGAATGGCTCATGTCAGCCTATACATGATAGGTCCTCGGGAATTGCTCATGTCAGCCTATACATGATAGGTCCTCAGGAATGGCTCATGTAAGCCCATACATGATAGGTCCTCGGGAATTGCTCATGTCAGCCTATCCATGATAGGTCGTCAGGAATGGCTCATGTCAGCCTATACGTGATAGGTACCCAGGAATGGCTCATGTCAGCTCATACATGATAGGTCCTCTGAAATGGCTTATGTCAGCCTATACATGATAGGTCCTCATGAATGGCTCATGTCAGCCTATACATGATAGGTCCTCGGGAATTGCTCATGTCAGCCTATACATGATAGGTCCTCAGGAATGGCTCATGTAAGCCCATACATGATAGGTCCTCGGGAATTGCTCATGTCAGCCTATCCATGATAGGTCGTCAGGAATGGCTCATGTCAGCCTATACGTGATAGGTACCCAGGAATGGCTCATGTCAGCTCATACATGATAGGTCCTCTGAAATGGCTTATGTCAGCCTATACATGATAGGTCCTCATGAATGGCTCATGTCAGCCTATACATGATAGGTCCTCGGGAATTGCTCATGTCAGCCTATACATGATAGGTCCTCAGGAATGGCTCATGTAAGCCCATACATGATAGGTCCTCAGGAGTGGCTCATGTCAGTCTATACATGATAGGTCCTCTGGAATTGCTCATGTCAGCCTATAGATGATAGATCCTCAAGAATGGCTCATGTCAGCCTATACATGATAGGTTCTCAAGAATGGCTCATGTCAGCCTATACATGATAGGTCCTCAAGAATGGCTCATGTCAGCCTATACATGATAGGTCGTCAGGAATGGCTCATGTCAGCCTATACATGATAGGTACCCAGGAATGGCTCATGTCAGCCCATACATGATAGGTCCTCGGAATGGCTCATGTCAGCCCATACATGATAGGTCCTCAGGTATGGCTCATGTCATCCTATAATCCATAATTTAAATTGCCATGGCTTGTGTATGGGCCTGTGGGACTGTAATGTTAGAATTGCGGGGGATTGGAAGGTCAAGCCAGTGAACAAAAGTATTTTGTGCCCCCCAGGAGGAACAGGTAGAGCTACAGGCAGACTAGGGCTGGAAGCATTCAGGTAAATCCTAGATGGACTGGCATCCTTTTTACCTGACTACCTAAGTAACTATGTAACACAAGTCTTCTGCATTATGGACCTTTGTTCCTGAATGCACAGGGCCATAAGCCTGCCATACACTCTGCAACAGGAATGGACGCTGCGCTTGTCCATCCTGGGGACACTAAACCCAGAGAGGGACGCACTGTAGCTGGATAGACACATATGCAAGGGAATAGATGTAAATTTCAGTATTTTTTTAAAGCGTGTATAACAAAAACAAATTGCAAAGTACCTGCCATAGAAGAATTCTCATATTGTCTTCTCGGACAGCTCATCAAAATTGGAGCAGACAGAATCTAGAGCAACTGTACATGACAACCAATCAGCTTATATCTTTCATTTTCAAAAGCTTAAAGCGGTATTTAAAATGTTACACATTGCAGCTTACCAATCATTAGATGCGGTGCCTGCATTCGTTTTCTTTTTTTTAGGATTTTTCCCTCTGCTTTCACCTGGTGATCTTGCCAATAACACATTTTCTGTATTAGAGTGCCTACACACTAAGTGAAGGAGCACATGCGGCAGCAGGACAGCAGCATTGTCAGTCTGGGAGGTAGGGGGTTGTTAGATGTATAGCAGATTTAGATACACTAAGAAATTCAAGCCAAACTTTAGATAACACTTTCCTTTAAGGGTAAAGGATTTTTATACTGTAAATGAATAAAAGTTGATCATTGTAAGCACCCCTGTCAGTAATAAGTGGTTTGTCTCAGCCTTCTAACATTCTCAGTACAGCTTGTTCTTTTGCAAAACAACATACTGGCCAGATCCCCAGGTGAAAATAAAGGAAAGAAAGCCTAAAAAAAGAAAATGAATGCAGCCATCACATCTAAGAATTCGTAAGCTGCAATATAATAAATATTTGCTTTTGGGTTTAATACCACTTTAAAGTGGTTCTAAAGCCTCAAGGTTTTTTTTTACCTTAATGGATTCTATGCATTTAAGTGGTTGTCAAGGCTTGGGGGGGGGGGGGGGCACCTGCAAGAGAAAGGCAAAATGAGTTAGTATGCATCGCATACTAGCTCATTATGAAATGCTTACCTTAGATCAGCACCGTTGCAGCGGTCCCGGAGCACCGCTGTGACCAGCGTCATGTTGTGTCCGTTGTCTTCCGGGATCCCAGACCAATCACAGCGCTGACGTCACTCCTGCGCGTGCGCACGGGAGCTGTCATGTACGGCACACTTAGTGAAGAAACTGCCCAGTCGGGCTGTTTCTTCACTGTGCATGTGCCAATGACGTCGGCACATGCAGATACAGGGAATATCTCCTAAACGTTGCAAGTTTAGGAGATATTCACGGGACCTACAGGTAAGCCTTATTATAGGCTTACCTGTAGTTTAAAGTGGTTGTCAAGACTTGACAACCACTTTAAGTTAAAAAACCTCCTGTACTGCAGGAGCCCCCCAGCCCCCCTTACTCTTACCTGAGCCTGATCCGATCCAGCAACGTGCACGAGGGCAGCAGCTCTTGCCACTGTCTCCCTCCTCCTTGGACAGATGGTAAGAGTGGCAGCCCTTGGCTCCCACTGCTCCCACTGCTGTCAATCAAATGCCTTGATGAGGGAGCAGGGGGTGGGGCAAAATCGCCCAGTATGTGTCAATAGATCCAGATTGGGCAGCTCGGGAGCGAGCATGGAAGGTGTCTCCAGGGAAAATGGCTTTCCCTGGGGGCACTCGCCAAAGAGGAGGGGCCTGGAGTGCCTTCAGGGGACCCTAGAAGAGGAGGGTCGGGCTTCTCTGTGCAAAACCATTACACAGAGCAGGTAAGTATGACTTGTTTGTTATTTTGTTTGAAAAAAAAAATGAAGGTTTATAATCACTTTAACTGAACAAACTGAAGGTAGAAGCTGATTGGTTGCCAAAAGTTTAACTACTTTCAGTTCTTGGTGGGCAACCATGGTCCTGCTCTGTGACATCCATTCCAGTGCTGCAGCCTCCGGGTGTGTTGCATGCCTGTGTACTCTACTAAGGCTCAGTCCTGTAAGTCCTGTAGTGATATACAGTGCCTTGAAAAAGTATTCATACCCCTTGACATTTTCCTAATTTTTTCATGTTACAACCAAAAACGTAAACATATTTTATTGGGATTTTATGTGATAGATCAACACAAAGTGGCACATAATTGTGAAGTGAAAGGAGACATGGTTTTGAACATGTTTTACAAATATGTTAATGTAAAGTAGTGAGTGTACAGCTTATATAACAGTGCAAATTTGCTGTCCCCTCAAAATAACTCAACACACAGCCATTAATGTCTAAACTGCTGGCAACAAAAGTGAGTACACCCCTAAGTGAAAATGTCCAAATTGAGCCTAAAGTGTCAATATTTTGTGTGGCCACCATTATTTTCCAGCACTGCCTTAACCCTCTTGGGCATGGAGTTCACCAGAGTTTCACAGGTTGCCACTGGAGTCCTCTTCCACTCCTCCATGACAACATCACGGAGCTGGTAGATGTTAGAGACCTTGCGCTCCTCCACCTTCCATTTGAGGATACTCCACAGATGCTCAATAGTGTTTAAGTCTGGAGACATGCGTGGCCAGTCCATCACCTTTACCCTCAGCTTCTTTAGCAAGGCAGTGGTCATCTTGGAGGTGTGTTTGTTGTCATTATCATGTTGGAATAGGAGGGGATCATGCTCTGATTTAGTATGTCACAGTACATGTTGGCTTTCATGGTTCCCTCAATGAACTGTAGCTCCCCAGTGCCAGCAGCACTCATGCAGCCTCAGACTATGACAATCCCACCACCATGCTTGACTGTAGGCAAGACACACTTGTCTTTGTACTCCTCACCTGTTTGCCACCACACTCATTTGACACCATCTGAACCAAATAAGTTTATCTTGTTCTCATCAGACCACAGGACATGGTTCCAGTAATCCATGTCCTTAGTCTGCTTGTCTTCAGCAAACTGTTTGCGGGTTTTCTTGTGCATCATCTTTAGAAGAGGCTTCCTTCTGGGACGCCAGCCATGCAGACCAATTATGGTCTGAGCACTGACAGGCTGACCCCCCACTCCTTCAACCTCTGCAGCAATGCTGGCAGCACTCCTACGTCTATTTCCCAAAGACAACCTATGGATATGATGCTGAGCACGTGCACTCAACTTCTTTGGTAGACCATGGAGAGTTGTTTTGAAGGGACAGCAAATTTACACTGTTGTACAAGCTGTTCACTACTTTACATTGTAGCAAAGTGTAATTTCTTCAGTGTTGTCACATGAAAAGATATAATAAAATATTTTTAAAAATGTGAGGGGTGTACTCACTTTCGTGAGATACTGTAGGTCTGGACTTTGACTGGGCCACTCTAACACATGAATATGCTTTGATCTAAACCATCATTGTAGCTCTGGCTGTATATTTAGGGGCGTTGTCCTGTTGGAAGGTGAACCTCTGCCCAGTCTCAAGTCTTTTGCAGACCCTAACAGGTTTTCTTCTAAGATTGCCTTGTATTTGGCTCCATCCATCTTCCCTTCAACTCTGACTAGCTTCCCTGTCCCTGCTGAAGAAAAGAATCCCCACAACATGGTGCTGCCATCATGTTTCACAGTGGGGATGGTGTGTTCAGGGTGATGTGCAGTGTTAGGTTTCTGCCACACATAGCGTTTTGTTTTTAGGCCAAAATGTTCAATTTTGGTCTCATCTGACCAGAGCACCTTCTTCCCCATGTTTGCTGTGTCCCCCCCCCCCCCATGGCTTCTCTCAAACTTCAAACAGGACTTCTTATGTTTTTTTTCAACAATGGCTTTCTTCTTGCCACTCTTCCATAAAGGCCAGATTTGTGGAGTGCATGACTATTAGTTGTCCTATGGACAGATTCTCCCACCTGAGCTGTGGATCTCTGCAGCTCCTCCAGAGTTACCATGGGCCTCTTGGCTGCTTCTCTGATTAATGCTCTCCTTGCCTGGCCTGTCAGTTTAGGTGGATGGCCATGTCTTGGTAGGTTTGCAGTTGTGACATGCTCTTCCCATTTTCGGATGATGGATTAAACAGTGCTCCGTGAAATGCTCAAAGCTTGGGATATTTTTTTAAAATGTGCAAAATTTCAAAGGGTATGAACAGAGGCGGCCCTTTAATTAGGCAAATTAGGCGGTCGCCTTAGGCCTCGCACCCACAAGGGCCTCACGGCCGCCTAATTTGTCTTATTACAGATTCGCCTCTGCTAGCAGCAGAGATCCCTGGGCCCTGCCGACTGCTTAGAACTGAGTCTGTGTTCATTAAAACCAGGCCAGCGAGTAGGAACAGCGTATATTGTGATCGGAGCTCAGCTCCCTGAGCGCTCCGGATCACAGCCAGAGAGACGCTCCGCTCTGAGTGTGAGTGTGAGGAGTGCTGACCCCTCCCCCTGCAGCCCGCACAGCCAGTCAGGTGAGCTGCAGCTGCTTCCTCCTTCACCCCCTCCTCTCCTCCTGTGTCTGCCCCGCCCACACTCCCCGACAGGCAGTGCTCTGTAAGAGAAGGGGATGTGGGCGGGAAGATTCAAGAGTCATGCCCAGCAGCACATGTGCAGAAACATGGAGTCTCATCCATCCATCCATGCAGTGCCTCCTGCCTCTGAGTGAGTAATCCTATGTGGGGGTGCCTCTCTCTCTTCTCTGCCCTCTCTCTCTTCTTTGCCCTCTCTTTCTTCTCTGCCCTCTCTCTCTTCTCTGCCCTCTCTCTCTTCTCTGTCCTCTCTCTCTTCTCTGTCCTCTCTCTCTTCTCTGTCCTCTCTCTCTTCTCTGTCCTCTCTCTCTTCTCTGCCCTCTCTCTCTTCTCTGTCCCTCTTCTCTCTCTCCCGTCTCTTCTCTCTCTCCTGTCTCTTCTCTCTCTCCCGTCTCTTCTCTCTCTC
>BLSH010374593.1:870030-894894 GCA_018402905.1 Glandirana rugosa | reverse complement strand
TCTTCTTGCCACTCTTCCATAAAGGCCAGATTTGTGCAGTATACGACTGATTGTTGTCCTATGGACAGAGTCTCCCACCTCAGCTGTAGATCTCTGCAGTTCATCCAGAGTGATCATGGGCCTCTTGGCTGCATCTCTGATCAGTCTTCTCCTTGTATGAGCTGAAAGTTTAGAGGGACGGCCAGGTCTTGGTAGATTTGCAGTGGTCTGATACTCCTTCCATTTCAATATTATCACTTGCACAGTGCTCCTTGGGATGTTTAAAGCTTGGGAAATCTTTTTGTATCCAAATCCGGCTTTAAACTTCTCCACAACAGTATCTCGGACCTGCCTGGTGTGTTCCTTGTTCTTCATGATGCTCTCTGCGTATTAAATGGAACTCTGAGACTATCACAGTGCAGGTGCATTTATACGGAGACTTGATTACACACAGGTGGATTCTATTTATCATCATTAGTCTTTGAGGTCAACATTGGATCATTCAGAGATCCTCACTGAACTTCTGGAGAGAGTTTGCTGTACTGAAAGTAAAGGGGCTGAATAATTTTGCACGCCCAATTTTTCAGTTTTTTATTTGTTAAAAAAGTTTGAAATGTCCAATAAATTTCGTTCCACTTCATGATTGTTGTCCCACTTGTTGATTCTTTACAAAAAATTACAGTTTTATATCTTTATGTTTGAAGCCTGAAATGTGGCAAAAGGTCGCAAAGTTCAAGGGGGCCGAATACTTTCGCAAGGCACTGTAGATACTTTATGCAGAGGGCGTGGGAAGTATTCACCCAACTGAGAGTAGAGGGAATCAATCCTGCTCAGGATGGGTCTTCCAGGGGGGTGTGTGCTATTCAAAAGTGTGGAGAAAATCATATGCAAACACTGGCCCATCCTCCTAAAAGATGCAAGTCTAAGGGATGTTTTACCAAGCAAACCAACATTCATTTACAGGAAAGCGCCAGGCCTGAGAAACTGTTTAGCCAAAAATGTTATTCAACCCCCAAAAAGAACCCTCACATTTCTTGACAGGGAAGACTTCTTTAGATGTGATAGATGCATATCATGAAGATCCACATGTGATAAAAGAAGGGAGGTCCTCCTCTTTAATAACAAAAGGGGAAATTAATTTAAAATGGACAAACTAATTACGTGCCACACTAAGTTTGTCACATACCTTCTCACGTGCCCCTGTGGTATGCACTATGTAGGTCAAACAACAAGACCCCCTACAAGAGAATCAACGAACATGTCTACACCATTAACCAGTTGCACACCGCCCACCTTCTATTTACGGCGGCAGTGTGGACGCTAGGCGTGAATCGCCGTAAAAAAGCGTCGATCTGCGAGTGGCCGCTAGGGGGCGCGCGCCCGCCGCACTCCTGAGGAGTGTGCCCACGGCTCGGGCAGACCCGATGTCGGCCGGCGAGCCGCGATGAGCAGCCACAGGCAAAGAACGGGGAACCGCCGATGTAAACACGGCGGTTCCCTGCTCTGTTAGTGGGGGCATGGGAGATCTACTGATCCCTGTCACTGGGATCATTTAGATCTCTCATGCCCATGGTAGCCCAACCCCCCACACAGTTAGAACACACCCAGGGAACATAGTTAACCCCCAGATCGCCCCCTGCAGGTTAACCCCTTCACTGCCAATGACATTTATACAGTAATCGGTGGACATTTCAATTTCTGATCGCTGTATAAATGTCATTGGTCCCAAAAAAGTGTCAAAAATGTCCGACATGTCCGCTGCAATATCCCAGTACCGCTAAAAATCGCAGATCGCCGCCATTACTAGTTAAAAATAAAAAAAAAAATAAAAACCCCAGAAATTAATTCTCACCATCCGTAAATGCAGCCACTTTTGCGCAAACCAATCAATAAATGCCGATTGCGATTTTTTTTTTATCACAAGTATGAGGAAGAATATAAATCAGCCAAAACCGATGAAAAAAAATGTTTTTTTATATTTTTTTTTGGATTTGTATTTTAGTAAAAAGTAAGAAATTTGGGCTTTTTTGCAAAATGGTCGCTCTTCTTTTGTTTATAGCGGTGATCAGAAATGACACAGAGGGGATCAAATACCACCAAAAGAAAGCTCTATTTGTGGGAAAAAAAGGACACAAATTTTGTTTGGGTACAATGTCGCAAGACCGCGCAATTGTCAGTTAAAGCGACGCAGTGCCTAATCGCAAAAAGTGCTCTGGTCCTAACCTGGGAAATTCTTTCGGGGCTGAAGTAGTTTAAAAAAGGCAGCCTTAAGCACAACATCTCAAGACATTTTTGGGAAAAACATATGAGGCATACTTCAGGTCTAAAATTCATAGGAATAGATAGAGTGTTTAAGCACTGGAGAGGAAGTGACTTGGTAAAACAAATATCGCGTAATGAAACCTGGTGGGTAAACAAGATGGACTCCTTGTTTCCATCAGGTTTAAATGTGGACATAGACCTGAATTGTTACATTTCAGATTTCTAGTCTGTGTCCACCCGCATTTAACGTGCAAGAAGAAAAAAGAAACAAACAACAAACAGGTAAATGATAAAAAAAAATTTACTGAATCTGAACTAAAACATTCCATCTAAAAAGTTTTTTTTTAAGGTTGAATATATTTTTATTGTTATTCTTAGGTATGTATATAAATCAAAACAATGAACATACAATTGTCAGGTTATCCAGCCAATATGCAAGTAATGGCATTCCATGAAAGTAATGCGTCACCACATCAAACAGGTTTACATAGATTTGTATAGAAAACGCAAAACATGGGGAACTAATGTAAATTAAGTCTGTACAACTATAATAACTGTGGCTCAAAGACAATACAATTATGTGTATGTATGATCATGGATTCGATTAAGACAAACAATAACTTTCCTAATGACATACCAGGGTGAGAAAGGGAAGGGAAAAGGGGAAAATTGAGGTTATAAACAAAGTCCGTTTTTCAGCTTGTCAGATGATAAGCTGAAACCCGTACCAGGTAGTTTTAAATTTTCCCCATCTATCCAATTCCCTAGCCTGCATCTCTTCCATTAACATAGTGTCGTTTATTTCATTTACCCATGAGGATAATGATGGACTAGCTGTAGATTTCCATTGTCTGGATATTAATTGTCTAGCTGTGGATAGAAAAAACGCAATAGCGTAGATATTTGAGATTTGATGGCTCCTGGCAGGATTGAAAGCAATGGAATAGTAGGAGAATGTTTAAGGGGTTTATCATAAATATCGGAATAAATTTGAAAAATCTGTGTCCAAAAAGGACGTATACCTTCATGTTCCTACCAAATGTGCAAATGCATTCCTCTCTCTTCTCGACATCGCCAACACATTTCAGAGACATATAAAGGGGAAAAGGAAATAAATGGGGGAAAAAAATTGGGACTTTAAATGAAGCCATGGCCTGGTAAGGCCGTCCGCTTCCATCCCTGCCTTGTAAAGAAAACTAATTTTGCAGTATTGCAAAATTTGGGAAGAGAGGAGTGGGACTTTAGTTGAAACACATGAGGGATACACAATAGACTGATGGAGATGTTCACAGAAATTTAATTTGTGGATATGAATATACTGATGCATTTAGTCACAAACATTACATGATAAAATATCAATCATAAGCGACAATACAAATTCATAACAATGGATACAAATGTGTTAAGTTCAGTACATTGCCCCCATCCATCAGGTGTTTAATATACAGACTGGTAAAAATATATACACAGACAGGTCTGCGTGGCCAAGGACCTCATTGTTCCTATTGAGGTTTGGTGTATAAAACGCATAGAAGGTTAAGCCCACGGCGGCTTTTAGCTCAACGTACGTTTCGTGGCTTGGAGCCACTCGTCGGGAGCAGGCTCGTGGTGTGTCTAAAAAAATGAATATAGGATCAGCAATTGACAATGTAAAAACATAGGGGGTATGAATCCCTCCACAAACTGCGCATGCAACTTACAACACTCATATAATGGTGATGCACCGTTGTAGCCAAGGGCCCGTCCAGGGCCATCAGGGCCGGAAGCTGTGGCAGGGGGCATGATGGCAGCAACCCACAGTCGGCATCACCCCAGGTGGATGAGGGCGTCCTGGTGATATGAAGACCCATGGTTGAAGTATGGGATGATTGTGTGCTGTGGGAGAGTTGGATTAAATGAACAACTGTTGAGTGGGTGTGTGAAAGGAGATCAAAAAGTAAAAGAAGGAAGTGGAGCTGAATCAAGGGAAGGGATCTGAAGAAAAGACAAGATATGGAACAGAAACCTGTGAAGTGGAGAGGTGAATAAGATCCAAGAAACCAGATGAATGGAGAAGGGATAGAGAAAAAAAGGAGTGAAGGAAGGTGGGTAAGGGCTAGGGAGGAAAAAGTAGATGAAAGATAGATAGACCACCAGACCAATGGGTGATCAAATTAGAAAGTGACAGTAAAATGAATGTGAATGTTACCAATAAACGTGAGGCATGGTCATCCATGATAACACATGCATGCCGGTGTATTGTGTGCAGGAAGCCAAGATCCACCAAGGGGGACGCCTAAATAGGCGTTGCCAAATGCCCACCCACCAACGTCACGCACGCGGAAGCAAAGAGTCGGGCAGGGAGGTGCCGAGCGGTGGACCGCCCGGCGCACAGCATCCCACCCGTCCACAGCGTCCGCGAGTGTGGTTGACCCAACCAGTACAGCATCACAATGAGGACGCCGAACAGACAGCATGGGTGATGTGGCGCCGATGCAGAGTGACGATGGACCCGTTCCCCCCGTGCGGCATCCAGTGCATGGAGGTGGAGGGAGCCGCCAGTGCGCATCGCAGCTCCCGGACCGACAAGATCCAAGGCACGCCCAAAGGCCCCAACAGCTCACACCACTGAGGTGCAAGAGCAGCAACAGATAGCAGTGAAAAGGATAGGTTATATACATATAACTCCAGTAAAGACATTGGCAATGTGAGCAGTTACACTAGGGAAGGTACCATAGGCCAATAACGGGCAGCACTTTGTATAAGAATTAAAGAATATAGACCCTGCGTGTATATTCATCTCTATTGAATATAAAGGGAAAAAGGAAATAAATGCACACACCCACTCAACAGTTGTTCATTTAATCCAACTCTCCCACAGCACACAATCATTCCATACTTCAACCATGGGTCTTCATATTACCAGGACGCCCTCATCCACCTGGGGTGATGCCGACTGTGGGTTGCTGCCATCATGCCCCCTGCCACAGCTCCCGGCCCTGATGGCCCTGGACGGGCCCTTGGCTCCGACGGTGCATCACCATCATATGAGTTTTGTAAGTTGCATGCGCAGTTTGTGGAGGGATTCATACCCCCAATGTTTTTACATTGTCAATTGCTGATCCTATATTCATTTTTTTAGACACACCATGAGCCTGCTCCTGACCAGTGGCTCCAAGCCACGAAACGTACGTCAAGCTAAAAGCTGCCGTGGGCTTAACCTTCTATGCGTTTTATACACCAAGTCTCAATAGGAACAATGAGGTCCTTGGCCTCGCAGACCTGTCTGTGTATATATTTTTACCAGTCTGTATATTAAACACCTGATGGATGGGGACAATGTACTGAGCTTAACACATTTGTATCCATTGTTATGAATTTGTATTGTCATTTATGATTGATATTTTATCATGTAATGTTTGTGACCATATGCATTAGTATATTCATATCCACAAATTAAATTTCTGTGAACATCTCTATCAGTCTATTGTGTATCCCTCGTGCTTCAACTAAAGTCCCACTCCTCTCTATCCAAATTCTGCAATACTGCAAAATTAGTTTCCTTTACATTTCAGAGACATTTGGGAAAATATGGTTAAGAGTGACTGGGTCTTTATACCATCTGGATAAAAGTTTGTAATTCTTCTCCTGTGCATATCCAGAGATTGAATATTTATGGGTATAGAGAAATGCTTTTTGCCATTGTTCCTCAGGGATCTCTTTTCCTAGTTCCCATGACCAAAGTTTAGTGTATACCGGAGGGGTATTATGAGTTGAAGCTAGGATTGTATTATACATGGCTGACAGAGTATGGCCTGGTGTCTCCGAGAGGCGACAAAGATTTTCGAAGTCTCTATAAGGTCTTTGTATCTGTTGGGAGGAAAATAGGGATTTACAAAAAGAAGATAAGTGTAATAAGGTCAGCCAATTAACCGATGAAGGAGGTGACGATGGGTTAGTTATAAATGAGCCCTGGGATTTATGTACAAATGAGGAGGCCATTGGCCATACTGACCTATCATAAGTTCCACAAGTGGGTGTTCCTAGGCCTTCAGGTAAATTCGCTTGTCATAAAGTGATGTTAATGGGCTAGGTTCCGTGGACAAGTAGTAGGTATCTCTCTTTCGGTACCATGCTTGTAATGCGGTTACTGTTAGAGGGGAGAGCCCTAGTAAGGAGCTGTATGTATGTCCATATCCCCACAGCAGAGCCCTGAGGTCCACTGTGGACATATCCTGTTCCAGTAAGGTAGATACTTTATGCAGAGGACGTGGGAACCATTACAGGAGGCAAGAGAATATTGCCGCATAGTGGTAGATCTCAAAATCTGGGAGACTTGTTCCACCTTCAGACTTAGGGTAACAGAGGAGTTTATGTTTAAGTCTGGAATGGCTGCCGCGCCATATGAACCTTATCGCTATCGAACGAAGGGTGCGGAAGAGAAGGAAAATGGGAGGGCTATAGGTAAAGTTTGGGAAAGATATAACATTTTGGGCAGGATATTAATTTTTATTATGTTAATACGCCCGAACCAAGATGAGGGAGTGCTATGCCATTGCTCGGTCAGTCGTCTGATTTTAGTGAGGAGGGGGCTGTAATTTAGACCATATATATCTTGTGAGCGTGTTGGTATGGATGTGCCCAAATAAGTTATGGCTCTATTGCTAACGGAATGGGAATTTGGTTTGGAGGGTCCTGAGCACTGAAGGAGATAGGGAGACATTAAGGGCTTTGGTTTTGGATAAATTTAATTTAAAGTTACTTAAAGCTCTGAATCTTTGGATTTCCAATAATATGGAGGGAATGCCAATATGTGGTTGCGTGACGTATAAAAGATCATCAGTGTAAAGGGAGAGCTTACAGTGCGTCGAGGGGGTCTGCAATCTGTGAATAGAAGGATTCAATCTTATGGCTTGTGCTAGGTGTTCTATAACTATGGCAAACAGCAGGGGCAAAAGGTGAAACTCCTGCCTAGTGCCATTGGATACTGAAAATTTTCCAGATTGCATGCCATTTACTAATACTGTGGCGATGGGAGAGGAGTATAGGGAGATAATACGGGTAAGGATTTTGGGCCCTAAACCTATTTGTGACAACGACTGATTGAGGAATGACCAATTAATCCTTTCAAAGGCCTTCTCCACATCACAGGAGAGAAGGCAAGTAGGAATGCAATGCTTCTGGGCAAAGGAGATTAAGTGTAGTGCTTTGGTGGTGTTGTCCCTGGCCTAACGGCCAGGTACAAATCCCACCTGATCTCCGTGAATAATGGATGGGAGAAGAGGGGATAATCTATTTGCGAGAATCTTCGTGAAGATTTTTAGATCAATATTCAATAGCGAGATGGCCCTGGCTTGGGAATAACTGCTATTTGAGCTTGGAGAAATGGAGAGGAGGGGGGATGTTCCGCATCTATAGAGTTGAAGGCAGATGACAGGAGTGGTGTTAAATGAGGTGCAAACATCTTGTAGAAACGGGGCGTGAACCCATCTGGGCCTGGGCTTTTCCCCAATTTAAGACTCTTTATAACCTGAAGGACCTCTGTATCTGAGATGGGGGACTCTAATTCCTCCACACCAGAGGCCAGGATGGATGGCAATGCGGTTTCGGTTATATAACAGTCCAGGATGTCAGTCGTCTGAAGAGGGGACTTTGTAGAGGGGGGGGGGGGGGAGAGATTATATAAGAAAGAGTAATAAGATTGAAATTCCTCTGCAATTTTAGAGTTGGAATGTTTTTTGATGTTGAAGGGCGTAAGGATAAAAGGTATTCTAGGGCGGTTTTGTTTAGAATGAAGAACTCGGGCAAGATGCGTGCCACACTTATTAGCTTGTGAGTAATGAACATAACGTCACTTATCCCTAGCCACCAACAATCTTTCTGTGAGTAATCGTAATAAGTCCCGTCGAGTATTGGAGAGCCTCCATAATATTGATGGGTCCAATGATCGTTTATATGAATTCTCAAGATCAGGTATAGTGGAATAGAGACATGCTATATCTATATTACGTTCACGTTTTAGATGTGCGCCATGTTGAATGAACACCCCTCTAAGGACACATTTTAAAGCCTCCCATTTAGTGAGGGCATTAGTTTGATCCTGAATGTGTGTGTAGACAAAGTCCCTAATGGATTGTGTGATTGCTTGAGTACAAACCGTATCTGATAACAAATTATCGTTCAATTGCCAGGTAGCACCCTTTTTTGAGGGAGGAATGCGGCCGATGTTAAAATGTGTCGGGGCATGGTCCGAACATAACTTCACTCCTATAGAGGCTGAAGGGGCTAAGTCTAGGAGGGATTGGGATACCATAATATAATCAATGCGACTATATGACTTGTGTGCGGGAGAAAAATAGGTGTAATCTTTCTCGTCCAGGTTTTCAAACACCCCATACATCTATCAAAGACAGCCCCACGAAGAGAGAGCATATTTTGGTCAGGGAAGCAGGAGATACTGAGGACTTACCCAAAGAGGAGTAAAGACAAGGAATCAATGCAGTGTTGAGGACTCCACCTAAATTAACATTCACAATACTGAAGGATTCAAAGTGTGACAATGTCGAGGAGAGGAAACTCAGTTGATCCTGATTGGGAGAATAGATGTTAGCAACGGTGAAGATAGTTTGCATGTAAGACAATTTTAGAAAAATATACCTGCCTAGGATCAATCAACGAGTCTATAACCTCAGGGGTAAATGAGTGATGGAAGGCTATGGATACCCCTTTTGAGCTCGCTATGGGGTTGGTGCTATGAAACCATGTTGGGTAATACTTCAAGGGTATTTGAGGTATCTTGTCAGATCTAAAATGCGTTTCTATGAGGATATGAGAACGAAGTTTGTGAAAGTGGTATAAAATTTGCCCTCGTTTCTCTGGTATATTAAATCCTCTACACAAAGAGTGAGATAGTAGTAGTCATTTTGATCAGGTTTAGGTTTAGAACAGTGGACAAAATAGTCTGGGGGAGTGAGCACGCTACCAGTAGGCAACGCCAAAGAGGCCAGGGATGGGAAGAAGAACTCCCTCCTAGATTGTAAGCTCTAACGAGCAGGGCCCTCTTATTCCTCCTGTATTGAATTAAATTGTATTGTAATTGTACTGTCTGCCCTAATGTTGTAAAGCACTGCGCAAACTGTCGGCGCTATATAAATCCTGTATAATAATAATAATAATAATAAAGATGAAGATGGGAACGATAAGGAGCTAAGGAGGAGGTAAAATAACACCAGGCTCAAATGCTGAGGTTCAGCCAGTGTATGCTGCATTACAATAAGGACATCAACAGAGATCCACTCTTTGGCTCCATTGAGGAAATGTATGAAATGTATGATTAGGTCAGAGTGCTTCATTAGAAAGTACCTGCGTCGCCCTCTGGTGGTGTATAGGAGAATTGAGGCACATGTAAAAAAGAGGATTAAACAGGAGATAAAAGGAAGTGAGGTGACAGATGGGGGGGGGGGCTGGCCATATTGGCCAATATAGCCAAGTTAGTGGTAGTAAAAATGAAATGTAGAGTAGGGCCACAATGGGCCACAAAACCCTAATGTGGGAGTCATGGGCAGCGCATAAGGCGGCCTGCACTAACCAGGTTATAAAGGTATCAAAACAAATGCATAACGGTAAACTGAACAACCTAGAGCTTCGTAAGGGGGGATAGATAGAAACCCTCTAGCCGAACCGGTGTGATTTACACATTAAGAGCTCTGACACAGTCACCACACTAGCCATCCTGTGAGCTTAAGAATAAAAATTAAATTTAAATTACACAAAAAAGTGATTAAATGTCTGTTGGCCAAACAGATGGCCATCACACTCAGGTCATCTTTCGAGTGCGTGAAATAGAAGCATGGTTAATCATGCAGTCTCTTTTTTCAGCCTGTTGGAGACTTGGAATGTGAGGATCTGGGACGTTTCTTTTTCTTGGAACTCCCCTTCCATCCTGTGGTGAGTGGCGGGCCCAGTGTTGCTGCTTTCAAGGGCCAATCTGGAATGGCAATCTGAGGTAACTCGAAAGTTCCAAGAAAGTTTGGAAGGTCCCCTAAGGTGCGGAATACTGCTGTTTTCCCCTCGTGTGTTGCCGTCAATTGGACGGGGAATCCCCAGTGGTATTTAATCTGTTTGTCATACAGAGCATTGGTGACAGGTTTCATTGCTTTCCGCATATTCAGTGTGAGTTTGGAGAGGTCAGGTAGGAATATCACATGAGAGTCATTGCATATAATGGCATCCTGAGAAAGTGCAGCCCGCATTATTTCAGCTTTAATAGTATAATGATGAATCCTGCAGATCACATCTCTGGGGTACGCTGGATTGGGATTTTTGGGCCCTAAGGCTCTGTGTATGCAATCCATCTCAATTGGACCATTTTCGGGCTTCTGAAGTAGTTGATTGAAAATCCTTATAGCTGCAGGGGCTAAGTCTGCTGTTACCACGCTCTCGGGGAGGTCGCAGATGCGTATATTATAACGCCTGCTGCGACTTTCTTGGTCATCCTGTCGGTAAAAAAGCTCCTGGATTTGCACAGTATGTCCTGTAGTACAGTCTCATGGGTGTTTAGGGTCGCTACTGTGCTATCACACTCTCAATGTTTTCCAGCCTGCTTGTGACATCCCTGCAGAGGTCTGACATCTCCTGTTTGTAGAACAGCTCCAGCCTTTTGACGTAGGCCTCAAAGTCATGGTGGGTCGGCAAGGCCTTTTATATAAGCTTTGGGAGAGTTATGAACTCAGCTCAATAGTACTGTTTTAAGTTGGTTGACTCAGTGTAAACTAAAATATGCCAATGGGCAAAATGTAGTTATTCACATCCATGTAACCCAAACCTACTATATGATAATAATACAAAGAACTATCCAATAATAGTCCCAAGCTTAGACAACCAGAAATAATAGAGTAAAGGAAGATGAAGTTGGTGAGAAGTCCCAAATAGTGATCTTGGCAATATAAGTATTGACTTTCACATAAGTGACCAAAAGCCACAGGCGAGTGAATCGGACGTCATCCACCACCAGACAGATTGAACACTTACTGGAAACCGTAATAACCAGCATGGACCACAATCTGCAATAATCTTTTGGTGCTTGTTCACCGTTACTCAAGTCTTTAAGCCTACCAGGGATCACAGTATAAGGGCCACTCATCCACACATGCAAAAGAACAGAGGTCTCGCCATAGCATAAAATCCTTGGTACAATTTATTAAAAAGCGGTGTAAAAACTTACATTAAAAATGGTAATTATGAGCTCATCATCCAAATGGTATACAGCAGTGTTACCACAAACCCAACATGTTTCGTTGCCAATAGGACGTCATCCGGGGTATCCCCCCCAGGAACACTGCCAATATATATAACATTTAAAATCCCCAATTACTTGTGCAGGCCCTGCCCACAGTGAGTGTCTCAGTCCAGTGCCCATGATGGCGCCGCCGGCGTGCGTTCCACGCCTCATTATCAAGCCCTGATATATAGGATGACAGGTATTCAGGGCTGTATGCACTCCAAGGCTAGTTAGGTGTTAAGACTGAAGCTTGTGGTTTAGAATATATACATCCATAGGGTAGATATAGGGATATGTGATATTTAAAAATGTGATATCAATTAAAAAGTAAAAAACACGGATCCGATCCGTGGCCGAACATTAAAAGGATTCCGGCAGAAGTGAGAGGTCGGGGCTATTGTATTCCAAGCCTCTCTCTCGTACAGTATGTTGTTGTATGGAGAGATCAGCTGGAAATAGAATGACGCATTTCCCGCAGGACCACGCTCTGTCTCCATGTAAAGATTTCCGGCGGAAATACACAAGAGGTGATGACTATGTATGCAACATGCGTATAGTCAGTGACATAAAAATAAATAAAGTTGAATAAGTCAACAGTGAATATAACTATTTTTAATGGGGAGTGTAACCAAAATACGGGCGCCATCCTATCACTGAACGGAGCCCCACTGTGTTACATCATGAATGGTTATATACAGTCATGTGCACAAATTATTCATAAATCACACTCATACTTGTGCATAGGTATACTACTGAGTAAAAATAGACGAATAGGTCTTAATGTGGAAACAGCAATAACAAGTTCTCGGAACAAGAGGCATATTATAGATGGTTCAAAATCAGTTAGATTAGATACAATTACATAAACTTAATTGGACCTGGTGAGTAAGGAGCTTATGGACAGAAAGCAGAGAGTTGTTAGGATACCTATTTTCCAGAATTTTGAGAGAAGTGCACACGGGCCCATTATGCCTTATTGATAAAGGCATTTATGTCCCAATCGATGTTAAGGCCATGAGGATGGCAACTCTTTAGCTGGCAGATCCAGAATACTTCAAGCCTAGACACCCCCCTCTTAGTTGCACCCCCTCTCCACAGTGGAACAAATTTTATCAATTACTTGGAAGAGAGTCCCTCTAGGGTTTCTGTTATGATAACGCAGATAGTGTTTTGGGACACTATGATTTTCCCTTTCAAAATATTTGTAAAGTGTTCATTTAACCTGATCTTAAATGATCTGGTGGTTCTGCCCACATACTGTTTTTTACAAGGACAGGTAAGGAGATACACTATGTCTTTTGTTTCACATGCGCAAAAATGTTTAATTTTGAATGTCTGTCCTGTAATAGTTGATCTTTTTACATCTAAAATAGCCGACCGTATTGTGGAAAAAAGAGACCTCTCTGGGAGGGTCGATCACATTGGGTGCCACTTTATTTCTTAGAGAGGGAGCACCCCCAAAAACCACCTTGGCTGTTTCTGGTAGCACTGGGCCCGAAACATGGTCGTTCCTCAGGACTTCCCAATGTTTTCCGATCAGGTTTCTAATTTGTTTATGCTAAACGGAGAATGTTGTGAAAAAAGACCACTTGATATTATTGGCGTTCTCCCTAGGTCAGTGGTTCTCAATTCCTGTCCTCAGGACCCACTAACAGGCCAGATTTTAAGTATTACCTTGGGGAGATGCAGACTAGAATACTGCAATCGCTGAGCAGCAAATGATATCACCTGTGATGTATTTTAGTTATCTTGCAAACCTGGCCTGTTAGTGCTGAGGACAGGAGCTGAGAACCACTGCCCTAGGTTTATCTAATAGAAGTTGAGTTCTGTCCACATCGAGTGTTCTTTGGATTTCTTGTTCCAATGTAGCCCAATCATATCCTTTTTCATTGAACCGAGATTTGAGAGTTTCGGCTTGACCTAGAAATTCATCACTGTTCGCGCAGTTGCATCTCAACCTCAAAAACTGACTATGGGGCACTGATTTGAGCCAGGAGGGATGATGGCAGCTGACGGTAGGTATAAATGCATTATGATCTATGGGCTTGAAAAAAGTTTTAGTAGATATCTGGCCCCTTCTGATGTCGATAAGTAGATCCAGGGAGTGGATCTCTTCACGGCTGAAATCCAGGGACGGGGAGATACCCCTGTCACTTGAGTTCAGAAATTTAAAAAAAATTAAAAAAACTCCTGTAAAGATTCAGGAGATCCTCTCCATAGGAGGAGGACATTGTCAATGTACCGAGCCCACAGAATGAGCTTGGGTCTCTGTTGGGCATAGGCAATGTCCTCCTCCCACTTGGCCATAAATAAGTTGGCCAGGCGGGAGGCAAATTTTGCCCCCATGGCCACACCCTTTTCTTGGGAGTAGAATTGGTTGTTAAACCAAAGTAATTATGCGCTGTAGCAAACTTTACAAGATCCAGTATGAACATTCTTTGGACTTCATGGATGGAAACATCTTGAGATAAGAAAGAAATGGTCCACCGCCTCTAGACCTAAGTCATGCGGAATGCTTGTATAGAGTGAAGCCACATCCGCTGTGGCTATTAGATCACCCTCCTCTAGAGACACATTCTATAATAATCAGATGATGTCTTTAGTATCTTTGAGAAACAAGGGCATCTTGCGAACCTGCGGCTGTAAGTAAAAGTCAATATAGTGTCCAATCCTAGATGGCACCGAGTCGATCCTACTTATTATTGGGCGACCTGGTGGATTCACCATGTCTTTATGTATTTTAGGAAGACAGTACAGGACAGGTATTCTGGGTGTCAGTGGGACTATGTAGCTTTATCCCTTTTTATCTAAAATCCCTTGTTGATATCCTCTATTAACTAGTTTCTGTAGTTCATTTTTGTACTTATTAGAGGGCAGCATTTTGTACATGCTAGTATCACCCACTATCCGATGTAATTCAGCAGTGTACTGACTTTTGTCGAGGATGACAATCCCGCCCCCTTTGTCTGCGGGCCATATGACCAGGTCCTTATTCTCACATGGGGATTGTAAACCTTTTTTTAATATGGTTTTGAATATGACACTTTTTTGTTTCTAGTTTCTCCGGGTCCCTTAGCACCAGCTCTTTAAAGACATTCACCGATGGTGCAAGTTGTCCCGGAGGGTTAAAAAGGGAGTGGTTCGCCAACCCCGAATGTACATAATTGGTGTTGCCTCTTGAGATGGGTCCCGTTATGGGTTTGGACATTAGGTAAAGTTGGACGTTAACTTTTCTTATAAATGTGTGCACATCTATAAAGGTGGCAAATTTGTCCAGTTTCTTGGGGGGTACAAATTTGAGACCCTTATTGAGGACATCAGTTTCCTCCTTTGTTAGAACACTTTTGCTTAAATTGAAAATACCACAGTGGCTTAGGTTCTTGGACTTTTGCCTCTGTATTCTATCCCCCCTCTGGACCCTCTCTGGTGTCTGGGCCTCTTTTCCTGTTGTCATTTCCCCTGGGAAAATCCTGAGGAGGGGGGGGGGTTAGAATTGTATCTATATGGAGACCGGTGTATAACATCATCCTCTCTCTCTCTTCATATGAGTATGGATGGTTGTAAGTATTTTCTCTCCTGAGTGGAGAGAATCTGTTATAGGTACTGATGTGGTATCGAAGGGAATTATAAGTAGAATTTGATTGAGATCTAGAATTATGGGTCGTGTAGTCGGGATTGTTTTGAATCCCTGATCTACCATAGTCATGGGGGGCTCCCTGTATATTTCGAGGTAGCCCTTGGTACGGTCTACGATTGTTTAAAGACCTTCCTCTCCCCCTAGATCCAGTCATTCTCCCTTGTTGGTAAGAAGGGGAACGGTAATGTTCAATTCGTGGTGCATTTTTATTGGGATGAGTTTTATATGTAGGCCTACCTCTACCCGGGGGGTTAGAGCGATGTTGTCCCGAGGTCTCCTCAACAGTGTTTTCTGTGCAGGGGCCTACCTCCATATCCCCATCTTGAACAGAAGGAGATATGTCTTTTTTCTGCCACTTAAAGACGCAGCCACTTTTATAGTCTTCCGAATCCCTGGAGTACTTTTTGTGCTTTTTAATCCTCTGATCCATTCCTCCTTCTTGAGGTGATTAGTAAGATTAGTGGACAGAGAGAGGTATTCGGCTGTGTCTTTAAAGGGCGAGAGCTTGTCCCTCAAATCTTTGATCTCTCTATCCAAATTGGAAAGTTTGATTTTCTTTCTCCCATTTAGAAAATTCAGACTGGAGGCCTGCATCGTTATAATATTTAAACCGAACCTCCAGGTCTGTTTCGCCCTGTTGTGGCTGGATTTCCCACCTAAGGCTCTCCTGGGTACCATGTTCTCGCATATGTACTGTTCTAGGAAGGCCACGTCCCACTGTAAGTGGAGCTCTGTGACCATTAGATTTTTTAGCCTTAGAAACAAACCACCGACTTCGGTTTCTGGACTAGTGGCAACGAAGACACCCTCAGTTATAAGGGTCCTTGCTGCCCTGTATTCAAACACATCCATAATTAAAGCACTAGTGGCTGCACATATTAAAATGTCTGCAAAACAATGGAATAAAGAAGCAAAAATACAGCACTCACTAAAAAGTTAGATTGAACAGCTGCCGGCACAACACTGTGACAAACGGTGTAACTGGATGGATATTATTAGTGCAGCGCTTATTCAGGTTCAAAGACATAGGAGAGTTATGAACTCAGCTGAATAGTACTGTTTTAGGCTGGTTGACTCAGTGTAAACTAAAATATGTCAATGGGCAAAATGTAGTTAATCACATCAAGGTAAACCAAACCTACTATATGATAATAATACAAAGAAATATCCAATAATAGCCCCAAGGTGAGACCACTAGAAATAATGGAAGGAAGATGGAGTTGGTGAAAAGTCCCAAATAGTGATCTTGGCAATATAAGTATTGACTTTCACATAAGTGACCAAAAGCCCCAGGCGAGTGAGTCAGACGTCATCCACCACCAGACAGATTGAACACTTAATGGAAACCGGAAATAACCAGCATGGACTACAATCCGCAATAATCTTTTGGTGCTTGTTCACCGTTACTCAAGTCTTCAAGCCGACCTGCACATAAAACACTGTGGAGGAGACCTCGTGACAACATCGCCCTAACCCCCAGGGGTAGAGGTAGGCCTACGTATAAAACTCATCCCAATAAAAATGCACCACAAATTGAACATTACCGTTCCCCTTATTACCAACAACAAGGGAGAATGACTGGATCTAGGGAGAGAGGAAGGTCTTCCAACAATCGTGGACCATACCACGGGCTACCTCGAAACATACAGGGAGCCCCCATGACTGTGGTAGATTGGGGATTCAAAACACTCCCCACTGCGTGACTCATAATCCTAGATCTCAATCCTATTCTAGTTATTCCCCTCGATACCCATCAGTACCTATAACAGATTCTCTCCACTCAGGAGAGAAAATACTTACAACCATCCGTACTCATATGAAGAGAGAGAGGATGATGTTATACACCAGTCTCCATATAGATACAATTCTAACCCCTCTCCTCTGGATTTTCCCAGGGGAAACGACAACAGGAAAAGAGGCCCAGACACCAGAGAGGGTCCAGAGGGGGGAGGAGAATACAGAGGCAAAAGGCCAAGAACCCAAGCCACTCCAGAATTTTCAATTTAAGCAAAAGTGTTCTATCAAATGAGGAAACTAGTGTCCTCAATAAGGGTCTCAAATTTGTACCTCCTAAGAAACTGGACAAATTTGCCACCTTTAATGATGTGCACAAATTTATAAGAAAAGTCAATGTCCAAATTTACCTAATGTCCAAACCCATAACGGGACCTATCTCAAGAGGCAACACCAATTATGTACATTCGGGGTTGGCGAACCCCTCCCTCTTTAACCCTCCGGGGCAACTTGCACCATCGGTGAATGTCTTTAAAGAGCTGGTGCTAAGGGACCTGGAGAGACGAGAAACAAAAAAGTGTCATATTCAAAACCATATTAAAAAGGGTTTACAATCCCTTTGTGAGAATAAGGACCTGGTCATATGGCCCGCGGACAAAGGGGGTGGGATTGTCGTCCTTGACAAAAGTCAGTACACTGCTGAATTACATCGGATAGTGGGTGATACTAGCACGCACAAAATGCTGCCCTCTAATCCGACTAATAAGTACAAAAATGAACTACAGAAGCTAGTTAATAGAGGATATCAACAAGGGATTTTGGATAAAAAGGAACGAAGCTACCTAATCCCATTGGCGCCCAGAATACCTGCCCTGTACTGTCTTCCTAAAATACATAAAGACATGGTGAATCCACCGGGTTGCCCAATAATAAGTGGGATCGGTGACATCTAGGATTGAACAGTATATTGACTTTTACTTAGAGCCGCAGGTTCGCAAGATGTCCTCGTTTCTCTAAGATACTAAAGACCCCATCCGATTATTACAGAATGTATCTCTAGAGGAGGGTGATCTAATAGCCAGAGCGGATGTGGCTTCACTCTATACAAGCATTCCGCATGACTTTGGTCTAGAGGTGGTGGACCATTTCTTATCTCAAGATGTCTCCATCCATGAAGTACAAAGAATGTTCATACTGGATCTTGTAAAGTTTGCTACAGCGCATAATTGCTTTTGGTTTAACAACCAATTCTACTCCCAAGAAAAGGGTGTGGCTATGGGGGCAAAATTCACCCCCAGATTGGCCATCTTATTTATGACCAAGTGGGAGGAGGACATTGTCTATACCCAACAGTGACCCAAGCTCATTCTGTGGGCTTGATACATTGACAATGTCCTCCTCCTATGGTGGGGATCTCCTGAGTCTTTACAGGAGTTTTTTTTCATTTCTAAACTCCGGTGACAGGGGTATCTCCCTGTCCCTGGATTTCAGTCGTGAAGAGATCCACTTCCTGGATCTACTTATTGACATCAGAAGGGGCCAGATATCTACTAAAACTTTTTTCAAGCCCACAGATCATAATGCATTTATACCTACCGACAGCTGCCATCATCCCTCCTGGCTCAAATCAGTGCCCCATAACCAGTTTTTGAGGTTGTATAAAGATCTACCAAACAGGTAATGCCACTCTGACACCACCACCAATCCCAATTCTATATGAAAAGAACAAGACCCATGTTGGTGGGACTTTAAATGTGGTGGAGCAGAAATGAATTGCTACAGCATATTCTTGTAAAAATGTACATTTATTGCATATAAATCGAATTAAAAGATGAAGTTACAGACATTCGCAAGAGAATGTTTATATGTATATTGCTTATCAAGCTGTTAAAAATTCTAAGAAAATTCCAGCCTTACTGGCACACACCAACAATCAATTAAATGGAAACTGTACACCATTCCACAGTCCTATGCAAAAGGAGAAGAGCTTGACGCGTTTCAGGTTCAAGTCTTTTGTCAGGGGCTTAATGTAGAATGTATTTGTGTATCTAAACGCAGTTTCTAGGTCTTCCTAGTTCTGCAGTACAATAAAGAGCAGTGTAAGAGTAGAGCTGGAATCAGAATGGTACTTCAAAAGTCGGTATGGCGGAGAAAAAAAAATTCCGGCCCAAACTTGATCATGTATTAGAGTTGCCCTCGTGTTTATTACTGTAAGACGTTTGTTCCAATCATGTCAAATAATATGGAGGACAGGGAGGTGTATAGGGGGGAGGAAGACAACCTTACTCCCAGGTCGCCCTTTCTCCAAAACGTTTTGTTCACAAATGTTGTATCGGAATTGTTTCTAGGGCACCATATACCTTGATCCGCATAGACACCAGCGGAAGCAGATATCCCTGCAGTTCACGACGGGATCGACCGTACGTGTTCTCCTAAAATGGTGCCTGTATTTCCAAGGTCTCCCGCCTCCACACGTGGCAGCTTCGGCTCCGTGTTTTTGAGGTTGAGACGCAACTGCACGAACAGTGATGAATTTCTAGGTCAAGCCGAAACTCTCAAATTTCAGTTCATTGAAAAAGAATATGATCGGGCTACATTGGAACAAGAAATCCAAAGAACACTCGATGTGGACAGAGCTCAACTTCTATTAGATAAACCTAGGGAGAACATCGATAATTTCAAGTGGTCTTTTTTCACGACATTCTCCGTTCAGCATAAACAAATTAGAAACCTGATCGGGAAACATTGGGAAGTCCTATGGAACGACCGTGTTTTGGGCCCAGTGCTACCAGAAACAGCCAAGGTGGTTTTTGGGGGTGCTCTCTCTCTAAGAAATAACCCAATGTGATCGACCCTCCCAGAGAGATCTCTTTTTTCCACAATATGGTCAGCTATTTTAGATGTAAAAGATGCAGGATATGCAGTCTTAATGCTTGCCAGGATAGGAAGATCTCGACCTTTGAATCCACTATTACAGGACAGACATTCAAAATTAAACATTTTTGCACATGTGAAACAAAAGACATAGTGTATCTCCTTACGTGTCCTTGTAAAAAACAGTATGCGGGCAGAACCACCAGATCATTTAAGATCAGGGTAAATGAACACATTACAAATATTTTGAAAGGGAAAACCAATCATAGTGTCCCAAAACACTATCTGCATTATCATAACAGAAACCCTAGAGGGACTCTCTTCCAGGTAATTGATAAATTCATTCCACTGTGGAGAGGGGGTGCTACAAAGAGGGGGGTGTCTAGGCTTGAAGTATTCTGGATCTGCCAGCTAAAGAGTTGCCATCCTCATGGCCTTAACATCGATTGGGACATAAATGCCTTTATCAATAAGGCATAATGGGCCCGTATGCACTTCTCTCAAAATTCCGGAAAATAGGTATCCTAACAACTCTCTGCTTTCTGTCCATAAGCTCCTTACTCACCAGGTCCAATTAAGTTTATGTAATTGTATCTAATCTAACCGCTTTTGAAAAATTTATAATATGCCTCTTGTTCCGAGAACTTGTTATTGCTGTTTCCACATTAAGATTTATTCATCTATTTTTACTCCGCAGTATACCTATGCACAAGTATGAATATGATTTATGAATAATTTGTGCACATGACTGTATATAACCATTCATGATGTAACACAGTGGGGCTCCGTCCAGTGATAGGATGGTGCCTGCATTTTGGTTACACTCTCCATTAAAAATAGTTATAGTCACTGTTGACTTATTCAACTTTATCCATTTTTATGTCACTGACTATATGCATGTTGCATACATAGTCATCACCTCTTGTGTATTTCCTCCACCCACTTATTTTCACTTCTAATATGGACCACTCTCTGGGGGATGGTCTTCTGTTCTGTTCTATTATCCCTATGACTTTGCTTTATTTTGGAGGAATATTATAATATAATTTTTTATTGTAAGATTTGAGGGTCTATTCACTTACATTCATCTTCACATCACTTTTTTATTCTTATTTTTTATTTCCAATTTTTTTAGCATTTATTCACATATTTGATTATTTATTTGTCCTCTTTTTTACATTACATATAAAATTGACAGTTTATCTATTGTTTGTTTCTCTTTACACATAGGGTCGTGCTGTGACTAGTGGACACGCCTCTGGTCTTTCTCTGCTGACACTGTCTTTTTTTCCGGTCGGTGACGCATGTTCTCGTGTAGCGATCCCGCCTCCAGACCTGTTGTAAAGGACGACGGGGCGAAGTACACTCCCCTGGAGTTCTTCCCCTAACCCCGGAAGTCTTTACATGGAGACAGATCGTCGTCCCACTGGAAATGTGTCATTCTATTTCTGGCTGATCTCTCCATACAACAACATACTGTACGAGAGAGGCTTGGAATACAATAGCCCCGACCTCTCACTTCTGCCGAAATCCTTTTAATGTTCGGCCATGGATCGGATCCATGTTTTTTACTTTTTAATGGAAAATATCACATATCCCTATATACCCTATGGATGTATATATTCTAAACCACAAGCCTCAGTCTTAACCCCCTTACGAGCCTTGGAGTGCATACAGCCCTGAATACCTGTCATATCAGGCCTTGATAATGAGGCGTGAAATGCACGCCGGCGGCGCCATCATGGGCACTGGACTGAGACACTCGCTGTGGACGGGGCCTGTACAAGTAATTGGGGGTTTTCAATAGTATATATATTGGCAGTGTTCCTGGGGGGGAGGGATACCCCGGAAGATGTCCTATTGGCAATGAAACGCTTTTGGTTTGTGGTCCCCCTGTAACACTGCTGGATACCATTTGGATGATGAGCTCATAATTACAATTTTTAAAGTTTTTACACCGCTTTTTAATAAATAGTACCAAGGATTTTATGCTATGGCGAGACCTCTGTTCTTTTGCATGAGTGGATGAGTGGCCCTTATACTGTGATCCCTGGTCGGCTTGAAGACTTGAGTAACGGTGAACAAGCACCAAAAGATTATTGCGGATTGTGGTCCATGCTGGTTATTACCGGTTTCCGGTAAGTGTTCACCTTTCTTGGATCAATTTTATCTCCAGTCACAGGGTACAGCAATGGGAGCTAATTTTGTTCCATGTTACGCTAACATCACTATGGCCTATTGGGAAGAACAATCCATCTGGAATCATAACCTGTTCGCCCAACATCTGGTGTACTACAGTCGTTACATAGACAACATCCTGATCATCTGGAGTGGTACAGTGGATGAATTTGCCTCTTTTGCAACCTACTGTAACAACAACAAGTTGGGCTTAATTTTACCCATGTAATTGATGCAGCCAAATTAGTATTCTTGGACCTAGAATTGTCCCATGAAAATCACACCATTTCCTCCAATTTTTGTAAACCTACGAGCTGCAATCCATACCTACATTACACCAGTTGCCACTATCCATCATGGTGGAAAAAATATTCCAGGTCGTCAATTTAGACGCATAAGACGCAATTGCACAAGATTACAAAGATCAGGGGAGTTTGTTGGCCAAAAAATTCTTGGAAAAGGGATTCCCAGAATCCCTAGTAGAGGAAGCACAAAAGCCAGGAAACAGCAATGGTCGGATCTAAAAACCAGGGCCAATCTGGTATTAGATTCATCACTGGATACAACAATCAGTACAGGAAGATCTCACAAGTTATCCGCAACCATTGGAAGATATTACAATTGGACCCAATACTTAAAGAAATTATACCGGACGCCCCAGAGATTACCTTCAGGAAAGCCAAAACTTTAAAGAATATCTTGACCCCAAGTAAGTTCAAAACGGAAGGCAACACCTGATCCAGTGACATACGTTCATTTTTTGACAACAGGACGGGTATCTTCAAATGCCGGAAGAGAGCCTGCTTAACCTGTCAGTTCATACAACATGGAAAGTCTAGTGTGATGGACTCCAAAGGTCAAGATTTCCACATCAGGCAGTTCATCACGTGTTCCTCAGATTTTGTAATCTACGTCCTGAGATGTCCATGTAATTTACTCTATGTAGGCCGAACATTACGCCCCCTCCAGAAAAGAATAGGAGAACATAGAAGGCTCATACACAAGGGCAACAACCAACACAGTGTACCCCGTCATTTCTTAACACACCATAACCATGACATCAAATGTCTGGAGGTCCTGGTCATCGAGAAAATCACAGACAGGTCCCTTACATTCAATGACGAGTTTTCACTTCTCTGCAAAAAAGAAGCCTTTTGGATTTTTAAATGAAATACTCTTTCCCCCCCACAGATTAAATGAAGAAATGGAAATTTATCACCTAATTTAACCAAGCAACTCTGAGAAAATGAAATGTTTACAAACAATTAAAAAATGTTATAAAAAGTTTTTTTTTTTTCACATATGTGTTTTATGCATTCTTATAAGCATTGTATGCATCATTGATATATTGTGCATGTTATTATACTGTGCATGTATGTATTATGCATAATGCAAGTATAATTATTATTATTTTCATTATACTACACAGTCATGATTGTCCATGCATGTTTTTTCAAGTCCCTTGCGCATCATCCGACGGTCACTGTGTCCCATATACAGATTTTTCGAGCCCTCACCACATAGGGTTAAATACTAATTGCATAGTTAGGATTGCTCAGCATTATTATACACACTTATTACACACACCTGTGTGTCACCAGGTGGTCACTGTGTCTTAATGTTGACTTCCGATGTCTCCAACACATAGGGTTAAATATCACCTTAATTTAATTAAGTTACCACATAAAATACACCCCTGTTCCTTCCTGTCACTGGACTTGACAAAGTGTTTATGCACGAAACATGTCACTGTGACAGGATTCCTTCATTCTGACAGCCCCACAGCCAGCGCAGGTCGGAGCCGACCGCAAAACACATCCATCCCTCCACAAGCCATTGAGATCCCTCCCACTGACGTCATCTCAGTGGGACCAGCCGGCTCAAGCTGCGGCAAGTGGCTAAGCAGAGACAGGCAGAGCGAAGAGGAGCTCTCTCTCACACCGGACAACGTCCGCACTCTACCCATCAGCGGCTCCCATCCACCCACTCTTCCCGCCGGGACACAGGAGCAGCATGGCATCCGATGTTCCCTATCCCCTCCTGGCTTCAGCACACCCGCCTGCAAGTGAGTGTTGTGTTACATCTCCCGGTCTTACAGCTCATCAGGCACACTTGGCAGGGTCACTGGCGCAGCGGGGCTATCACTGCCAAGACCGCTCCGAGCTGTGAGCTTCTAGACCACACAGCATATGAGCACACTTCTTTTCAATCTTCCTTCATGATTATTGATTTATGTGACTTGATTTTTAAGATTATTGACCTTATGCCTGGATGGTTCTCACAATTATGAGGTTGAGGATGATTTTTACATTACATTTTAATTGTTTTTAAGTTTCTGCTTGACAGCTAAGGAATAAATGAGCCTACTGTTTGTACCTTTGGAACTCATGTGTGTCCTTTGGACATTATCCACACAGTAATCCCAAGCGCTCAGTCATTGTTGCATATTGATTCTCACTCCCCATGAGTTTTCACGGAGCAGCTGGGATAACTAGATGGAAACTGTTTAAGTCTTGCCAGGTCATGCATGAAAATGAAGTGCTTGATCATATATGCAGAATATTTAAACAAAGCTATAGATTGTAAGTAAGCTTGCTGTGCATTACTGATGTTCTGTGGATGGATCTGATCATCCTCAATTGTCCTGAATGTGGGAAGAACATATTCTTGATTCTGGAAAAGCTGAGGTCACTTATGGATTGAATCGCAGCTTGGGAAGTAAGACTACCCAATCTGGATAGAAGGTCAAGAAGAGTTCCTTGTATCCCAAGGCTCTTATTTCATTACCCCCTTAGCTAAGGTGATAGCCATTAGAGATTATGTCTTGAAGGAAAAGTCCTTCCTTGAACTGGACTGAAAGTGATCAAATATAAACTAGTGAAAGTCAGGTCAAGTTCCTTCCTGAAAAGGAAGTTCTGTATTAGAGATTACCGATAGTGGA
>BLSH010374593.1:804133-814279 GCA_018402905.1 Glandirana rugosa | reverse complement strand
TTTTTTTTTTTTACGTGGGGACGGGGGGGCACGTGTGCACGTTTCCACCTGCGTTCGCAGTCAGAGCACAGCACACATTTGTTGTTAAAGTGGTACGTACACCCCATAGTGTGTTTGGTAAAGTATAAAAGAGGATCTCATGCTGAGTGCATAGACACCAAACATGACATGCTTTAAAAATGACGTACACCCGCGAAGCGGCGACAAACTATATACATTTTTAAAAGCCTTTACAGGTTACCACTTTAGATCTGTAGAGGAGGCCTACTGCTAGAATTACTGCCCTCTAATGTTCGTGGTGATACCCCACATGCATGGTGAAATTGTTGTTTACACACGACACGAGACTGACGCTTGCGTCCACCTTTGCACGTGTGCACGGGGGGGCAGGGGTGCATTTTTTTTTTTTTAAATCATTTGGCTTTTTATTTTATTTTTACACTGTCCCTTTCATCCTTTTTTTTTTTTTTTCATTTTAATTTTTTTACAGGGATTTTAAATATCCCCTGTGATAAAAATAGGTATTGCCGCATATTTTTTTTTTAAAATTTGGAGTCTACTAGACTCTAGATCTTTCCCCAGCCCTTAAAGCATCTGACCACGCCAAAATCGATGTGATAAAATGCTTCCCCAATTTCCTGTTTATATCCGGCGAAACTGAAGTCAAAAAATGCTCGTAGCCTCCGTTTTCTTAGGCCATAGAGATGATTGGAGCCATTCTAGTCTTCGATCAGCTCCATGGTCAGCTGGCAGAACCACCAGCTGCATTCGCACATTGTCGCTGGTCCTTGTTGGGCATTTATTGTAATGTTCTTTTTTTTTTCATGGAGCCTGTGGATTACCATATATTTGTATAAGATGACTGGATGTATAAGACGACCCTTCAATTTTCTGGTTAAAACATAGGCTTTGGGCTATACTCGCCGTATAAGACTACCCCCCTTCTGGTAATGCTGTATGTACTGTAGCTTCGGCTACTCACAGTATACATACAGTATACCGCCCTGAGCCAATCACGGCGAGCGAGGTATTCTATTAATGAATACAAAGCCTGCTCGGATTGGTAGAAGTTGTAACATCATTAGCCAGCCTCTCTGACTCAATCCAAGCAGGCTTTGTATTCATTAATAGAATACATTGCGCCGTGATTGGCTCAGTGCAGTATACAGTATCAAAAACAAAAACAAGAGTGCGCTGGAACAAAAGGAATGTAGGAGCCATAAAAACCAAGCAAAAGTCAGTTTATTGATTAAAAACAGAACTAAACAGGACTGGAAACAAGTGCCTGATAAAACAAATGCATCCTGGTATGAAGAATCACTAAAGTAAATATAGGGTTAACTGAAACTGCTCACCAGAGCTGACTCACTTTATCCCTGCCGGGGTGGCTGGAAGGAGTATGGAAGGAGCATGCCCCTGCTCCTGTTATGGCTGCTAACTGATGGTCGGTAATGTCCCAGAGAAGAGAGCAAGGCTGCTGCAGGGTGCACATTTGCAGCATGGCCTCAAGCTCAAGGCATGGTGTGTTTCTCCCCGAGGTACAGGCGACAGGCTGACTGAATTGTTACCGCAGGCACCGGGACTAGGTCTGTTGCAATGAACCATCCACTGCACGGCTTCCGGGATCGCAGGGAGAATGTCACATGACCTGAAATATCACACAGGGCTTCACGCAGTGCGGGAACCAATCGGAGGTGGAAGCGGACCACAGCTGAGGGAAGAAAGCACTTGGAGTTTACCTGAAAGAGGAAGCTGGAATCTGGTCTGATCATTATGTAACCAAAGCTACATACAGTATTACCGCACATCCAGCAGGCTGTCAGATTAGGGACGTTTGTTTTGGGCCACCTTGGCCCAAACAAACTAAAGGTTCCCATTTTATACCCGGCATATAAGACGACCCCTGATTTTTGGGATGCGTTTTTAAGTATAAAAAGTCATCTTATACACCGGTAAATACGGTAAATGAAAAAAAAGAATCAATTGTGGGTATGACCACCATTAGGAAACCTCCCTTCATCCACCCACTTCTAATGGTGGGCATAGCCCCCTTTTTTAAAAAAAATATACCGGAGCATAGGGGCAATCCGCCCACCCACTGCCCCTATACTCCGGTATATTTGCTCTTTTGTCTCTTACGTTCATTGACAGACGCAGCCTCTTATTCATGACACGTGGGGTTTATTCACCTTTTACCAGGAGTAGACTAGGCAGAACGAAGTTCAGAAAAGCAAAGCTGGTCCCTCCCAGGGGGCTGTCCTCACTCAGCATATATTAAAAAAATAAATAAATAAATAAAATAAAAAACGCATATTACAGCGCACACATGATATATACTCCTACCAGGCTGTTTAAAAGCATCTAAACGTATATAGCAAAAAATGCAAAAATACGGGGGTTTGGTCACACTAAATGGCCATGAAGTGCTCAAGCCCACTGACTGCTGCAAAGTACCCCTCTCACTCAGCATATAACCCCTCAGCCCTGCATAGCATATTAGTTTTTTTCTGCCTAGTGCAAGGAATTAGAGCTGGTTCCCTGCTGGGATCTGCGGTTCCCCTATTTTTTTTGTTTTTTCTGTTTTCCTTTTGCGCAAGCCTTCTGATGAAGACTGCAATCAAGTAGCCAGCTGGGGAACATGCGGATATCCCTTGTCCTGACATCTCCCCAGCACGGCCGACGGATGCGAGCCACCCTTAGCTTTAGCGGGATCCGCCGCATCGTACCCGTTCTGTGCGGGAGGCCGGTGGGTTAAACGCCCCACCTGCATACCTAGTGACCGGACTGCTGCTCGCTCCAGGGATTGCATGGCCAGCAGCATCCCTCCCCACCTGGGGGGAGGAAGGTCTGCTCCGGGTGGCTACCTGTTACGCCCGTCTGGAAGGGTGAGTGACACCCTGGGGGTGGAGGGGGGGCGGCTAGCGGTGCCCGTTCCGGTGGGAGGTTCAGGTGCGGGTGTTTTCACTACCTTTCTCTAACTGCCCTCCTCCGCGCCCGCTCGCCCGCACGCTCCTCCACGCGTCCGCTGCCACCCTGCTCGCACTGGTCCCTTGTGTCACGCTGTGATCGCCGCCATTTTTCTGGGGTCGCGGCTGGCCGCCATTTTGGCGCAGCCGATGCCATTTTGGAAGCGGTGGTGGCCGCTTGGCGGTCATTTTTGGTTGGTCTCCCTGAATGGGAGATAACACGTGTGTGTTGGCGCCACTTCTCTCTCTTCCTGGTTGGTGCTTGGGACGGCAGCATCAGCGGCATCGGCAGGCAGGGCAGCTTCTTATCAAGCACAGCAGGAGGGCAGTGTTTTCAGCAAGTATCGCTGGATCTCTCCCTGGGGTGCGGTCGCGGTGGTGCTGGGTCCTACTGGGCAGTCCCGGTCGTTCTTTGGGGCATTGTGCAGGGGTGAATTGTGGGGGCGTATGGCCGGTATGCCTCATAAGTGTCCCGGGGGTGGCGCAATGGTGGCTGAACCAGCAGTGGCTTCTCCATAGGGGTCCGCTGAGGCTCAAGCCGTGCTGGGACCTCTGGTTCCCCTGGATCAATTGACTTCAATTTTGGAAGAATTTTTCGCCCGGGGGGAACCGAGCTGGGGTAGGGGGGGCCCTAAAAAGCGTCCACCCCTCCTCAATCTTCAGAGGAGGACTCGGAGCCGGAAGGGGGCTCTGTGGCCACAGGGACCCCCGTGGAGCTCTCAGACAGGGAGCTGGAGCCATCGGATGGGGAAGAGGACCAGGGGGCCACGATGGCTCGCGATAGGGCGCTGGTGGGAGCCCTGGTCACGGCCGTCCGTAATTCTCTACGGCTAGACCAGGCTGGGGAGTCACAGGTGTGTGCCTACACCTTTGGGTCCCAGATGCCGTCCCATGCTCCCAAGGTGTTTCCCTATCTCCAGTATTTTGACCAATTTGTCTATAAGGAATGGCAGCGTCCGCTAAATTCTTTTACTCTGCCAAAATGTTTTTCTGTGGGCGACAACTATTCCCTTGGAGGGGGCCCCTCTGGGACCGGTAAGCGGCCCTGGCAGCGCAAGCCAGAAAAGACGGAGGAAAAGTCCTCCTCCGCATGATGGGTTGCCCCCGCCCGTCTCTCGGGTGGGGGGGGCGGCTTCTGGGGTTCGCGGACTGGTGGGCTGCTCGCATCTCCGACCGGTGGGTGACCCCGTCCTATCACCTGGAATATCTGGGCCTGATATTGGACACGCAGCATGCGAAGGTGTTTCTACCTCCAGCCAAGTTGCTGACGCTACAAGCAGCGGTGGGAACCCTGTTGTCACGACGGTGGTCCTCCTTACATTTCTGCATGCGGGTGTTGGGGCTCATGGTCTCGACTTTCGAGGCAATACCGTACGCCCAGAGTCACACCTGGCTCCTGCAGTGAGCGATATTGCTGCAGTGGGACAAGTCTCCCTTGTCTCTGGATCTGCTGATCCGGCTGGATCATCAGACCAGGGGGTCATTGACCTGGTGGCTTTGGGCCCCGGCACTGACTTTGGGGAAGTCATTCCTTCCCCTGGAGTGGTTGATAGTCACGACGGATGCCAGCCTCTCGGGCTGGGGAGGAATCCTGGGGCAACTGTCGGCTCGGGGCCGTTGGTCGGTGCAGGAATCTCGTCTTCCAATCAATGTGTTGGAGCTGAGGGCGATCAGGCTCTGTCTCTCCCACTGGTTGGCAAGGCTGCGCGGCCTACCTGTTCGGGTTCAGTCGGACAACGCCATGGCGGTGGCGTACGTGAACCATCAAGGTGGAACAAGGAGCTCAGCAGACGCAGCCCACATTCTAAGGTGGGCAGAACTTCACATGCCAGCTCTCTACACCATCTACATCCCGGGCGTAGAAAATTGGAAGGCAGACTTTCTCAGTCGCCAAACGCTGGACCAGGGAGAATGGTCCCTGCATCCAGAAGTGTTTCGCCAGATTTGTGAAAGGTGGGGCTCTTCACGCAAGATCTATCATCGCACCTGGAAAGCCTAAATTGCCTGGTGAGGCGGGGGGTTGGAACCTCCGTTCTTTTTCAGTATCTCGGGTGCTGGCTTCTCTTCAACAAGGCCTGGATCAAAAGTTGGCTTTGAGCACTCTCAAAGGTCAGATTTCTTGCAGCTACTTGCGGGTGTATTTGGCAGCTACGGCTCCTTTTCGGAGGTCGGACGCGCTGTTTGTGCTGACGGAAGGGCCGCACAAAGGTTTGGCAGCTTCGTCGGCCACTGTATTACGTTGGATCAGACAGACTGTGACCCATGCGTATGCTGTTCGGGGCCAAGAACCCCGTTTTCCGGTCACGGCTCATTCCACCAGGGCACTTAGCACTTCTTGGGCTTTCAGACACCAAGCGTCGGTGTCTCAGGTGTGCAAGGCGACTACTTGGGCCTCGGTGCACACTTTTGTTAAGTTTTACAAAGTTGATGTGTCAGCATCCACGGATGCTGCTTTTGGCCGCAAAGTTTTACAGGCAGCGGTGTAGGCGCAGCTGGCACCTCCCGAGATCATTCTGTTGGGTACAGTTGTTATTGTTTACCCACCCCTCTTTGTTTTACACTGCTTTGGGACGTCCCCGCGTGTCATGAATAAGAGGCTGCGTCTGTCAATGAACGTAAGAGAAAATAGGATTTTTCGACTTACCGTAAAATCTTTTTCTCTGAGTTCATTGACAGACGCAGCACCCACCCCTCTGTGTTGTGTTTGTACGGCTTGTTACGAACTGATATGCTATGCAGGGCTGAGGAATTATATGCTGAGTGAGGACGGCCCCCTGGGAGGGGCCAGCTTTGCTTTTCTGAACTTCGTTCTGCCTAGTCTACTCCTGGTAAAAGGTGCATAAACCCCACGTGTCACACAGCAACATAAAAAATTACATACCTGCTAAGAAGAAAAAATTATAAAACACATTAACAATAAAACATTACAGGTAAGCAGTAACATCATAAAATGACATATCTGCAAAGAAAACATGATAAAAACAGTAACAAAACTTTACAGGTATGCATAAAAAATATTAATGCTGGGGACGTACTGTTTGAAAGCAAGACGGCCAGAAAATTTAACCAGGGACTTGTCCACACACACAACTTGGTTGGGAATAAAAAGTGTGGCGAACTTGGTGTTGAAGTAGTTTATGAGGGGCCAAATTTTGTAGAGCCGGTCAAATTCAGGGTCACCCCGTGGATGACTGCGTTCATTGTCACTGAAGTGCATGTACCGCAAAATCTGCTCGTATCGTGTCCTGGACATGCAAGCAGAGAACACAGGCTTTTGGTGAATTGGGTCAGTGGACCAATATGACCATGAGGAAAAGGTCTTAAATTCTGGAACCGTGATTGGTTTCCAGTCTCTGGCAAGTGTCAAATGGGGATTAGCGGCCATGAATTGACCAGCATATAAATTGCTTTGGTCTACTATAGATCTATAGAGATCTTCCATGAAATACAGCGAATAAACATTGATGGCCGTAAAATCAACTGTATTCACCGAGATTCCGGGTTGGCTAGTGAATGGGGGAAGTACGGGCGCTGAATCAGTGGGGGTTGACAATCGGGGTTAGCAAATTCAGCGGGAAGGGCACTATGGGTTCTGCGGCCAGGGTCCGTCTTCTTTGTGGCTGCGGGACATTACTCGTGCTAGCCACACCAGCTTAAACTACACTTATGGGACTCGCCACGTCACCACGTGATACTGCAGTGCTGGTTTGTCTATGTCCAGGGGGTACTAGGCCGCTGGTGCTATCCAATTCACCAGAAGGAGTAGCAGCGCTAGTACTGGCTCTCTGCTCCATACAAGAGCCCTGTGGTTCATGCACCTCAGCGACAGCAGAACGGGATTTGGTACGCCTGACCCTAGCAGGGACCACAACTAAGTTGTCAGAGCTATCTGAGAGGGTGCCGCTGCTGTCTACTGGTTCATATGTGGAGTCTGATTCTGACAGTGGAGCTTCCCCATCGCTCTCATCTATCATATTCAGCATAGTGTAGGCCTCTTTGCTAGTGTATGTGCGATTTGGACTTTCTAAATTTGATACGTACACTAGCGTGACTCACAGGCAAAAAAGCGCACTTGGCTGTCAGAGCCTGTTTCAAATGCTACCAAATTCACTGTCAGATTTTGCAGGGATCGGGAGTAATCTCTGCGAACGCTGCAGATATGTGTTCTTTGTTTTGTAAGTGACAGCGATCTATTGATCCTGCACTTGGGTGGGCTGGGCGGAGGGGCTAAAAGCAGGTGCTAGCAGGTATCTGGGCTGATTCCGCTAACGCTGCGTTTTTTAGAACACTAATCTAGTGGGGACGCTAATATATATCTGATCAGATCGCAGATATTGATCAGATACTACAATAATATCTAACACCTATCTAATGTGTGTGTCTGCGTGTCAGAGTACCTAACTAACTGGCCCTAACTAGCTAGCGTCACCCGTGACACTTATACAGTGATCACCGGTGACGGGGCCAATGAAGGGGTTAAAAACTTTATTGGGGGGGCAAGGTGGGGTAATTACACCTACTTAGTCCTAATACTACCTAGCCTAACACCGATTTAGTGTCACAAGGGTCATAAGTACAGCGATCGGTAAAAATCAGATCACTGCACTATATGACACTGTGACAGGGGGTGACAGCAATGAAGGGATTAATGGGGGGGGGGGGATCAGGGGGCGAATAAAGGGTTAAAAGTGTGCCTAACTGTTCTGGTGTCAGTGTAATGTTGTGCTACTCACTTTTAGAAGCTCTCTCTTCTTATCCGAAACCGAAAAGGGCTTCAGGGAGGAAGATGAGCTCACTTCCTCTGCCTCTGTTTACATTACAGAGGCAGAGGTGCAATGTAATTGGCTAGGACAGATCGCAAGGGCCAGGCCAAATTTCATTGGACTGGCCCTGTAGAGTGATTGGTCATCTAACGAATCGCACAGTAGTGACTGCGTGCGCGCTCACGGCGCATGATCGCGGCCACCATCATATGACGCCGATTTGCGATAACGAACCACATTGCCGCCGTCACACTGCGGCGGGCGGGCGGCAAGTGGTTAAGAGAAGTCAGTTGTTAGACTGGCTTTTGTTGAACAGACAGGTACATATGTACTGAAAGTTGGTTTGTTTTTGCTAAATCAGCAGATTTTTGATACATATATACCCAGCTTTAGACCATTAGAAGAGATCAGTAAGGCAGTTTATCCCTTGTCATAGAGTGTTTGGAACTCATGCCTGCAGCCTAAGGCCCCTTTCACACGGGAGGCTGTTCTGCCATTGCTAAATGCAAGCCAGATACCAGACTCCAAATCACAACGATTACTTGCATTTGTACATTCTGATTAGCCACGGTTACATGCAGCTATGTTTAGCTGCAGTGGAACATTCTTTACATTCTGGACATTTCTGAAGTGCCGTTCTTGACATTTCTGAAGTGCTTCCTATTGATTTTCTATGCTTGTTGCCGTTGTTATCCGTAAATGACACAGTGCACTGCTTTTATCTGCAGATAGCTGCAGATTCATGCAGATAGCTGCATAACATCGTTCCTGGACACATTCAAATCCATTTTTTCTAATCGTTCTAAATCGTCTAACAAAACCGTTGCTAAATGCAAGTATACAGTATAGCTGCGGTAGATAACTTCATCTATCAGCAGCTAAAAGCTGGATTCTATCCGTCCGTGTGAAAGGGGCCTTAAGCTACAGCATAGACAAGTTGTTGGAGGTCTACTGTCTCATCTCCTATATGCATCTCCTGTCAGTCAAAATGAGACAGGCTCATTGACTAAAGTGTTTGGCTGTGGAGCATGCATACAAAATGCACTTACTCCACATGACCTTTAACCACTTCAGCCCCAGAAGGATTTGCCCCCTTCCTGACCAGAGCACTTTTTGCTATTCGGCACTGCGCCGCTTTAACTGACAATCGCGCGATCGTGCGACGTTGTACCCAAACAAAGTTGGCGTCCTTTTTCCCCCCACAAATAGAGCTTTCTTTTGGTGCTATTTGAACACCTCTGCGGTTTTTATTTTTTGCGCTATAAACAAAAAAAGAGTGACAATTTTGAAAAAAGAACGCATTTTTTTACTTTTTGCTATTATATATCGAAAAAACAAAACAAAAAAAAAAACAAATTTATTCATCAGTTTTGGCCGATATATATTCTTCTACATATTTTTGGTGAAAAAAAAAACAGAATAGGCATATATTGATTGGGTTGCGCAAAAGTTATAGCGTCTACAAATTAAGGGAATTGATTTATGGTGTTTTTATTATTTATTTATTTTTTTACTGGTAATGGCGGCGATCTGTGATTTTTATCGGGACTGCGATATTGGGACAGATCGGACATTTTTGACACTTATTTGGGACCAATGACATTTATACAGTTATCGGTGCTAAAAATAGCCACTGATTACTGTATAAATGTCACTGGCAGGGAAGGGGTTAACACTAAGGGGACGATATAGAGGTTAAATGTGTTCCTTCATTGTGTCCTAACTGTATGGGGGCTGGCCTGGCAGGGACATAACAGATCTCACTGATCCCGATGACAGGGATCAGTAGATCTCTGTCATGTCCCCTGACAGAACGGGGAACCACCGTGTTTACATTGGCGGTCCCCCATTCTTCCTCTCAATTAGGCGATCGTGGGTCACGAGTGGACATTGAGTCCACCTGACCCGCGGGCGTGCTCACTCTGAATGCAGTGGGCATGAGAGAGCGCCGCTGGTGGCGGTGGGGAGCACGCAAGGGGGCGGACGTTCATGGACGTCTACCCAGCAATTCAGGTCCGCGCTGTAGCCATCTCTCAGCTATAGTGCTGACGTGTAGTGTTTAAGGAACAACACCTTTTCAGGCTTCCCTAGATGCTATCATCAAGGATGCCTACTCGCTTTCTTCAGCAAAAGAAGTCTACGGCTCAGTCTTGGAAGACTAACCCCTTTGTCAGAGTCCAAGAAAAGCCCTTTATGTTGTTCTCTGGCCTCAGAGTGCAAGTCCAAAACCCAAGTCTGGCATCCAGTCTGCCTGCACATCTTGGACTTATAAGTTCCTCAAACCCTAAAATAAGTCTTCAGCATGAGGGTGCGGGGGGGGGGGGGGGGGGGGGGGGGGGGGGGGGGGGGGGGGGGGGGGGGGGGGGGGGGGGGGGGGGGGGGGGGGGGGGGGGGGGGGGGGGGGGGGGGGGGGGGGG
>BLSH010374593.1:782123-793742 GCA_018402905.1 Glandirana rugosa | reverse complement strand
GTTCCGTAGGTGGTACAGGCGATCCCCTAGGGAACAGGACGAGTGCTTCCGGACGTGCAAGGCTAACTTTGCTCTGCGATCTTCCAGGTGCAGACCTCATGGGGTGGAGTCTGTTTAGACTACCTTGTGCAGGCTCACGTCCCTGGTGAGAGGGACCAGGTTAGGGACTGTTGACTCCATCAGGTGAACGGTTAAGAGATACGGGCCTTACACCTGCCGCCTCTAACGGCCATGTACCTCAAAACGGGTGGCGTCTTACACTCGATGGAGACTCCGGCGTCGGTTCGAAGAACAGGGCGGGCCTGTGGGAATTCAGTCGAACAATGCCACGGCCGTGGCATATGTGAATCACCAGGGCGGGACAAGAAGCTTGGCTGCGGCCTCAGAGGTAGCTCACATTCTGCGGTGGGCAAAACTCCATGTACCGGCAATCTCCGCCGTCCACATTCCGGGCATAGAGAATTGGCAAGTGGACTACCTCAGTTGTCAGGGATTGGACCAGGGAGAGTGGTCCCTGCACTCGGACGTGTTCCATCAGATTTGTCTGAGGTGGGGTACTCCAGACGTGGACCTTCTAGCGTCTCGTTTCAATCGGAACGTGCAGGCCTTCGTGAGCAGGACAAGGGATCCCCTAGCGGACATGGTGGATGCCTTGGTAGCTCCGTGGGCTCGGTACCGGCTCCTCTACGCCTTTCCCCCCCTCAAGTTGCTTCTGCGCAGAAAAGAAACGGAGGGCATACCGACCATTCTCATAGCTCCAGATTGGCCACGGCGTCCTTGGTACGCCAACGTAGTTCAAATGGTGGTGGACGTTCCCTGGCGGCTCCCGCTTCGCGAGGACCTACTGTCTCAGGGGCCCATCTTGCATCCTGCTTTACCCTCACTGGCTTTAACGGCCTGGCTATTGAATCCCAGGTGTTGAGGGATCGGGGTGTCTCAGACTCAGTGATCCCCACCATGCTTAAGGCATGTAAGGCCACTTCCAGAAAGATTTATCACCGCACCTGGAGGGCTTATATATCCTGGTGCGAGAATGCGGGGTGGAATCCCCAATCTTTTTCGGTATCTCGGGTTCTGGCTTTCCTGCAGAAGGGTCTCAACCAGAAGCTGGCGTTGAGTACGATCAAGGGTCAGATTTCTGCCCTGGCGATATTTTTTTCAGCGTCCTTTGGCGACGCATTCTTTGATCCGTACTTTCGTGCAGGGGGTTTGACATGTCTCCCCCTGTGGGGGCATTATAATAATTTGTGTGCATTATAATTTGGCTGCGCTAATAAGCGCACTTTTCAGCTCTTTTGCATAATGCATTTGAGTGCACTCATGTTAAAGCAAGTAAGACAGACACCATAGCTGTTCTCACATTGCAAGCTTGAAAAACAGTCCTGCCTATCAATGCTTGCTGGTTTAATTTATATGCCTCAGACAGGGATAACAAAATGACTTAGTGGCTTCACAATCAGCCAATCAGCCTCCAAGGCACAGTCACATGACATGAGCTCAATACAAAACAACAACCAATGACACACTTGTTTATATTCAAACGATAGAAGAGGCGTGCATGCATGTGAGATGACTGGCCGGCCTGGATGAGTCACAGCTGTTGGGTGGGTGGAGATCACAGACTCCAGAGAACAATGAAAGCCATGTGGAAACATGGCTTCCATTGAAACCAACGCCTTATCTCACAGAGGCCCTCCAAGCAAAACGCCATGCATGCAAAGCCCGAACTGCCATTACAACGAATCAAATACAGCTCTATGAACGATATCTCATAGTGATTATACTACTGTTCCATTAAAGGGTAAATTATGCACAAAGGAATATAGCTGTCGATTTCTGCCACATTGATCAGATGCGACAGAAAGCTTACAGATCATTATCCTTACAGAAAAGGCAATACTGATTCCATAAGGCAAGTACATCGCCGCCAAGCAGATCAATCTGTACATAATACAGGGGCCCCCTGATTGATGGTAATACACCCGCACCACGGAATGTGCATCCGGACCGGCGTTCGCTCCAGCGCTAACCACTCAGGGCGCCTGCTGGCCGGGATGATCGGGAGGGAAGTGTACGGTTACCAATTAATGGAAGGTTTCCATTGTAAGTGGCCTGTCCTCAATATCGGTTAAAGCCATATTCGCTATACACAGAGAATACCGGTAAACCAACACTGGGAGACACTGTAACAATATATAATAAACACATCCTAAATTTCTACAACAGCTCCTCCTCTTGTCATATGCTTCCATGTGTCCCTCGATGAATCTTGATCATCTTCTAAACACAAACACCAGTCCAATCAAATAGATAAAAAGGAGGGGGCGTGACCGGATGTGAAGGAGGCAGCAGCGTCTCTCTGGAGCTCCGGAGCCATCCGTTATAAAATCCTTCTAAAGTAAGGCTTTTCACCCCGTACTCAGCCTTGGAGCAGGGTGACCCATAGTCAGGCATCTTCAGGCATGCCAGCTACCCCTTCAAAGTCCTACAAAGCGGCGTTGCTTGAGCCACGGACGACCCGCTCCTCTCAAGGCCTGGGAAAGAACGCCGCCTCCGCCATCTTGCCTCAGGAGCAGAGGCTCAAGCGCGCCAAGGACAGGACGGCGGCGGACATGGAGGGACACCGATCCGAATCAAGCGCCTCACAGACTCTGACACAGTCCCAGAGTGACCAGCCGGGAGGTGAGTCACAACAAGAGACTATTACTAAGCCCATCCTAGAGGCCATTGCAGCCAGCAGCACGGCTGTTATGGTGCGTATAGATCACCTGGTGGCAGAATGCAACTTGATCCGCCATGATATTGACAAAGTGCGCACTAGACTAACAAATGCAGAAGACAGGATCTCTGTGGTAGAAGATTCCTCTCAATCACAGGCTATTAAAATAACTGAACTTCAAACTGCTGTGCAGGCTTTGCAGCGCCGTGCTGAGGACGCAGAGGACAGGCAGAGAAGGAACAATGTGAGGGTGGTGGGCCTTCCAGAGGGAGCGGAGGGGGACAGGCCTGCAGTCTTTGCAGAACAATTCTTCAAACAAATCCTTAAATTGTAGGAATTACCCCCCACTTATGTTGTGGAAAGGGCCCATAGGGTCCCGACAGGTGCCCGCCCCCCAGGCACTCATCCCAGGGCATTCCTGGTCAGATTCCTGAACTACAGGGACAGGGATAGAATCTTGACGGCTGCCAGGAAGATCAAAGATCTCAAATATGACAATGCCCAGATTATGTTGTTCCCTGACTTCTCTGCAGAAACACAAAGGAGAAGGAGATCTTTTAATGATATCAGGAAACGTCTGAGGGAGAAGAACATTCAGTATGGTATGCTTTATCCCAATAGACTTCGAGTACAGCATAAAGGGACTGTGAAATTTTTTGACAATCCGCAGGAGGCTTGTGATTGGCTGGACAGTATTCCATGAGCATGATGACTTTGGGAGCAAAGTGCGATTCAGGCAGGACAAATTTCATTCTGAATGAGTCTGACCAGCAATGCCCTTAATAGTTCGACAAGGGGTTTCATTTGGTAAATACTGTTCGGTTATTTTTTTTTTTTTTTTCTCTCCGAGTTCTTACTCCACATTTTCAAATTTTAGTTGTGGGATAACCAAGGCAATATAAGATGGAGGACTTGGTGAGTGCTACAGGGAATTTGCATCCTGAGAACGCTTATCTGTTTTTCACCACTAAGTGGAGCTGTTGCCTGGTTTTTGGCTGAATAACCAATGCTTTGATAAAAATGGTAGTAATAACCTTACTTCTTTGCTACTACGGATACAGAGAGGAGAAGATCAAGCTAGCGGACTTATACTTTCAGTTCGGTTAAGCAACTGAAGATATTGGATTGTTTTTTGTATGTTTGGGACTGTTTTTTGTTTAGTTTGGGAAAATAGGCCATTTACTGGACTAATGGAAGAAAGTATTGGTGTTGGTTGGGGACTTCGTTTTGGTAAAATGGCAGGGTGTTACGGGGAAGTTAAAGGCTCAGTCACTGCCCCTCAAATGTTTGAAACCAAATGTGATGGTTTAGAAATTGCATATGGCCACAGGGCTCCTATTTTGAAACCCAAGAGGTACATACTGCCACTCAGGTATCTTATTATACGGTTAATGAGGAAATGGCAAACTTGGTAAAAGTCATATCGTGGAATGTCAGAGGTTTGAATGACAAATATAAGAGATCGTCTATTTTTCAGTTCTTAAAGCGGTATAAGCCGCAAATTATACTATTGCAGGAAACGCACTTGGATGGCTCCAGGGTACTGTCCTTACGGAAGCCGTGGCTTCAAAAGGTGTACCACGCCACCTACTCCACGTACTCTCAAGGAGTGTCCATCCTTATTAGCAGGACGGTGCCCTGCGTCATCCATCAGGTGTTTACTGATCCGGGGGGTAGATACATAGCCCTGGTAATGGATATCTATCAAACAAAGATTTTACTGGTAAATGTTTATTCACCTCCACCAGCCGATACTCAATTGCTTCATGCCCTCTGGTCTAAATTGGCACCCTATGCCCAGTTGCCTCTGGTGATGATGGGAGATTTCAATGCCATACTGGAGGGTTTGGATACCTCCAACCCCTCCAGGAACTGTTCACAAGAACTGGGGGCATGGGCGGAAGAGATGGGATTGACGGAGGTATGGCGGTGGAAGCACCCAGGGAGTAAATGCTATTCGCATTTATCCACGACACATCGTTCTGCAGCCAGAATAGATATGGTGTTTGGAAACATTCCCATGCTTCCCAGGGTAAGAGAAGTGGAGTATCTCACTGGAGGCATTTCTGATCACTCTCCTCTACTCCTAACCCTCTCCTTTGGGAGGGTGGGGAGGGGGGGATGGAAGATCTCCCCGGGATGGCTGCAACACGAGCAGGTTATGTCTAAAGTACAAAGCACGACTTCCACATATTGGGCAGACAATGAAGGAACCGCACACCCCGGGATGCAGTGGGATGCTTTTAAGGCAGTTCTTAGGGGAGAGTGTATATCGGCTGTGAAGGCGGCGAGAGGGGACCATAGAGCCGAGCTTAAAATGCTACAGGACACTGAAATGGAGTGCTCGGGGAGGTTTGCGGACTCCCCTTCGGACGACACCTATAGGGCGTTGCTGGAGGCCAGGAGGAATTTCTCTGCACACTTCTCCGATTTAGCTCACACTGAGGCCGGACATAGGGCGGCCTCGGTGTTTGCGGAAGGGGACAAAAATGGTAAACTGCTGGCTCTGTTGGTGGCGGACTTTCACCCAATTACTAGTGTTCCAGCTGTGAGGGGCCCAGGAGGGGACTTGATCTCTGATCCAGATGACATACTAGCAGAATTCGTACGTTTCTTCTCTGCACTGTATGACCCTATAGCACCGTATGATTGGTCGGAATTGGACTTACTGTTGGGTGGGTTAGATATCCCCAAGTTGACGGATCTTGACAGGGATAGCATGGACGCTCCTATTACCCGCAAGGAGATTGAGAGAGCAGTCTTTTCCTTCCCCCCAAACAAGGCCCCTGGTCCGGATGGATTCCCCATAGACCTGTATAAGACCAACATTGAGAGTTTGGCTCCCAGACTGAACCAATTATTTGAGGCATGCCTGGAGGGAAATTTTCTCCCACCATCCATGATGGAGGCATATATGGTACTCCTGTTAAAACCGGGGAAGGACCCTCTCGACTGTGCCTCCTACCGTCCGATAGCCCTGCTTAATTCAGACTTAAAGGTACTAACCAAGGTGCTATCCACCAGGTTGGCGGGCGTGATCGAATCACTAGTAGACTCAGACCAGACTGGATTTATGCCTGGTAAGTCCACAGACACTAACTTACGTCGCCTATTTACCCATCTGCAGTTACCGGGGACTGAACCTGATACGCAAATTATAGTCTCAATAGACATAGAGAAAGCATTTGACTCGGTGGACTGGCATTACATGAACAGGGTCTTGGAGTGTATGGGGTTTGGACCAAACTTCAGAAAATGGGTGACTTTATTATATAGTAGTCCCAAGACGGCTGTTAGGTTGGGTCACCTGATCTCCCCCTACTTTGCAATAGGAAGGGGGACAAGACAGGGTTGTCCCCTCTCCCCCTTCCTGTTTGCATTGATGATGGAGCCTATAGCAAGGGCCTTAAGACTATCTCCGGACATACAGGCCATTAGAGTGGGCAATATTAGAGAATCCCTTGTACTGTACGCAGACGACCTGCTCCTTTTTTTGGGGGATCCAGCGGGATCTTTGAGGGCGGCCCTAACCATACTAAATAACTTCTCCATATACTCGGGACTGCGGGTGAACTGGGGTAAGTCATCTATCCTTCCACTGGGGGAGGGGGCGCAGGGGATGGCTGATCCTGACCTACCACTTAGATGGGTTTCCTCTATCACTTACTTGGGAGTGAAGGTGACGGCAAAGGTCCAGGATTATTTCAATCTAAACCTGTTGCCTCTGCTCACCCTCATGAGAAGTGAAACGCAGCTCTGGCAGAAGCTTCCACTATCACTGATTGGGAGGATAAATTTGCTAAAAATGAAGCTCTTGCCGGTGGTCCTGTATTTCTTACGACACGCTCCCATGACTATTCCAAAATCTTTCTTCAAACAATTGAACGGTGTCACGAGTTCCTTTGTTTGGGCCCCCAAGTCACCTAGAATAGGTATTCGCACATTACAGGAGCCGAAGGATAGAGGGGGACTGGCCTTGCCTGACTGGAGGAAATACTATTTGGCCGGGCAAATGGTCTTTGTACACAGGTGGCTAATATCGGACGAAGGGGATTCGGCAACAATACTAGAGGCTGCGATCCTGGGCTCTTTCGAATCCTTGCGTTTCGCAGTCTATAGAGGGGTGCGATCATCCCTCCCGCTCACCCAGTCGATGATGACTACCATCAGAGCTTGGGAGGAGGCTGGGGAACTGGCAAATCCTAGTTATAGAGGCTCATCCCCGAGGGCTCCTCTGTGGCTGAACCCGAGACTGACACATTTTCTGTCCTTCCCCGATCCTGTGGTGTGGGCTATTAGGGGGGTCAAGACGCTGGGAGACATTACGAATCTGGGAGAGCTGTTGACGTTTGAACAGCTTAAAAACAAGTTCACTCTGCCGAATAACTATTTGTTTAGATTTTTACAGCTCTGACATGCATACCAGGGTCAGTTCAGGAATGGGGGAGTAGAGTCTCTGCCTTCTTCTTTTGAGACCATTCTCCTGGAGGAAGACCTATCAAAGGTCCTCTCAACAATCTACAAAGAATTATTTAAAACCACCCCAGTAGCAATAAAGAGATGTAAAGAGAGATGGGAAGCAGAGGTCCCAGAGATACAGGGAGAGGATTGGGAGGAACTATGGGATAAACCATTCAAAAATGTAATCTCAGCCAGAGATAAACTTATTCAATTTAAATTTCTTCACCGCTCTTATTATACTCCAGCCAGACTGGCACATATCTACCCATCAGTTTCCTCCGAGTGTTGGAGATGTTCCCTCGAGCCAGCGACAGCGTATCACATTTTCTGGGATTGTGCTCATATACAAACTTTCTGGGAGGGGGTGGTTTCCTGCCTTACTGAGGTGCTGATGACTCCTATTCCCAAGACAGCTAGGGTGTGCCTGCTGGGATTAGTGGAGGACATAGTGACATCTAGGGCCCATACAACCTTACTCTCCATTCTGCTCTTTTATGGGAAAAAGCTCATCCTACTCCACTGGAAAAAGGCTGCTCCTCCTGAAATGACTCAATGGAAAGGGTTGGTCAACCGAATGATGCCATATTACAAATCGACTTATAGGGCTAGAGGCTGTGGGAAAAAATTTGAAAAGATCTGGAGGGCATGGTTCGAATCTCGTTGTTCTGCGGGTTAAGTTCACAGGCATAACAATGTAATATGCATAGCCAATATGGGATGTGGAAGGTATAAATAACAAGTAGTAACTGATAATCTGTTGGCCTGGGTGAAGCGGGAGTCCCTGACACACTGTCAGGTCATACAGTATGAGAACAAATGATGGTGATCAATTGCTTAATTCCAATGGCAGGTGGAAGGGGCAGGCGACTGAGCGAAAAGGGGGGTGGGGGGGAGGTAACTTGTATTGTTGTGAATGTTAATTACTCAAGGGAACAGACAGGTCATCTCTGTATAGATAGCTTAATTGTCGAAAGAGCCACTAGTGTGGCCCTCCGGCTACCTTGTTGTAATTGTTGTTTTTTCACCTGGAAAATCAATAAAAAATAAGTTTTAAAAAAAAAAATAGATAAAAAGGAAACATTTAGTCCATCCATTGAGTCCAAAAATTAAAGTAAAGGAGAATGAACAAAAGAGAACCATGGTTGACACGTATTCTTCGAGAGGGATGACTCAGAGGGAAAGCATGATGATGGGGTTATAGCGATCGCTGGAATCCTCAGCATCTGGTACATGGGCTGGACTTCAGGGGACCTCTTGTCTTGGCTAGGAAGATGTGGTTATCTGCTTGGGCTTTGGTGACTTGATCGATCAGGCAGCAGGAACATCTCATCATAGCATATAGAAGGAATAGAAACAAAAACAACATGAGTATATATACCCCTACTTCCTTCAGCCAGGATCCGATGGAAAACAAGAGCTCCCCAAAATCTACCAACCCCTTTAGAAAGGATTCCAACCTTCACTGGCTATAGCTCTGGCTCTTCCTAGCAGGGACCAGTCTATTTCCTGATGTTATACTAAAGAAATTGAGATGCCGGTTACTGATTACACACTGAAAAGTATAATGTCTCTACCTGAAACACAAACTACGGAGAAAACACTATCTCTATAACACTAACCGCAAATTAGTCCAAAACAAACCTGATTTTAAACAAAACTGAATCCAATACAAGAATGGATCAGTTATACTCCACAGTGTAGTCTGTCATTGAAAATCAATGGTTATACAACAAAAATTGGGCAGAACCCTACGAAAAAGCTGCTTAAACATAAATGCCTAAATAAAACTGAAAAAGTTATAAAAACAACACAGCTATATCCAAAAACAAAGATAAAACACGAAAACAGATGAATTGTATAAAGACGCTAAATCTGAACAAGTCAAACAAAACTGGCTAAAACAGATGCAAAAATCCTGTAAAAACGTCCCTCAATACTGGGTTTCAACTAAAAATGGAAAGACTCCGTTCAGAACCGACCTTCAGTACACAAAATCACGTAATGACTCTTATAAAAAGTTGCCCTTTCCAAACAAAAATGTAAAAACAGTTAAACACGAAAAAACAAAAATGATGATGCGACGGAATTCAATATGGCATCTCAGCCATGTGGCCCTTTGTCACTACTCCAAGATGGCGGCCACACCATGTGGGTTTCAATCACCACAACACAAAATGGCAGTAAGTGAAGCAACATTACAACTCCATGGCCCTCTTTACCAGGAGAAAATGATGCCAAACACGTGATGGAAATAAAACGACCGCACTGAGAACCACCAACCACAGTACAAACACATGGATTTTGGTGTTAGAACACTAAAAACGCATAACACAGAATTTATCAACCGGATTTGAAATACAGCGTAGAAATTAACCATCCTCACTAAATACTGATTTTCAGTTGCATGGCGCCATTCGCCACTAGAAACTCAGTCCAAAACCGGAATAGACATGTGCTACTCAAACTTCAGCGTCTAAAACAACCAATGGTTTCATTAACAAATGAGTTGTACTATAAACAGACAGAACCAGAGCTGAATTACAGTGTAAAAAGCACAAAACCTCTTTACGATTACAATACTGTGTTCAAACCAAACCTGACGCCAAAAATCAAAACTCTGCACATACACATGCTTTATCAAAAAGGTGCAATCCGTAAGCAAGCACAGCACAAAAAGACCTCTAAACACTGTAATGTTAACTCGGTTTAACACTTAAAGCTGAATAGCCGTCTAACAACAGTTTATTGAGTTATTAAGTTCAGCAGAAACAAAATTGAAATTGTAACAATTTTACAACAAAATGGTGGTAACTTACCAGCTGAATTGAAATTCAGATGCCATTCCCACCAAAAGCAGCACAAACTGAAATCTCTCCCCTTACAAACTGACTATACAATCTGAGACTCCAAACGAACGCTTAAACGAATTACCGCCAAAATTAAAACATAACACACACAATTACTAAGCACAACACTGATACAGATCACGCATTCAAAGCATATTCATAATCATACACACCGATCACGCACTCAAAGCATACAGTTACTCATAACACACACTTTAGGTGTATTGATTAGGACCTATAGGGGACAAGTATAGGTTATCTTCCTAATCAATAGACCTAACTACAATGATAACATACAATTAAAAACCCCACCATTATGCAAAAAGAGGAAAAACAGGTTATTTTAGCAAAGCAGAATTTACCTGACACAGCGGACAGAGAAAGCAACATCCTGGACTCAGGACAACAAAAGATTTCAAAAATTGAAATAAAATTGGTTTTACCAATAGCCGGCTGTTTTGATGTCCTGTCCGGATCACTTCCTCCCTTTGGTCTGCTGTGAAGGAAATTTCTGTAGGCTCCAAAAATTCTCTGGCTCGCCATCTGTGGGGGCAATTATAATACCTTGTGTGCATTATAATTTGCCTGCGCTAATAAGAGCACTTTTCAGCTCTTTTGCATAATGCATTTGAGTGCACTCATGTTAAAGCAAGTAAGACAGACACCATAGCTGTTCTCACATTGCAAGCTCGAAAAACAGTCCTGCCTATCAATGCTTGCTGGTTTAATTTATATGCCTCAGACAGGGATAACAAAAGGACTTAGTGGCTTCACAATCAGCCAATCAGCCTCTAAGGCAGAGTCACATGACATGAGCTCAATACAAAACAACAACCAATGACACACTTGTTTATATTCAAACGATACAATAGAAGAGGCGTGCATGCATGTGGGATGACTGGCCGGCCTGGATGAGTCACAGCCATTGGGTGGGTGGAGATCACAAACTCCAGAGAACAATGAAAGCCATGTGGAAACATGGCTTCCATTGAAACCAATGCCTTATCTCACAGAGGCCCTCCAAGCAAAACGCCATGCATGCAAAGCCCGAACTGCCATTACATAGAAACATAGAAAAGTGACGGCAGAAAAAGACTGAGTAGTCCATCGAGTCTGCCCCTTTTTATTTATTTATTTTTATTTATTTATTTTTTTTTATATTTTTTTTTTACATTAACCTTGTTGTCTGACTATAGATTTACGTTTATCCCAAGCATGTTTGAAGCCATTTACTGTTGACTGTCTCACAACCTCTGTTGGTAGTTTATTCCAATCATCAACCACCCTTTCAGTAAAATAATACTTTCTAAGATTAGTTTTGAACTTCCCCCCAGTTAGTTTGAGGTCATGTCCCCGTGTTCTTGATTTTGGTTTCATATTGAAAAGACTGCCCTCCTGAACCTTATTCACCCCCTTGATGTATTTAAAGGTTTCAATCATGTCTCCCCTCTCCCTTCTTTCCTCCAGACTGTACATATTAAGTTCCTGAAGTCGCTCTTGATATGTTTTATCCCCCAGACCTTTCACCATTTTTGTTACCCGTCTCTGAACGCGTTCTATCTTATCAATATCTTTTTGTAAGTGTGGTCTCCA
>BLSH010374593.1:769862-781433 GCA_018402905.1 Glandirana rugosa | reverse complement strand
AAAATTTGTTAATGAAAACAAGTCAGAAGAGTCTTTGTCTGACGTGATTACTATTGTTCAATCCTTTAGTATAACCAAGATCATTACTACTAAGTAAAGATCCTAAAGACCTCTGTCTCCATCGACTCCTTGACCGAGCCAATTTCGAATTATTTCGTTACCCGGGACTACCATAAGGAGGGTCTCAAGATTCCCTTGAAGCGCTATATCAACAACCTGGTAATTGTTTAGAAAATTTATTTAGAGAAGATTGTCCTCTTCAAGGGGTACTGACCGTCTATCGATTATAACATGGATAGGTGTTCTTCCCGTCGTTCCATCTTCGACCGTTAATGTCCGGTCACTCAAATTGTAGTTAACATCAGCTTGTGGATAGGTACAATATTAGCTATCTGCCAGTCATGGGGAACTTCTCCTGTTAGAAGAGATTTATTTAAAAGATTTGTTAATGGTCCAACAACTATATCGCGAAGTTCCCTTAGAACTCTGGGAGGAATACCATCAGGGCCCATTGCTTTATTAAGCTTTAACCGAGCCAGTTCCTCAGCTACCTCTGTCTCCAGAAATCCTAGAAATGAATCATCATTACTAGAACCAATATGATTTCCTAACTTGTTATCATTAGTGCAGTCTGTTTCTGAGAAGACTGAACAAAAGTAATTGTTTAAAAGGTTTGCTACATCCTGGTCTCCCTCAACATATGTGTTGTGCCCAGTTTTCATTTTGGTGATCCCATTGTATTTTTTCCTTCTATCACTAATGTACCTAAAAAAGGTTTATCTCCTTCCTTAATAGACTTAGCAATTTCCTCCTCTTTCTGTGCTTTTGCTGCACCGATAATGTGTTTGGCCTCCTTTTGCCTATTTTTATACTCCTCTCTGTCAGCTGCACTTCCTGTTTCCTTGAATCTTCTATATGCCATTTTTTTCCCTTTACTATCCTACTTACCTCTTTGGTGAACCATATTGGTTTATTCTTCAGTTTATTCTTACTAACTTGCCTGACATATAATCTAGTTGCCTCCAAGATGGTAGACTTTAATAGTGCCCACTGATTACTTACTCCTGTCATTTTGCTCCAACCTTTCAGTTAATTTTTTAGAAATTTCCCCATTTCAGCAAAATCTGTCCTTTTAAAATCTAAAACTTTTGTTTACAACGAATCACTATCAAATATAGCTCTATGACCGATATCTCATAGTGATTATACTACTGTTCCATTAAAGGGTAAATTATGCACAAAGGAATATAGCTGTAGATTTCTGCCACATTGATCAGATGCGACAGAAAGCTTACAGATCATTATCCTTACAGAAAAGGCAATACTGATGCCATACCGCAAGTACATCGCCGCCAAGCAGATCAATCTGTACATAATACAGGGGCCCCCTGATTGATGGTAATACACCCGCGCCACGGAATGTGCATCGCACCTCAAAGATCTGGACCGGCGTTCGCTCCAGCGTTAACCACTCAGGGCGCCTGTGGGCCGGGATGATCGGGAGGGAAGTGTACGGTTACCAGTTAATGGAAGGTTTCCATTGTAAGTGGCCTGTCCTCAATATCGGTTAAAGCCATATTCGCTATACACAGCGAATACTGGTAAACCGACACTGGGAGACTCTTTGACAATACATAATAAAAAAATGATTTAAACTGATTGCGCCGTGGACCAAAACTGTGTTTACACTCCTATGTAAGGGAATATTCTTCCCCTAGGAAGGCTGCTATAAACCAGCAAAACACTGTGAATAACAAATAGAAAATATATATAAGCGCCAACCTTATGTGTTAAACATATTAAATCATATACATAATAAGTGTGTAAATAAGTGATTAATAAACATTGTATAAACGTCCACCAATGGTCTGAAATCAATATTCCAGATCCTAAATCATCTTAAACAAAAGTCCATTGATGTCCATCAAATTAATAATGAAAAACTTTAAGTGATATATGTGCTCTTCAGTGCTTCAAACGATATAAAGTGCCACAACACACGTGCCAGGTGCCAGGATCCCACTGGTGTCCCTACTCACCAGAGCGAGTGGACCCACTGCTTTGCAGTCAGCAGGTCTAAAACCGCAGAGTGATAACAACCGATGATTCCTGGCTGGACACCAAAGCAAAGGATAAGCCTCCTTCCCCTTCAATGGCAGGCCTTAGTGAGCACTGGAGCTGGTGATAAGCCTCTTTCCCCTCTGTTGCCAACCTTTGGAAACTCAGGAAAACAAGGGGACCATAAAATGAATTGTTCAATGCTCACAATATACAGCAATGCCAATTTCCTCTGAAGAAATGCAGTCATACATTTCTGTTGCAACAGCTGGAGCTCTCCCTCCTCACACCGGTCCAAAAGCTTTTGGACCGGTGTGAGGAGGGAGAGCTCCAGCTGTTGCAACAGAAATTACCAAAGGTTGGCAACAGAGGGGAAAGAGGCTTATCACCAGCTCCATTGCTCACTAAGGCCTGCCATTGAAGGGGAAGGAGGCTTATCCTTTGCTTTGGTGTCCAGCCAGGAATCATCGGTTGTTATCACTCTGCGGTTTTAGACCTGCTGACTGCAAAGCAGTGGGCCCACTCGCTCTGGTGAGTAGGGACACCAGTGGGATCCTGGCACCTGGCACGTGTGTTGTGGCACTTTATATCGTTTGAAGCACTGAAGAGCACATATATCACTTAAAGTTTTTCATTATTAATTTGATCAGAAGCCGTCCTTTGAGAATATTAGGGAAATATCGCTGCAATTGCTTTTGCAAAAGGTGACTTTCCTGGTAGTTATCACATCCGCTCGGTGGGTGTCTGAGTTGGCGGCTCTATCATGTAGGTCTCCATATCTGGTCCTACACAAAGATAAGGTGGTTTTGCAGCCATTACCTTCTTTTCTCCCGAAGGTGGTGTCATTTTTCCATATCAATGAGGACATTGTCCTTCCTTCATTATGTCCGCGCCCATCTCACCCTAGGGAGGTTGATTTGCATTCCCTGGACGTTGTTCGGGCCCTGCGGGTGCATCTGGCGACCACAGCTTCCTTTCGGAGGTCGGATGCGCTTTTTGTAGTGGTGGATGGCCCACGCAAGGGTCTGGCGGCCTTGTTGGCCACTATTTTACGTTGGATTAGACAAACGGTGACCCGAGCCTATGCTGTTCGGGGTCTGGAGCCTCCTTTTACGGTCACGGCTCATTCTACCAGGGCAATTAGCACTTCCTGGGCTTTCCGACATCAGGCGTCTGTGTCTCAGTTGTGCAAGGCGGCTTCTTGGTCCTCAGTGCACACCTTCTAAAGTTTTACAGAGTTTATGTTTTAGCATCCTCGGATGCTGTGTTTGGCCGCAAAGTTTTGCAGGCGGCCGTGTGAGACACGTCTGGTTCCTCACAGAGGGTTCTGTTGGGTGAAGTTCCTCTGTTGTTCCGTTACCCACCCCTCATGTTTTTGGCACTGTTTTTGGATGTCCCACTTGTCCATGAAGCTGCTGTGCCCGTCAATGAACGAAAGAGAAAACGTGATTTTTTACTTACCGTAAAATCCCTTTCTCTGAGTTCATTGACGGGCACAGCACTCACCCCTCTAATATTACGTTGCACTGCTTGTTACGAACTGCGCTAGCAGTAGCAGGGTAGAGGGTTATCTGCCAGTGGGGACTGCCCCCTGGGAGGGGCTGTGTTTGTCTGTTCTTTTGCTCTTAGAACTGTCTGTTCTGCCTAGTCACTCCCGAAGAGAGGGCAGTATAACCCACTTGTCCATGAAGCTGCTGTGCCCGTCAATGAACTCAGAGAAAGGGATTTTACGGTAAGTAAAAAAATCCAGTTTTTTTCTGGTCTGCTGGAAGATCCCCATGTTGGATGCCACCTTGTTAGTCCAGGTATCTGGATGTCAGAGGTATCTCATCTCCTGATCAACATTCTTGAACATCGGGAAATTTGGTTGCCCCATGACCTCCCAGTTGTAGGGTCATCTGGAGGGTCTTGTGATCAGACAAGGTTAGTGCTGTATGTTAACTATCAGGGAGGAATTAAATGTCTTCCTGCAGCAAGAGATGCAAACTGAATCCTGTTCTGTGCAGAACTTCATGTTCAAGCCCGTCTGCCATCTGCACCCCAGGCATGGAGAATGGGCGGCCAGACTTCTTCAGTTGGCAGTGTCTTGACTGTAGGCCAGTGGTTCCTATACTCAGTGTTCCAGGACCCGTGTCACAGGGGGAACTCCGGATTTGGATCTCCTGGCCTCTAGATTCAACAGCAAACTGGGCAGGTTTGTTTCCAGGGCTGATATACCACCCTGCTTCACGGTCACTGGCCTTAACAGCATGGCTTTTAAAGTCCAGGTTCTGAGAGACCAAAGTACGTAAAGCTAGGAAATCATCTACTTCTCACAGGGTCTATCACCAGGATCTATGTGGAAGGCATACTTCACTTAGTGCAGGGTGAGAGGTGTTCGCTCTGAGAAATTCTCCATAGATTTGGACCTGCACATCACCATCAGGGATCAGGTCTCTGCACTTGCAGTCTTGTTCTAGAGACCACTGGCTTATTCTTTGACCATGACCTTTGTGTACTGTGGCTCCCTCTGTTTTCTCTCCCTACTGTGAATGTTATGTTATTTTGACACTTCAAAAAATGCCTTTTGAACTTGTTAGGATTTTCTTCTTCCACTCTCATAAGATTGGGTTCTTGTTGCTATCACCTCTGCAAGGTCAGTGTATGCCAGTGGCATTAGCGCTTTTTACACAAGGACAAACTAGTGTTAAGGCCCAGAACTTCCTCCTATGTAAGGTAGTTTTGACCTTTTGTCGCAATCATGAATTGTTCTTCTGTCCCTCTGTCCGGCTCCAGTTCCTCAGAAAATCTCCCTCCATAGCCTGGATGTAGATCTGGCTGTGAGAGTTTATCTTACCAGCCATGGTCCCCTTTAGGGTGAAGCAGCTAACTTGTCCAACCATTTCCGGGTGACTCAGACAGACCATCATCCATGCTCATGGTCTTAAAGATCAGATGTGACCCTTTCCTGTCAAAGCACACTCCATTAGATAATGTGGGAGATTAGCTCATGGGGATCACTTTTCAGGGGAAAAGATTCAGCATGGATGTCAGTTTCTTAAAATCTGACGGCTTGCCAGGTTTTTTTTTCGAGGTGTAAAAGTTCAAAACACAAACAAAAACAGAAAACAAAACTTCGCCGCCTGGCGCTAAACTAAACAAACAGATTCCTCTCTATACAGTGTGGGGCTGTCCCCGACACCCACAAAACATAAGCACATTGCAAACCTTGTTCTTAGAGTCCAAATTATCACACAGAGCTCTCTCAGCTTTCTCCCTCCGAGATCCAGGATCAAGCTTTCCTATATTTTCTTCCTGGTCATTAAATGCAGGTGGAGAGGGGTTTGAGTTGACCAGAAAGTCTGGGCCAGAACCAGCTCTGCCAGGGTGGCCGGGCAAACCCGGGTCGGACTCTCACTAGTCGCCTCAAAGTGATCGCATGCGAGGCAACAAGTATCGCCCGTCCATTGTGGTTCCTCGCATAACGTCTCATATCCCCCCCTCTGCTCAAGCCCCTCGGGTAGAGCAACTGTCCTGACCATGCAGTGGGCCCGGGAAAGACCATCAGCGTTATTTTGGAGCCTTCCAGCCCGGTGTTCCACTGAGAACTTAAACAGCTGTAGGGCCAGGAACCATCTAGTTACCCGGCTATTTTTCTCCCTGTTGTTACACATCCACTTAAGGGGGGCATGGTCAGTGACTAGCCTGAATGACCTTCCCAGCAGGTAGTATTTTAGTGCCCATTCACACAGGGGCGACTTGCGATCCGACTTGAGTTGTCTCAAGTTGCCCCAAGTCACTTGACATCTGAAATCCCATTGAAGTGAATGGGAGCCGTCTTAATATACACTACTGAAGTCGCTCCGACTTCAAGGCGACTTCAGAAAAGGTTCCTGTACTACTTGGAGGCGACTTCTATCCGACTTGTGCCCATATAATTGAATAGAAGTCGCCTCCAAGTCGGATCCCCCATCTAAATACAAGCGACTTTGTAGTGTTAAAGAATAGAATGTATTTGGGGCAGCTCCCTCCCTCCCTTCTCTGATTGGCCACAGGCAAAGTCGCCTGGCATAAGTCGTGCTGTAAGTCACCTGAAAGTTGCGCTGATATCGCCTACCAAAGTCGTGCTGAAGTCGGGTCACCCCTGTGTGAATGCAGCCTTAGGGCTTCTAAGGCCCACTTGATAGCCAGGCACTCCTTTTCCACAATGGCATGTCTTCCTGCTTAAGTAGACGACCAGGTGCTCCTCGCCGCCTCTGATCTGGGACAGAACAGTAACCTAGTCCCACCTCAGAGGCGTCGGTTTGAACCACAAACTCCTTTGTCAAGTGTGGGGTCACGAGCACCGGCTGTACACAAAGGGCATGCTTCAATTTCTGGAAGGCCTTCTCAGCTTCGGGATTATTATTATTATTATTATTATACAGGATTTATATAGCGCCAGCAGTTTGCGCAGCGCTTTACAAAAATGAAGGCAGACAGTACAGTTACATCACAATTTGGCACAAGAGGAATCAGAGGAGTCCCCTTAACCATTCCTGATGCTCTACCCTTTGTCAGATCAGTCAGAGGGATGGCAACGGTGGCAAAGACGGGGATGAAGTGTCGGTAATACCCTGTAATCCTCAGGAAGGCCCGAACCTGTTTCTTGTTCACCGGTTGGGGCCACTTTTGAATGGCCTCGATCTTATTGGTTTGGGGCTTAATCAGACCTCGACCAATCACATACCCAAAGTATTTGGCCTCCTCGAGACCTATGGCACACTTCTTTGGGTTGGCTGTTAAACCTGCTACCCTCAGTGAATCTACCACTGCCTGCACCTGGGGCAGATGTGATTCCCCATCTGGGCTGTGGATGACAACATCATCCAGATAGGCTGCTGCATAGGGCCGATGCGGCCAATGCAGTCTTGTCCATTATCATCTGAAAGGATGCAGGGGCCCCATGCAGACCAATGCATTCGTTTATATTGGAAGGACCCCTTGGGGGTAGAGAATGCTGTTTTTTCTTTTGCTGACTCCGTTAGAGGGATCTGCCAGTATCCCTTAATTAGGTCTAGGGTTGTTATGTACCAAGCCCCTCCCAACCTATCCACGGTTTTAGGAGATTAACATGGTAAATCTGCTCCGGTTTCCTTTTCCCAGGCTGGTAAACTTTGTAGTTTACTTCCCCTACTCTTTCCCTAATCTCAAAGGGACCCTGCCACTGTACCAGGAATTTACTTTCGACCATGGGGACTAGCACCAGCACTCTGTCCCCGGTTTGAAATTTCGGGTATTTGGCACCCCAATTGTCAACCCTTCTCTGGGCCTCCTGGGCTTGGTCCATAAGCTCTCCTACAAGGGGCAGGACCACTGCGATTCGATCCTGCATCAAGGAGACGTGCTCTATGTTGCTTCTATATGGGGTCGCCTCTCCCTCCCATGTCTCCTTTGTGACATCTAGCAGCCCCCTGGAATGTCTATCATACAAGAGTTCAAAGGGGGAATAACCCGTAGATGCCTGCGGAACCTCTCGTATGGCAAACATGAGGTACGGCAGCAAGAAAATCCCAATTTCGCCCATCTTTATCCACCACCTTTTTTTTAGCATACTCTTGAGGGTCTTGTTAAACCTTTCCACCAGACTGTCAGTTTGGGGGTGGTAAACAGAGGTATGTAGATGGGTGATTTTGTACAATTTACACAATTCTCTGGTTACTCTGGACATGCATGCCCTGATCTGTCAAGATTTCTTTAGGGATCCCCACCCGAGTAAACACCTAGACCAGTTCCTTGGCAAAAGTCTTAGCGGAGGTATTTCGCAAGGGTATGGCCTCAGGATAGCGGGTCGCATAGTCCAGTATCACCAGGATGTGCTGGTGTCCCCGGGCAGATTTTACTACTGGTCCCAGGAGATCCATGACTCACAGTATTCTTTGATGTCTGCATACAACCCGGCCAGAAGAATCTCTGGGTTATTCTCTCCCTGGTTTTCTCCATACTCAGATGTCTAGCACTATCCGGCGGAAGGGTTTAGGAACCACTAGCTGTTCCAGTTTGCCCTCTCTGTGTTTCACCATGTGATACAACAAATCATTTTTAAGCACCATGTAGGGAAAAGACACCCAATTAGGGTCCACAGGTTCCCCATCCATCACCTTCACGTTCTCTCTGGCTCTGAAGAGAGTGACATCCCGTAGTTCTGTACAGAAGTCCTCTAAGTCAAGGACCACATTTGGTTCACTCTCACGGTCAGGGACAGAAACAGGGTCTGGGACATTAGCCATCTGCTGGGAGCTATCTTCTGGGTCCCCTGGCTCCCCAGCCATTACATTAAAAGGAAGAGGGTCTCCTTCTTCCTCAGTCCTGCCACCAATCTCTTCTTCCCTTTGGCAAAAGGGTCTGGTGAGAACTCCCGTGCCTCCTCAGCGGGGGGAGCGTTTTCCTCCAGGCTCTCTGTGCCTTCCCACAACCTCCAAAAATGGGGAAAATCCCTTCCCACTAGGGCTTCATGAAGCAGGGAAGGTACCAGTTCCACTGAATGTGTCACTCGGCCGCAGGGGTGGCAATCTCGAACAGCGCCGTCTGGTAGTCACAAGTGTCCCCATGAACGCTAATGACCCCGACAGTGCTTGGGTGTAACCTGGCTGGATTTACAAAGCTGCTTTTGACTATCGTTATCACACTACCATAGTCAAGCAGTGCAGTGACGGGCTTCCCATCAATAGCAATCACACACATTTGCTTCTCCCTGCAACTTGTGCATGATGCTATTCATGCAACCTGTGAAAAAAGAGAAATGCGTCTTTTCATATAAGCGTTCTCACACTGCATGTGTTCATCATTCAGGGGACAATTGGTAGAAATATGTCCCAAAGCATGGCATCGGTAGCACTGTATGTATTCTATACCCAGTCCTCTCAAGGGTCCCCAAGACCTTCCTGGCTTCTTTGGCCAGTCTCCAGGTCTAGAGTCCCTAGTCTCTTTAACCGTATTAGTTTTATCAAATTTCCCCTCACCCTTGAACCCTGGAACAGTCTTACCGGGTCCGCTGGGAGATCTTTCACCTCTAGAGACATTGGAGTGGGGCGCAGATGGGCGCAACAAGTCCTCATCAGCCGTGTATCTCTCCACCAGTTGGCTTGCAGATTTGGGGTCCTCATGGCTGACCCATTTCCTCAAAGCCCCAGGGAGCGCCAGTAGATAGCGGTCCATGACCATGTGCTCCACAATCTGGGGATCTGTCAAAGTCTCTGGCTGTAGCCATTTCCTGGTAAGGTGAACTAGGTTGAACAGCGGTAGGTCCACTGATCCACGCGATGGGCCCGGACTGCCAGGGTGACCCCCAGGCGTGTGAGTATCTCTGCCTTTAGAGTCTCATTCTCTGGGGGCCTTATCTGTTTCCAGATCAAAATAGGCTTTTTAGGGTTCGCCGGTCAAGAATGGTGCTAGCAGTCCCGTCCACTGTTCTTTTGGCCATCCTTCGCAACGAGTGACGCTTTCAAAGCTCATGAGGTACGCCTCCACGTCATCCGTAGGTGTCATCTTCTGCATATGGTAAGAAGCACGTACCAACTTTAGTTCTACTGTCATGGGAGGTACGGGCCCTCTTTTTAACTCCAGCAGGGTCTCTGCAAACGGTCAGTTCATCTCCTGTTGAGCCGCTTGTTATGCTGCGATGGCCTGGCGACTCTCCTCTTGCTGAGCTGCAGCGGCCTCTGCGACCCGGAGGTTGGTTGCCTGCAGAGCTGCGTGTTGTGTTGCCTGCTGTGCTGCAGCAGCCTCTGCGACCTGTCGGTTGGTTTCCCGCTGGGCTGCATTGGCTTGCAGAAGAACCTTCAAGATTTCTTCCATCTTTGAAAGTTGCCAAGCTGAACCCACAACGTGTGGGAGATTAGCTCGTGGGGATCACTTTTCAAGGGAAAAGATTCAGCATGGATGTCAGTTTCTTAAAATCTGGCGGCTTGCCAGGTTTTTTTTCAGGTTTGCAAGTTCAAGACACAAACAAAAACAGAAAACAAAACCTCCCCATCTGGCGCTAAACTAAACAGATTCCTCTCTATACAGTGTGTGTCTGTCCCCGACACCCACAAAACATAAGCACATTGCAAACCTTGTTCTTAGAGTCCAAATTATCACACAGAGCTCTCTCAGCTTTCTCCCTCATGAGATCCAGGATCGAGCTCTCCTCTGTTCTCTTCCTGGTCATTAAATGCAGGTGGAGAGGGGTTTGAGTGAACCAGAAAGTCCGGGCCGGAACCAGCTCTGCCAGGGTGGCCGGCAAAACCCAAGTCGAACTCCCGGTAGTCGCCTCAAAATGATCGCATGCGAGGCGACAAGTATCACCCGTCCATTGTGGTGCCTCACATAATGTCACAATATGTAAGTGCCTTTTGGGCTCTTCAGCATGGTACTGATTTTCATAGTTGCAAGGCTGCCACCTGGTCTTCTGTTTACACATTCTCTTTGTTTTACCTGGTAGGGTGCAAGCCTCATCCGATGCTAGGTATGGGCACAAGGTCCTTCAGGTTTTTGAGCTGCAGACAGTGTGCAGTGTGTTTGTTTTTTTGTGGACCTGTTAGCATTTTATTTGCTGTTACCCACCCCTCAGACTGCTTCTAGGTGTCCAGAAAGTACAAAACTTCCCATGTCCTTCAATAGGCAAAAAATAAATCACAATTTTTATACTGAATGTAAAATCCTTTTCTTGGCATCCCATGAGGGACCCGCCTCACTGTGTTTATAATTGTGTTCTTAATACTGCCTTTAGTAAATAGAGTCCACCTGTGTGTAATTTAACCCCTCCAGATCAGCGCTATTGCCGAAATACGGCTCCAGCGCGGATCTGAATTGCCGGGACGACGTCCATGGACGTCGTCCCCTTTACCCGCCCCCCGCCCGCGATCGCGGGCGCGCTGCCCGGATTTTCTGTGATCGCTGTGTCCCTTGGACACAGCCAATCACAGATTGTGGTAAATGGCCAATCACAGCGGCCATTTACCACATCAACAGCGGGTCCAATGAGAGATGATCTCAAATGTAAACATATGAGATCATCTCTCGTTGCCTGCCTTCTCTCCTCACACAGACACCTCTGTGTGAGGAGAGAGAGATCGCTTTGAGCTGCCGTCAATTGTAAGTGCATAACACACTTCACCTGTGCCCCCATTAAAAGTGCCATCTGCCAGTGCCATCTGCCAGTGCCTCTGCCAGTGCCATCTGCCAGTGCCATCTGCCAGTGCCACCAGTCAGTGCCACCAGTCAGTGCCACCAATCAGTGCCACGTATCATCAGTGCCACATATCATCAGTGCCACGTGTCATAAAAAGTGCCACCTGACCTGCCATCAGTTTCACGTTTCAGTGCCACCAATCAGTGACACGTGTCAAAGTGCCACCTGACGTGTCATCAGTGCCACGTGTCAGTGCCACCTGACCCGTCATCAGTGCCACGTGTCAGTGCCACCAGTACTGTCCAGGCCACCGTGACCACCGTGACTGTGCACCGTGACTACTGCCCAGTCCACCGTGACTGTGCACCGTGACTACTGTG
>BLSH010374593.1:749368-759370 GCA_018402905.1 Glandirana rugosa | reverse complement strand
ATTCCGGGACCTGTGGGGGGACCCTTGGGGTCTCCCCCCCGCCCCCCGTGTCGCTGTCGCGTCGTGGCCTCCCTTCACTTCGCTTCCTCCCTCCTCCCCCCTGGTTGGTCGGTCGGATTGTGGGGTCCCCCCTTGGGCGACGAAGGGGGTCCAGGATCACCCTCTCCCCCCGCATGAATGGGTAGGTCAGCCCGCCTCGCCCATAGGGTGGGCACTGTCTAGACGGAGTGGGCAGTCCGGCCCCCCTCGACAGCCGGTCCCATTGTGACACTGTGACTGAGTCCTCGGGCCAGTATACACGTGGCCGCCCTGCAAATTGGGCGCCCGGTGGGGCAGGCCTGCAATCAAGTAGCCGTGCTGAGTGACAGGCTGGGTTTTAGATCCAGGTAGTCTCCCCAGCCGGCCATCGAGCATGCACACACCTTAGCTCCGCGCTGGGTCGGCCACGACAGGCCCCGGACGGGGTGGCCCGCGGGTTAAACGTCCCGCCGGTGCACATATGACCGGGCTCCTGAGTCAGTGTCACAGTGTTACCCTGGCCGACAGCTCCCCCCGGCCTGACGGGTGAGGCAGATCTGTCACGGGTGGGATACCCGCTCCGCCCGACTGGATGGGTAAGTACGCCCCCCTCTCCCACTAGGACCTGGGGGAAGCAGCGGGTTCCCCCCTGGGGTGTTAGGCTGGCTGGTTGGTCCCCCCTCCTCCCTCCTTCGCTTCACTTCCCTCCGGTGCTGCGCTGTCGCTGTGCCCCCCGCCCCCCCTCTGGGGTTCCCAGGGGGGTGTCCAGGGCCTTAGCTGTCCCCCTCCTCCTTGCCTCGTGCTGCTGGAGCGATCTTTGCGGTCGGAGATCGATTGGTGGCCATTTTGCCGTGGTCTGGCTGCCATTTTCTTGTGGTCGGCCGCATGGTTTGGCCTCTAGGGCGCCCGGCGGCCATTTTGGTGTAGCCACGACATTCCTGGCTGGGGTTTTGGCCTCTAGTGTGCATCGGCGGCCATTTTCTTGTGGCCTATACATGTGTGCTGACCTGTGTTTGTGGTGGGAGAATCCTGTGACTTCTGGCACCGTTTTTACCCCCCACACAGCACTGAGAGCTCTCCTGTGGGACAGCAGCACCAGCAGCAGTAGCAGCAGCAACAAGCGGGCAAGGCAGCGGCGGACAGCAGCAGGCACGGCTCCTCTCCTGGACAGTTGAGCGGGCAGGTGGTGAGTCCCCCTGGGGTTACCCTCCTGTAGTAAGTCCTGTGCAGCATTTTGGGGTGGGGGGTGCCTGGTACCTAGGCCCCAGTCAGGTGGCGTGTTACCAGGGTGGGTGACGCAATGGCAGCCAATGCGGGTGCTTCCCCACCAGACCTCCACATGGTTGCAGCCAGCGCCTCAGGGACTGCGATCCCTATTGACGCTCTGTCGGCGGTCCTGGAGTCCTTTGTCTCCCGGGTAGAGACAGCATGTGGGCATAAGGTGGCGATAAAGCAGCCCCTACCTCCCCCCTCTTCTGGTGAGGATTTGGACCCTGATGGGGGCTCCACGATGACAGGGACCCCCCTTGAGCTGTCGGATGGCGAGGTCCCAGATTCTACTGATAGTGAAGAGGAATCTGCGGCGGCCCCTGCTGCGCACGAGAAGGCACTAGTCAGTGCCCTGATCACAGCGGTGCGTGAAACCCTGAAGCTGGACGATACGGCGGGACCCTCGCAAAAGGTGCCCGTCCCCTTCGGGTCACATAAACCGGCCCGCGTGGCTAGGGTTTTCCCCATGGGTCTTACCTGGATAAGTTTGTCTACAGAGACTGGGAACGGACTCAGAGCTCCCTTCCCATACCCAAACTTGTCTCTGTGCGCTATCCCTTTGAGGACAGCCTGGTAAAGAAGTGGGCATCACCCCCCATGGTTGATCCCCCTGTGTCTAGCCTGAACAGGCCGACCACGATCCTAGTGGAGGGCACGCCGTCCTTTAAGGACAAGGCTAAGGCCATCGTCAGATTCATGTTTGTTCTGGCAGGGTCGGCCATGCGGCCTGTTGTGGCCTCTGCTCTGGTATCACAGACGCTCACTGAATGGGCGAAGTTGTTACACTGCAAAATGAGCAATGCTAAGGTTCCCCCTGCCTGCGTGGAACTTGCTGAACAGCTTGTCCACGGGCTTAAATATCTGTGCGATGCAGCCCTGGATGCGGCCCCTTTGATCTCCAAATTGTCCGTGTCTTCGGTGGTGGTCAGGCGGTTGCTCTTGCTAAAATGTTGGTCAGTGGACCAAACATCTAAGAAGGCCCTGGCGGACTTGCCTTTTCAGGGTGGGCGGCTCTTTGGAGCCTCCTTCAATGAGATTATTAAAGATCTCACAGGAGGGAAGAGCACTTTTCTTCCGGAGTCCAAGAAGAATACGAAGTCCCGTCGCAGACCGGGTCCCTCCTTTACGGCCCACAAACGGCTTTTTCGTCCTTCCTGCTCCTCGGGCAAGGGCTCGAAGCCCACCAAGGCCCCCCCGTGGGTGGGCAGAAGCGCCCCTGGCAGTGTAAGCGTGAAAAGCCGGAGGACAAGTCCTCCTCCGCATGAAGGGCTGCCCCCACCTGCTTTTCGGGTGGGGGACGTCTCCTGGGGTTCGCAGACCGGTGGACTTACCGCATTTCGGACTGCTGGGTGCACGAGGTGATCTCGTCAGGGTACATAATAGAAATGCGTTCCTGTCCTCCGGACAGGTTCTTCGCCTCCAACTTGCAACTGCCTGCCCTGCTTGGGGTGGTGCAGGACCTACTTTGTCAAGGGGTAGTGGTCCCCGTTCCGCGTGCGGAACGTTTCCACGGATTTTACTCTAATCTGTTTGTGGTCCCGAAGAAGGATGGGGTCCGTCCAATCCTGGACCTGAAGGCCCTCAACTGCTTTGTGCGTGTACGAAGATTCAGGATGGAGTCTGTCCGCTCTGTGGTAACGGCTCTGCACCAGGGCGATTTCCTGGCTTCCCTCGACATCAAAGATGCGTACCTGCATGTTCCCATATGCACTCGGCACCAGTGCTTCCTGCGCTTTGCGGCCTGGGAGCATCACTATCAGTTTGTGGCTCTCCCGTTTGGCCTGGCCTCTGCGCCACGGGTCTTCACCAAGCTGCTGGTCTCGGTTCTGGCTCTGCTGAGACAGAGGGGCATCGCGGTGATTGCGTATCTGGACGACCTTCACTTGCGAGCAGAGTCGGCTCCTGCTCTCGGGAACAATGTGGCGATCGCCTTGCACACTCTGCAGGAGTTTGGCTGGGTGATCAATCGCCCGAAGTCGATGATGACCCGTCTCACCGCTTTGAGTATCTGGGTCTGATTCTGGATGCGGCCTAGGTGACAGGCGCTTCAGACGCGGTTCGGTCCCTGCTGTCCCAGAAATGGTCCTCCCTACTGTTTTGCATGCAGATCTTGGGCCTCATGGTGTCCACCTTCGAGGCGGTTCCATACACTCAGTGTCACACCCGTGCTCTGCAGTGGGAGATTCTGCGAAAGTGGGACAAGTCCCCCTCATCCCTGGATCGGTGATCAGGTGGACCACCGGACCAGGACTTTGCTGCTCTGGTGGATCCGGGCTCCGGCCCTGCGGCTGGGGAAGTCATTCCTCCCCCTCCATTGGACGGTGGTCACGATGGATGCCAGCCTGATCGGCTGTGGAGGCGTCCTGGGGCTGTTGTCAGCCCAGGGACGGTGGTCTCCGGCGGAGTCTCGTCTTCCGATCAATGTCCTGGAATTGCGGGCCATCAGGTGCTGCCTCTCCCATTGCACAAGAAGACTGCACAGGTGCCCTATCCGGATTCAGTCGGACAATGTCACGGCCGTGAATCACCAGCGGTCTCAGAGGTAGCTCACATTCTGCGGTGGGCAGAACTCCACGTACCGGTAATCTCGGCCGCCCACATTCTGGGCGTAGAGAATTGGCAAGCGGACTACCTCAGTCGTCAGGGATTGGACCAGGGAGAGCGGTCCCTGCACCAGGACGTGTTCCATCAGAATTGTCTTGAGGTGGGGTACTCCAGACATGAACCTTCTCGTCTCAATCAGAAGGTGCAGGCCTTCGTGAGCAGGACAAGGGATCCCGTAGCGGACGCGGTGGATGCCTTGGTAGCTCCGTTGGCTTGGTACCAGCTCCTCTACGCCTTTCCCTCCCTCAAGTTGCTTCCGCACCTTCTGCGCAGGATAGAAATGGAGGGCATACCGGCTATTCTCATAGCTCCAGATTGGCCACGGCGCCCTTGTTACACCGACGTAGGTTTTGGTGCGAGAATGGGGGGTGGAATCCCCGATCTTTTTCGGTATCTCGGGTTCTGGCTTTCCTGCAGAAGGGTCTCGACCAGAAGCTGGCGTTGAGTACGATCAAGGGTCAGATTTCTGCCCTGGCAATCTTTTTTCAGCGTCCTTTGGCGATGCATTCTTTGATCAGTACTTTCGTGCAGGGAGTTCTGCATGTCGCCCCCCAGGTACAGTCGCCTCTGACTCCATGGGACCTCAATTTGGTCCTCTCGGTTCTTCAGAAGCCGCCCTTTGAGAATATCAGGGAAATATCGCTGCAATTGCTTTTGCAAAAGGTGGTTTTCCTGGTAGCTATCACATCCGCTCGACGGGTATCTGAGTTGGCGGCTCTATCATGTTGGTCTCCATATCTGGTCCTACACAAAGATAAGGTGGTTCTGTGGCCATCACCTTCTTTTCTCCCAAGGTGGTGTAATTTTTCCATATCAATGAGGACATTGTCCTTCCTTCATTATACCTGCGCCCATCTCACCCTAGGGAGGTTGCTTTGCATTCCCTGGACGTTGTTCGGGCCCTGCAGGTGTACCTGGCGACCACAGCTTCCTTTCGGAGGTCGGATGCGAGTTCTGTAGTGGTGGATGGCCCACGCAAGGGTCTGGCGGCCTCGTCGGCCACTATTTCACGTTGGATTAGACAGACGGTGACCTGAGCCTATGCTGTTCGGGGTCTGGAGCCTCCTTTTCTGGTCACGGCTCATTCTACCAGGGCAATTAGCACTTCCTGGGCTTTCCGGCATTAGGCGTCTGTGTCTCAGGTTTGCAAGGCGGCTTCTTGGTTCTCAGTGCACACCTTCTCAGAGTTTTACAGAGTTTGTTTTAGCATCCTCAGATGCTGCGTTTGGCCGCAAAGTTTTGCAGGCGGCCGTGTGAGACACGTCTGGTTCCTCACAGAGGGTTCTGTTGGGTGAAGTTCCTTTGTTGTTCCGTTACCCACCCCTCATGTTTTTGGCACTGTTTTTGGACGTCCCACTTGTCCATGAAGCTGCTGTTCCCTTCAACGAACGAAAGAGAAAACAGGATTTTTTACTTACTGTAAAATCCCTTTCTCTGAGTTCATTGATGGGCACAGCACCCACCCCTCTAATATTACGTTGCACTGCTTGTTACGAACTGAGCTAACAGTAGCAGGGCGGAGGGTTATCTGCCAGCGTGGACTGCTCCCTGGAAGGGACTGTGTCTGTCTGTTCTTTTGCTGTTAGAACTGCCTGTTCTGCCTAGTCACTCCTGAAGAGAGGGCAGTATAACCCACTTGTCCATGAAGCTGCTGTTCCCGTCAATGAACTCAGAGAAAGGGATTTTACGGTAAGTAAAAAATTACGTTTTCACCTGGGTCCTTCTGTTTTTGAATTCAGTTCTTTTATCGGTCCCTGTTTGTTAAATACTTTGCTATCCAGGCCAGGATAGTAGATCATGGAAATGATTGCATAGTTGTTGTAGCTTTGTCTGTCCCCATCTCTCAGTGGTTGTGAGGAGCTGAAGCCTGTTCTTGCTGTGTTGGGGATTTTTTTTCCTGTGGTTGTGTTTTTGTGGGTGTTTTTTTTTTTTTTTCAGTTCCTGTGAGTTTGATGCTTGCCACACGATTGGCTGTACTTACTTACTGTATGATTGTAAGGGGCCAGATGTTCCTTTTTATTTTATCTATTGCTATGTGTGTGTTTTCTGGCAGCTAGTCACTCTTGTTGCCAAACCCGTCTTTTACTTTAGCACAGTACTGTTTCTGCTCCTAATGGCCAGGTACTGTTGTGCCCAATCTGTCATTTGAATTTTCCATTTTGCTTCCTTTCCAGACTGGAGGATTATGATGCAGCACAGTAAAGGGGCTATGTGTGCACATGCACCAAGCCCTTGCTCGCCCTTGAATAAGAATGCTGCTGCTAACTGATCAGTGATACACCGAAAATACTGTTATAAAGGAAGGAGGAGCAGCACAATTTTGTAATGTCTCAACTAAACCTATTAACCCACTACTCTACCTAAAAAATAGATATATAAACTGTGCAATAAGGCCATGAAAAAATCACATAAAAAGTCCAAAAATCGATCGACGATGAATATTCTAAGTGCACAAACACCTGATGTGCTCCTTCACCATGTGTACGAAATCACTCACCAGAAACAATAGCTGGTCAAGTTGTAAACCAGCAAACAGGCTCTGTGCAAAACCATCCAGCTGGAAAGACTCTCTGCTGCTGCTCCCGACTCCTCTCTCGTATGTGACTCGGTCATGCATGGGCTTTGTATGGGGGAGAGGAAGGAAAGTATATATAGCGTAAAAACGGTTAAAATTGCTTGTTTATTAAAAACATTTTAAGAACACTTACATGTTACAAATGTAACATGTGAGTGTTCTTAAAATATTTTTAATAAACAAGCAATTTTAACCACTTCAGATCCGCGCTATAGCCGATTGACAGCTACAGCGTGGATCTGAATTGCCGGGAGTCCGTCAATAGACGTCCTCTCCATTTGCGTGCTCCAGGCATGCTCTCGCAGCCGGCGTGTGCCGCCACACGCTTTGTGAGCGTGCCCGCGGGTTAGGCACACTTGATGTCCGCCGGAGACCCATGATCCCTTCACAAAGAGCCAGAATGGGGAACCGCCGATGTAAACACGGCGGTTCTCCGCTCTGTGAGAGGGGGCATGACAGATCTACTGATCCCTGGGATCGGGATCAGTTAGATCTGTTATGTCCGTCGGCCCCGCCCACACACAGAACACATACAGGGAACACATTTAACCCCTTGATCGCCCCCTAAATGTTAACCCCTTCCCTGCCAATGACATTTATTCAGTAATCAGTGTCTATTTTTAGATCTGATCGCTGTATGAATGCCATTGGTCCCAAAAAAGTGTCAAAACCGTCAGACATGTCCGCCGCAATATCGCAGTCCCGATAAAAAACGCAGATTGCCGCCATTACCAGTAAAAAAATAATAAAAACGCCATAAACCAATGTCCATAGTTTGTAGGCGCTATAACTTTTGCGCAACCCAATCAAAATACGCTTATTGCGATTTTTTTTAACCAAAAATATGTAGAAGAATATATATCGGTCTAAACTGATGAATAAATTTGTTTATTTTTTATTTTTGGATATTTATTATAGCAAAAAGTAAAAAATATTGTTCTTTTTTCAAAATCGTCGCTTTTTGTTTATAACGCAAAAAATAAAAACCGCAGAGGTGATCAAATACTACCAAAAGAAAGCTCTATTCGTGGGAAAAAAAGGACATCAATTTTGTTTGGGTACAACGTCACACGACCACGCAATTGTCATTCCAAGAGTGACAGCGCTGAAAACTGAAAATTGGTCTGGGCAGGAGTGGGGTTTAAGTGCCCAGTAAGCAAGTGGTTAAACAGATTAAACAGACTTAACACTGTACAACTTTATCTGAATTTCTACATGTTTCACAAATAGCTTCGTCAGGAACTTTAGAGGCGTACAGAGGTTCTAGACAAATACAAAAAAAGGAAATGAATAAAACAAACATTTCACAGGGTAATAACCATCACCATTTTGATACCTATATGACTGAATACATCAAATTATAAATTCAAAATTGGTATGAATACATGTCACTAGCAAAATCCTGGAAAGGCACATCCACAAAATAAAAAACAATGATAGAAATTATGTCACAGTAAAATACCTGATAATTAGTGGTAATCAGAAGATCTTGGAGATCCGCGACAATGAATTTTTGAATAAAAAGGTGAGAAGGAAGCCCCAGTAAACGGAACTGCAGATTGGATCACCCAATCAAAAAAGATAGGAATGGATAAAGTCCCTGGTACCTGTCCAAATCATGAATATATCATCTATATAGCGTCTCCAAAGGAGAATTTTCTCAGTGAAGCAGCAATTTGACTCATCATGGAGTCAGGGGGTTGCTACGGGGACCAGGTATGCCCCCTTATATGTAAACCTTTATCTGGGGGGTGGGAAAAAGCAGTTTTCCACGATGAGTCAAATTGCGGCTTCACTGAGAAAATTCTTCTTTGGAGACGCTATGTAGATGATATATTCATGATTTGGACGGGTACTATTTCTTGAGACATTGCGTGACAATGATTTCAATTTAAGATTCACATTCCAATGTCATCAGCAATGAATTGATTTCCTCGATGTGGGCATTTTTGTTAATAGAGACCAAAGTTTAGGGTCTACATTGCTTGGCCAAACTTGGTCCCAACTTGGCAGGAGTAATAAGCAGTTGAACACAGCAGTATGTTCTCTCATCATCTCATCACCTTGTCTGCTTCTTCACAGGTATGCGATTCTCAAGCAATTCCAAACTGTCTGACTGTTTTGCAAAATTTCTGCTATAACTGGGGTATGCGATTCTCAAGCAATTCCAAACTGTCTGACTGCTTTGCAAAATTTCTGCTATAACTGGGGTATGCGATTCTCAAGCAATTCCAAACTGACTGCTTTGCAAAATTTCTGCTATAACTGGGGTATGCGATTCTCAAGCAATTCCAAACTGTCTGACTGCTTTGCAAAATTTCTGCTATAACTGGGGTATGAGATTCTCAAGCAATTCCAAACTGTCTGACTGCTTTGCAAAATTTCTGCTATAACTGGGGTATGCGATTCTCAAGCAATTCCAAACTGCCTGACTGCTTTGCAAAATTTCTGCTATAACTGGGGTATGCGATTCTCAAGCAATTCCAAACTGTCTGACTGCTTTGCAAAATTTCTGCTATAACTGGGGTATGCATAAAAGTTTTGTACTTGCAGCTTAGCCATTTGTTAATGAGAGATTCTCACCTCCTCTTGGGATCAGAGATACTCATCTTTATGACTGGTCTGTGTCTTTCTGACCATTCCTCCCCCAATTTCATGTGTTCATTATCAGCCCCTAATTGGGGTGTGGAATATTTCCTCATTTGATCACCTTTGTATAAATTGAGTTGTGTTCATGGGGGGAAGGCAGAGACAGGGGGGTCTTGGCAGAGTAAGTTTTTGCAGGAGTAATAAGCAGTTGAACACAGCAGTTTAACGAAAGCAGCAAAACACGACCATCAAGGACTCTACTCCACTCTGGATTGACCAAAAACCACCACCTTGGAAGGCACCCTGCAAGTCTGAAACCTATCCCCACCACCCCTTAATATGTCCCCTCTGCTTTGTCTTCTCATACCAGTATTCTCTGCTTTCAAATTCTCACTTCTTTTTCCCCCTTCTCCACCTAAAAACTTGTACATATCACCATCACTTCCTCCCTCTCCCTACTACTGTTCTCATCACCTCCTGCTAATACTTAACCCACCTGCTGAGCCACACACAAGGACAAGAAAGTATGTGCACACGCACACATCCCACTCCCATCTTACTTTCCTCACCCTCCTCCTTCTGCTAATTTCTGGGGATATCTCCCCTAATCCTGGTCCTTCGGGATTTCACACCCATGCTCGGCACCCTCCCTCCTCCAGCATCAGCCGCAATCCTAATCTTATCTCTATTCCTCTGCTCCCAACAATCCCTCCCACCTTCTCATGTGCCCTCTGGAATGCCCGCTCTGTCTGCAATAAACTCACTTCTGTCCATGACCTTTTTGTCTCCCACTCCCTTAACCTTCTTGCAATCACAGAAACATGGTTGCAGGAGTCGGATTCTGCCTCACATGCAGCTCTCTCTCATGGAGGCCTCCACTGGACTCACTCACCCAGACCCAGTGGACGGAAAGGAGGTGGAGTTGGTTTGCTTCTATCCCCACTGAG
>BLSH010374593.1:703581-713911 GCA_018402905.1 Glandirana rugosa | reverse complement strand
ATAGGGGATGATGCGAATGAAGGGATGTTAGGTTAAAGGTTAAATTTACCGTTCGCTTTCGGTAGTGAATGGAACCATGGCGGTACTGACGCGCGCATGTTCTGTAAATACCTAACTTGATGTCGGGGAAGGAATTTTTTTAATCTTCTGACTGACTCCTTACTGTTCTGTAGGGTAGTATGACCAAGACTGCATAATTACGCGATTTCTACCTATAAGAGGGATTCTACAATATAGAGAGAGTTCGAGACAGGTATTGTAACGGAAGACGGAAAAAGGCATGTGAGGCCAGTAACCACTATTTCAAGTAAACTGCACCATCGGGGAGGGTTGAATTTGTATTTTAGGAAAAGTTTCCCCCCTCACATATACTAATGTGCCACAAACAGGAAGTTAATATCACCAACCATTCCCATTTTATTAAGGTGTATCCATATAAATGGCCCACCCTGTAGATTTCAAGATCTGGAAGTCTCACTCCACCTTTGGATTTGGGTTAACAGAGGATTTTATGTTTAAGTTGGGAGGGGCTACCACGTCAAATGAACTTTATCACCAATGACCGGAGTGTACGGAAAAAGGCAGAAGGCAATGTTATGGACAGAGCTTGAGAGAGATATAACATCTTAGGGAGAATATCCATCTTTAGCGCATTAATACGTCAGAACCAGTATGATGGGATGTCTTGTCATTCCTCAGTCAGTCTTCTAATTTTTTTAAGGAAGGGGCTGTAGTTCAATCCATAAATGTCTTGTACGCGCGCAGTCATGGCGGTACCAAGGTAAGTGATGGCTTTCGCTTGCCATTTAAATTGGAAATTGGATTGTAGGGAAGTAAGCGTAGTAGGGGATAGAGAGAAGTTCAGGGCTTCTGTTTTGGATAAATTCAATTTAAAGTTACTTAAAGCTCCGAATCTCTGAATTTCGAACAGAATGGAGTGGATGCTGATGTGTGGATATGTGACATATATAAAAGGAGGTCGTCAGCGTAAAGAGATAACTTACAATGTGCCAAAGATGTCTGTAGGCCATTGATAGAGGGGTTCGGTCTGATGGCTTGTGCCAGATAGTCTATAACTATAGCAAATAGCAGGGGCGAGAGAGTACACCCCTGTCTAGTACCATTAGCTATTTAAAAAATTTGTGATTGTGTCCCATTAACCAGGACCGTGGCAGAGGGTGAGGAGTATAGTGACATGATCCGGGAGATCATCTTAGATCCTAGGCCTATTTGAGATAATGACTGCCTGAAGAATGACCAGTCAACCCTATCAAAGGCCTTCTCCGCATAACAGGAGAGAAGGCAAGTGGGAATCCGATGTTTCTGGGCATAGGAGAGAAGGTGTAGTGTTTTTGTGGTATTATCCTAAAACACACCTGATCTCCATGTATAATTGAAGGGAGGAGGGGGGACAGACGATTTGGCATCATTTTGGCAAAAAGTTTTAGATCTATATTCAGTAGAGATATGGGTCTATAATTACTGCATGTGGAGGGGTCTTTACCAGGTTTTAGGATGACTGCTATTTGAGCCTGGATTAGTAGAGGAGAAGGGGGGTGTACCGCATCAATAGAGTTGAAAGCTGAGGCAACGAACTGGGCCAAATGAGGTGCAAATGATTTGTAAAAATGTGAGGCAAACCCATTGGGCCTGGGCTTTTACCAGCTTTTAGGCCCTTGATTACCTGCAAGACCTCTGTATCAGACATAGAGGATTCTAGGTCTTCCACCTCAATAGTTGTGATGGTTAGTAGTGGTGTTTCAGATATGCATGTGCAAAGGTCTAGGGGGACATTAGTAGAATAGGGGAGTGATGTAGGGGAAGGTAGATTGTATAAAGAGGAATAATATGCCCGAAACTCCTCTGCAATGTCAGAATTGGCATATTTTTTAGTATTCGAAGGGGAAAGAATAAAGGGAATCTGCAAACAATTCTGTCGGGGGTGGACGACTCGGGTGAGATACTTACCACATTTATTTACTTGTGAGTAGTGAACAAATTGTCCTTTGTCTCTAGCCACCAGCGACCGTTTTGACAGAAGTCGTAATAAATCCTGCCAAGCGTTGGACAATTCCACTAATGTCAGAGCGTCTAGCGAGCATTTGTGAGTGCTTTCAAGCCTTGATATGTCAGCAAGCAGTCGAGTGATGTCCAAGTTACGTTCTCTCTTGAGTCTGGCCCCATGTTGAATAAATATCCCTCTAAGGAATCATTTTAATGCTTCCCACTTGGTAAGGGCATTGGTTGAGTCTTGCTTATGGTTACTGATAAAATCTCTAATTGATTGCATGACTGCCTGTGTGCAGACCGAATCAGACAGTAAATTATTGTTTAGGTGCCAGGTTGAGCCCCGTTTCTGAGGGGGAAAGCGCCCAATACTAAAATGCACCGGAGCGTGATCTGACCACAGCTTCAGGCCGATAGAGGCCGAAGGGACAAGGTCTAAAGGGGATTGGGAGACCATTATGTTATCAATTCGACTATAAGATGAGTGTGCTGGGGAGAAATATGTATAGTCTTTCCCAGTCGGGTTTAACAACCGCCACACATCTGTCAGAGATAACTTAGCAAAAAGTGTTCGGATCTTGGTCAGGGAAGCAGGAGAAATCGAGGACTTATCCGATGAGGAATCAAGGCGTGGAATCGGGGCGGTATTGAGATCTCCATCAAGGATTACGTTCATGGTGCTGAAGGACTCGAGGCGGAACAACGCAGAAGAGAGGAAACGCAATTGATCCTGGTTGGGAGAATATATATTAACAATGGTAAAAATGGTTTGCTGATAAGATAATTTAAAAAAAATATACGTGCCTAATGGATCAATCAGAGACTCCAGACCCTCCGGAGTAAACGAGTGATGGAAGGCTATAGAGACTCCCCTCGACCTGGCAATCGGATTGGTGTTGTGAAATCATGTGGGCTAGTATTTCGAGGACATTTGGGGAATCTTATCCGATCTATGTGTTTCCTGTAATAGGATGTGGGAGCAAATTTTATGAAAATGATACAGGATTTTCCTACGCTTTTCAGGTGTGTTAAAACCCCTACAGTTCAAGGAGGATACAAATAAATAGAGAGGTGTGGCCATTTCAAAAAGTCTAATGTAGAGAACCAGACAGATTGAAGGAGTGAGCTTGCAACCAGAAGGGTAGACCAGAAGGTCCAAAGGAAAGAGAACAGAGTTATAGATGTAAATGATAAGTAAATGATAAGAAGTTGATATCAAAAAGAGCATAGAGTAATAGCACATTCAGTGGTAAGGGGTTCGCCCAACTATCACACATAGAAACAAGAAAAAAAAAAACCTAAATGGGACTTTCAATCGGGAAGACCAACTCATCACCATGTAAATGGCTCTAAAATAAAAAAAACAGCGTCCACACTAGCTCTCTTGTGGGCTAGTGAGATAAAAAAAAAAAAAACAACAGCGCAGGATGGGAAATACGCAGTCAACATGAACAATAACGGTGAGCTTAACAGTATAATTGGCTACAAAAGGGCCCAAGCCTGAGACAAAAAGAAAAAACAAGTCATGACAGGTAACAGCTGTTATACTTGAACCAGCACCAAAGACTGGAAAATGAAACCCAAGCAGACTCAAATTCCGAGATCATCCTGCAGGAGTTTTAGAGTGAGCAGATCTGGCACGTTTCTTCTTTTTAACAGTCCCTTGCCAGCCGGTGGTCAGTGGAAGGCCAGGCGTTGCTGCTTTCAGAGGCCAGCCTAGACTCGCACCTGGGGCAACTCGAAAGTTGCAAGAAAGTTGGGAAGGTCACCAAGGGTTCAGAAAACTGCCAATTTGCCGTCAAGAGATGCAGAGAGCTGAAAGGGGAATCCCCAATGGTATTTGATATGCTTTGCCTGGAGAGCACCAGTGACAGGTTTCAAAGCCCGACACATAACCATGGTGAGCTTTGGCAGGTCAGGCAAGAGCAATACTAGAGAGTCATTAAAAAAAATGGTATCTTGTGCACAAGCCACTTGCATGATCTCAGCTTTAATGGTGTAGTGGTGGATCCTGCAAATCGCATCTCTGGGATAAGCTGGGTTAGGGTTTTTGGGCCCCAGAGCTCTGTGTATGCAGTCAAGTTCAGTTGAGTGATCTTCAGGTTTCTGAAGTAATTGATTGAAATTTTTTTAGGGCTGCAGGGGCTAGATCTGTAGACTCCATGGTTTCAGGCAGTCCTCGTATGCGTATATTGTTACGCCTGCTTCGGTTCTTTTGATCATCCTGGCGGTAATAATGTTGCCAAATTTGCACTGTATGTTCTTGTAATCTAGCCTCATGCGTGTTCAATGTGACCACTGTGTTAACAGTCTGCTCAATGTCCTCCAATCTGCCAGCCATATCCCTGCGGAGGTCAGAGATCTGTTTGTAGTATTGCTCATGCCTTTTCACACAGGCCTCAAAGTCATGGCGTGTCGGCAGGGCTTTAATATATGACTCCATATCCCATCCCATGCTGGAGCGTTGTGATTCGGGTGAGGGGCAGCCCGATCGGACCAAGCCTCCGTCCAACTCTTGTGGGGAGTGAGTGCGGCGCTGTGTTCTCACCTGTGAGTCCTGGTGTTGAGACGAGGAGCGGGCAGCCACCATCTTGGACAAGGGGGTGCCATTGAGGGAGGCTTCTGAGCGGGTGAAAAACCGCCCGATCTCGCCGTCTTTTGGTGTCCCCGAGGATCTCTGGCCATCTCCGCCACCTTTCCTCACCATTGTAGGGTGTTTAGGAGTTTGTGTTGTCGCTGAAGGTTGTCTGTGTCCCGGTATGTGCAGGAGTCGAGGAGACTCATGTCTTACCACTCTATGCGCCAAGCCACGCCCCCTATATGCAACCTTTTAAATAAACCTGGCTACAAGCCAAATTTTAAGCAAACCTGCTGGTTTGACTGCCTTTTCCCAGGGAAGGTGAACCCCATTGAGCTATCACCCACACGTGGTGGACTCGGCGGCTATCTTCCTGAACAAGTGGAAAGATGGAGGTTGTATTAAAAGACCTGCTGCAGGCTACTGCAACCCAGCAGGAGAACAATCGGCAGCAACAGGAAGCAAACCGTCAACAGCAGGAAACCAATCGCCAGATCGCACAGGCCACTGGAGCACAGCAGGAGACAAATCGCCAGCAGCATGAGGCGAATCGCCAGGCCATTGCAATCCAGTAGGAAACCAACCACCAAATCATAGAGGCCGCGGCAATGCTGCTGGAGGCAAATCACCAGGCCATCGCAGCCCAGCAGGAGACAAATCGCCAGTTTACAGAAGCTCTGGTGGAATTAAAGAAGGGGTCCGCAAGTCCTTTACCGGTGGAACAGAAAAGTGTATGTCAGCTATTTTCTGCAAAAGATGACACCTGCAGATGATGTGGAAGGATACCTAGCATCTTTTGAAAGGCCTATTATGACCTGGAGTCAGAGGCTGCCCAGGATTATGAGACCCTGAAAGTGGAGATGCTTGCACGCATGGATGCCACCATTGCAGTCCGGGCTCAATCTGTGCATCGCTGGTCATACAGTACTGACAAGCCATCCCATTCCCAAATGTTTAACTTGATACACCTCATAAAGAAATGGCTGTGGCCAGAGACTTTGCCGGGCCCTAAGATTGGGGAGCGTGTGGTCATGGACCATTATTTACGGGCACTCCCTGCCACTTTAAGCAATTGGGTCAGCCATGGGGACCCTAAGACTGCAAACCAGCTGGTGGAGAGATATGCTGCTGCTGAGGACTTTGTTTCACCCATCCATGCTCCACTCCAATGTCTCTAGGGGTGAAAACTTGCCCGGAGGATCCAGTAAGACTATTCCAGGGTTCAAGGGCGTGGGGAAAAATTACAGGACTATTGCTACAAATAATGAAACTATGGGCTCAGGACCTGGAGACTGGCCAAATTGGTCAGGAAGGTCTCTAAGGCCATTTAGAGGACTGGGAACAGAAAATATAAAATGTAATCGCTGCCATGCGTTTGGTGATATTGCTGCTAACTGTTCCCCATATGATGAACCAATGCAATGTTATAATGCTTACATAAAAAAAGCATGTCTCTTTTTGCACAGGTGGCATGTACTGCAACGTTTGAGGAGCGCATGGAAAAACAAATGTGTGTGATTTTAGTTGATGGAAAGCCAGTCACAGCTCTGCTAGATTCTGGTAGTGTGGTGACATTAGTCAAAGGTGATTGTGTAAATCCTGCAAAGTTACACCCTAGCACCATTGGGGTTATTTGCATACATAGTGACACACGTGACTACCAGACTGTGGTGGTTGAGATTGATACCCCTTGGGGCATAGTGACACATTCAGTGGGGGTGGTACCCTCACTGCTGCATGAAGTCCTAGTGGGGAGAGATTTTCCCCACTTTTGGAGTTTATGGGAAAACAAAAGGAGTTGGGAGGATAGAGCTCCCCTCCTGAGGTAACGCGGGAACTCACACCAGACCCTTTTGATTACCAAATTGTAAGGAAAACTGTTGGCATGTCCGAAGAAGGAGAAGATCCTTTTCCGTTTTCTGTAAAGGCTGGGGAGCAGGAAGAGCTGGAATCCAGCCCCCAGCTGGAGGTTAATGAACAAGAAGTTATCTCTTATTCTAATAGTGAGAGTGGACAGAATGTGGTGCCTGACTTAGAAGTCAGAAAAGATGATTTTTGTATGGAACAGCTAAAAGACGCCACACGTAATAGAGCCAGAGAAAACATTAAAATGGTGGATGGGGAACCTGTTGAACCTAATATAGAGGTGTCTTTTCCCTACATGGCTCTTGAAAACTTGAAAGGACAGAGAGACTTTACTGGCAATGCCAACCCCCCAAAAGGACATGACCCCCGTGACTCCTGAAGTAACCATAACTGAAACCTTGTCAGTGGCCCAACAGAAGGACGTTAAAGAATTTGTGAATAAGGATAGAGACTTTTTCTCGCACCTGCCCAGACTGACCACAGTTATACAGCATGACATAATTACGGAACCAGGTGTCTGCGTAAATGTAAAGCCCTATAGAATACCCGAGGCTAGGCGGGAAGCAGTTGAAAATTAAGTAAAGAACATGTTAGAGCTGGACATGATAGAGGAGTCCCACAGTGACTGGTCCAGTCCCATAGTATTGGTCCCAAAACCAAATGGAGCGATAAGATTTTGTAATGATTTCAGAAAGGTAAACCGCATGTCCAAATTTGATGCGTACCAAATGCCTCGGGTCGACAAGCTTGTTGACCGATTGGGTAGTGCCCAGTACATAACTACGTTAAACCTGACAAAAGGTTATTGGCAGATACCCCTAACAGAGTTGGCGAAAGAGAAAACTGTGTTTTCTACTCCCGAGGAGTCCTTCCAGTACAAGCGGATGCTTTTTGGCTTGCATGGTGCTCCTGCCTTGTTCCAGAGAATAATGGATAAGTCCTTAAGACCACATCGCCAATACGCAGCCACCTATTTGGACGATGTAGTCATCCACAGCCCACATTGGGAATCCCATTTCCCCTGGGTACAAGCAGTATTAGATTCCCTTAGGAAAGCAGGACTCTCGACCAACCCCAGAAAGTGTGCTTGGATGAGGCCAAATACCTTGGCTACATTATTGGTCCGGGGCTGATCAAACCTCAGATGAATAAAATTGAGGCAGTTCAAAAGTGGCCCCAACCTATTAATAAAAAGCAAGTTTATGCATTTCTTGGGATCACAGGATACTACAGGCGTTTTATTCCCAATTTTGCCATCATTGCAGCCCCACTGACATATCTGACGAAGGTCCGTCATGATCAAGTGGAATCTGGAGGCAGAGAAGGCATTTCAAATGTTGAAGCAAGCCCTTTGTGCACAACCTGTGCTTATGACCCCAGATTTCACAAAGGAATTTGTGGTACAGACGGACGCCTCTGATGTGGGACTGGGTGCTGTACTGTCCCAGGTCTGAGACGGGGAGGAGCACCCAGTGGTCTACCTTAGTAGAAAGTTCAACAGACATGAGAAAAACTATGCCATTGTTGAAAAGGAATGTTTAGCGATCAAATGGCCTTTGGATGCCCTGAAATATTACCTGTTGGAGAGACCATTCAAATAAGTCACTGATTATGCCCCTCTTAAGTGGTTGTATAATAACAAGGAAAAAAACAGGTGACAAGGTGGTTCCTCACTCTGCAAGCATTCAAGTTCACAGTGGAGCATGGAGTGGGGAAACTCCAGAATAATGCCAATGCCCTTTCCCGGGTCCACTATCTGGTTGGGACAGTTGCTCCGCCGCAGGGGCTTGAGCAGAGGGGGGGGGGGGGGATATGTGACGTTAGGCAAGGTGATTAATGGACGCTATGTGTTGCCTCCCGTGCGTTCAATTGGAGTGGACTAAGGTGGATTCCGGTCCGGGTTTAACCAGCCACCTTGGCAGGGTTGGTTCCGGACCAGGTTTTGTGGTCCACTGGATCATCAGGTAGTTTAAATAACCAGGAAGAGAGGAAAGTTTTGCTCTGGCCTAGGACCATCAGCCTGAGAGAGCTGATGTATGGAAGTTTTGCTTATGGACTGAGACAAAAAGGTTTGCACTGTCTGTTTTGTGGGTGTCTGAGAGAAGCCCTGCAACGCTCAGTTAGGAAAAATTGAAATGTTTAGTTAGTGCCTGGATGGCGAGGATTTATTTTTTGTTTTGTTTATTTGATTTCTATATGCAACCTTTTATTTAGATTTTAAGCAACTCTGCCGTTTTCCCAGAGAAGGTGACCCCCATTGAGCTAACCCCCCACAGTTGCTATTTTTACTAGGCCATGGTGTCCAAGTGACCATTTGGCCTACACCGAGCTTGTCATTATAGTAATCCCTTCTTCAACTAGAGATAGATGTGACTTTTTAAAGCATTTATGAATAAATATAGATTTTCTTAAATCCCAACACTGTATGTTGTGCCACTCATACGACTGACTTTTTTTCTCCACAATCCTTAGGGGAGATGTTTTTTGTTCATATGCAGCTTTGAGGCTAGAGTGACACCACCCTAATTGGTATGCATTGTTTCATTGGGGTACTTTTTTATTGACTTACAGTCAATTGCCCTCAACTTTTGTTCTTTTTTCATGGCTTCTACCACTTCTGTCCAACCTGTTATGCTGAAGACCAAACTTCCACTTTGCTTCTAATTGTATTTGTTGGCTTGGATGTCCAGACCCAGGTTATGGAAGATGGGCTCTCCGTACCAGATAGGAGACTGAAATGATGAGGTTGGCCTCTCTTCTATCTCCAGCCCAGGCCCCACCTAGAGTGGAATAGAGTTTACCAAGGACAGGAGGAACACGAGTGACAGCGGGTTTTTATAGAAGAACTTGCAGCTGAAGATACGGTCCCAGGAAGGTTGGCAGAACATCTGATCAGGAACAATAGCTGTGCAGCGCATGTGGAGAGCTTTCAGCAGACTTGAGACAGAAGCACATTGCGGTGTGCAGAGCTGGTAGAACAGACAGCCAGGCAGGCACTCGAACAGGACAAGGAGCCTGGATCAGGGACAGAAATGTGGTGAGAGGAATAGCCAGGGTCACTTACAGGCAGACAGAGAAGTACTGAATCATAAGCAGAGCCAGGGTAATTAACTGGCGGCGAGGCCGAAGCAGAATCCAAGATCAGGATAGGAGCAAGCTGGGTCAGCAACAAGGGGACACACATGATGAACACAGGACATCTTTTTTTTGGGTTTCCCTTTAGTATCCCTTAATTTGTCGACGAACGAATTGAAAAACCGGCTTTGATCGTAGACTTTTTCGTTTACCCAGTTGGACACTTGTCTTCTGGTTCCACGTCCGAGTACTAAAATTCTGTGTCTTCGGACTACTGTTTTCGGGTCCTTCATGAGTGACGAGATCACCTCACCTGAAACTATCTTTTTGCAGGAAATACAGGACACAAGTAGTACACACAGGGGAACAACGACTGGGTCGAACGAGGATAGGACTAGAACCTAAGACGAAGCCGGAGCGGCGGTCAATTAATGGGACCGAGACGAATACTAAGTCATGAAGAGACAGACGGACATTCACTGGGACCGATAAGGAGAGTGGTGTAAAGACAGGGACTAGGTCCGAGGAACAGGACAAGCTCACGGACGGACCGACAGACAAGATGGTCGAGACGTGTGGCGTTACACGAAGACAGAGTTCAGACGACTTTCGAGAGGTGTACGCGACGTGTCGATAACAAGGACTAGTCTACAAGACGGTTGGAAGGACCCTGGCATAGAAGTCGACGTTCAAGAAGATATTTTTGGGCGACAGTGAGCACAAGGAGGACAGGAACCATTTGAGATAAGGTGAGATCCACCCCGGACCCGACCTCTATCTTCTCTCCGGTTGGAGTAGTAAAGT
>BLSH010374593.1:678907-691855 GCA_018402905.1 Glandirana rugosa | reverse complement strand
TACATATCCTTACATTTCTATACGTATATGTCAACACGAGTATTCAAATGTACGGGACCATCTTAAATACTAAAGAAACGGTAAAAAGTCTCTTATACTTACTCTTGTGTTTTTGTAAAGAAAGTGAGTACCAATCACAAACCGACTTCGGTAAATAATAGTTAGTTGACACAAATGTGAAAAATTTAGTATTACTGTTGTCTTTGATGGGTTTACTGGGACTAGCTTTCAAATGTATGGGGTCAAGAATTATGGCACATAACGTGTATAAACCATAAACACCTACTCCGAGTAATAGAAGAGTCTACCATTTCGACGGCACATCTCAGTCTCCTGACCTCAATATCATTGAGCCACTCTGGGGAGATCTCAAACGTGCAGTTCATGCAAGAGAGCCCAAGAATTTCCAGGAACTGGAGGCTTTTTGCCAAGAAGAATGGGCAGCTTTACCATCTGAGAAGATAATGAGCCTCATCCACAAATACCAAATATGTGCAATACACGGTATTAAGAACTGGGGTATGTAAACTTTCGATCAGGGTCATTTGGGTAGTTTCTGTTGTCATTATGATTTAAAAAGTGTAAACACAGTTGATTGATAATAAATGGCTTCAGCCAAACACTAACCATGAGTGAAAGAAATGTTTTTGTGTTCTCATTCATATTCTCTGAAAAATGGCAAAGAAATCATAAATTCTACCAGGGCATGTAAACTTATGAGCACAACTGTATATGCATATCTTTACATTCCTATACATATCAAGTAAATATAGTGCAGAAACTCACTTGTAACTGAGTGCTGCAACATTCCTCAAGATTGTGTTGTAAGGAGCCGGTCAAGATATACCACCAAAATTAAAATCTTGTTTACTCACTGGTTCCCTATGAAATAAATATATGAATCCCAAAATAGCCGAATATCCAGGGCAAGGGCTTTTCCTATAGTGTCCCCAGGTATTGACCTGATGAATGGAGCTCCGTAGGTTAACCACCGCCGATCCCGGCTGCAAAGAACCCCCAAATGTGGAGAGCACAACGTCTGCACAGACTGTCTTGCCTTATTTACTTATTGCACATGGAGACATTGGCATTGCTTTGTACTTCCCAGTCCTCTGGGTTCTCCCCCTTCCATGTGGATATATACTTTTGAAGGACCCTTTGAGGGGTCCCTCCTTCCCTCACCTTATACACATATTGGGATGGACTGTTTTGTACATTTCTTGTAAGATAAAGCTGCCTACAGTGAAGACTATCCGTTTCCCAATTGAGACCTGCACCTTATATACACTCAATGTTTTATTGCTTCATAATTCTTTATTGTTTCACAAACTTTTGTCATATGAATTACACACTGTTTGCACTTTAAATTTATATGCTGAAATTGTAGTTCACACTACATCTATAATTGACACATATGATTGTAGATATTTATCATCTTTGAGTTTAGCGCCATAACTTCTGTTCTAAATTCTTGAATTCTTGATTAACGATAAGTTTGGTTGTTGTGTGGCAGCTCACCACCTTATCCTTCTCACATTTTTTGCCTAGCGCGGTACCCCCCTCTGTATTATACAATGTGAAGCGCCTTTGGTATAAGACACAATAATAATCAAACAGCATATAATTATCATGCAACACAGTCCATGCTGTAAGGTGAGTATCTGTCATCCCATGCCTGTAGTGACAGTGCAGTCCACCACCAATATCAATGACCCCTCACCTTATCAATTTGACCTCACAGAGGTTACAAAGCCTGTCTCTTTTATCTGATTTGATAATAGTGATATTCATGGAACTAATCCTTATTCTAAATGGGAGATACAGGACAGCCACTATGCGATCAGGTGAATCTCACTAATCCATGCTTGATGTGAAAGTCCAGTCCACCACCAGTCATAATGGCCTCTCACCTTATCAACTCGACCTCACAGAGGTCACAAAGCCTGTCTCATGTGTATGGTCTTCCAATGTCTGGACTGCTCACTCTCAGATAAATGGCCGTATAAAATACAAAAGGGAACAGATCTAATGCTCTCAGTGCATACCAGTTTATTAAGACAATTTAAAAACACAATCTATACACTCACATGAAAGCGCACCCAGATCCAGGTGCTGGCAAAAGTGCGTGTGTGCATACAGTTAGACCGGCGTCCCAGTCTCCAAAGATGGCCGCGGATGACGTAACTACCAACTCCTCCCCCCGTACATGTTATGTTCCCGAGCGGAACTTTATCAGCGGGTAAGGAGTCCTGTAATGCGTCCGCTCTCTATATGTATTCCCTAGCAACCGTGTAAACAACTAAGGGCTCATCTCGGTCGCTGATAAATTTCAAATAGCTGGATGCCCGTGGCTTCCTGGCCTTCATACAGATAAATAGATAGAATGAATTAAATGAAATAACTTAAAAATTAAGATTCAAACGGGATATTATATTACACATAGAAGGATCCACCTACGGACAGCTGTGATAGCGACATCTAGTGTCCAAGAATATCAATAGCAGTCCTCTGGAGTCGCATTATAGCCCTGGCTAGAAGCTGTAATCAATTTCCTACATCAGGGCTGATCCTTTCAATGGTTTCAAATGCAGGATATCTCCAAGATAATAAAAGTCCATGATATACTTTCATAAGGACCTACATTTCTAAAATTAATTTTCAATCCATATTAATATATAATTCATCTTATTTAAAATATCATGTTGATAAAACATTACTGATGTCATCCATCGGCCTTCCTTTCACAAAAATATGTGGGTACCATATAAACATTTCTTCAATTTAAAATCATACTATAACGTGGGCAGATACTTATCTTACTTATCTGTCTGATATAAAACAATTTATTTCCAATTCGACATTTTAATCTGCCAGACTCAATACCTGGGTTTCAAAAATCCAAAATGATTCCCTCTGACTAATTCTTCTAATGAAATTGCCACCCCACCAGTGTCTCGACACCTTCTCGATGCCCCAGAATTTAAGACCCTTTGGGTTACAGTTCTGGCACATTTGAAAATGCTTTGAGACGATGTGTGTTCTTACACCTTTTCGAATATTGTTAATGTGTTCCTCTATCCAAACGTGTAATGCTCGTGATGTTCTGCCTATATACTGGAGACCACATTCGCATTCCAGCATGTACACTACACCCTCCGTGGAGCAAGTTATGAGGTCTCTGATGGCATAATTCTTTTGAGTCACTGTGGCTATAAATTGTTTTCTTTTTTTATTGTTGTTTTTGACATTTCTACATGCTGCATACCTCCAGCACGTGTAAAACCCTGAGAGCACTGGAAGATATGTCTTTTAATATTGAAGAGGAGTGTTATGCTGTTTATTCAGCATGTCATTTCTAGGAGGCATGTTTGTATGAGGGTACTAGGCTGTAATCCTTGGCGGGGCGGGGCTCTTTGGTCCTCCACTGCCTCCCACCTTCACTGTTGTGGGGGAGGTGATAGCGCACTGTTCCGCATTCCTTTTCCATTTTTTTTGCCAGTCCTATCCAGAAGTCAAGTGGGGAACACATCTATGGTCCCGCCATTTACTGACATTTTGGTCTCTTTGCCACGCTTGCCCGGAAACGTACCTGCTCTCACCATGGCCGCATGGACCATAGCTCGGCGGGTGTGGGGAGGGGCCTCACCAAGGGCAGCCATTTTCTTACTCCCCACACACATAAATAGGGGAGGAGGAGACAAGACGGTCCGTGCGGATGTTGTGCTCTTCCCATTTGGGGGTTATTTGCGGCTGGGATAGCCAGTGGTTAACCTATGGAGTCCTATTCATCAGGTCAGTACCTGGGGACACTATAGGAGACGGCCTTACCCTGGATATTTGGCTATTTCAGGATTCATATATTAACACATTTTATAGGGAACTAGTAAGTAAACAAGATTTTAATTTTGTTGGTACATATCCTGACCGGCTCCTTACAACACAATATTGAGGATTGTTGTGGCACTCATAGTTACAAGTGAGTTTCCGCACTATATTTACTCGATATGTATAGGAATGTGAAGATATGCATATCTAAATCTACTAATGACCGCAATGACCCCAAAACCGCTCATGGGATAATAATAATATAAAATTGTTTCCCATGCAATAAGGTAGGGGATTTAAGTGATTTCTGATCTTCTTACTTATCTATACAGATTGGACCCTGGGTGGGCCCCTGTTATTTGGCTACACTATACCGCCCCCCCCCCTTCTTCTTTACTAGCTGCACACCCATCCCCTCACTCCCGTAGTGTGGATTGAGCACTTCATGTCTCCTATTTTGACTGTGGTAAGCACCATATGAGTTAAGATTTAATATTTGATTCATTGCTTTATTGGAATATGTTTAGTTCTCAGTATATAATGCATTTGTAATGAGAGATATTTGTAATTGAATACTTGTAATTAGATGCTAACTATGGTGCGTCTCCCTGTACCAAATGGATTCCCTGAAGAATCTTGTAGCAAAACGCGTAGTGATCCATTGGTGTTGATACAGTGACTCCGAAGTTGGTACCCCTATCTATGTAAAAGATCACTATATATACTTTACTGGACTAGTGATTGACTTGTGGACCAATTCATACAGGTCTCTCTGTATAGATTTTTTGTGAACACATATGGGAGAGATATATTGTGACAGCATGCATACACTTTATATTGTTTTTATCAATTTTTATATTTGTTATAATAAAATGTGATTTTTTAATATACATTTGTGAGCACTTCTTTTTTCAGCTTGGGATCATAGTGGCACCTTTAAAGTCCTTTAACCCCTTCTTTTCCTTTTTTAAATAATTTAAATATATTCAACTTTTTATTCAATATCATTATTAAGTGATTATGAATTTATTGTCAGCCGTTACCAGCACCTTTTGAAGTGGTGTTAAAAATCCTACTTGATGCATTTGTGGTGCAAAGTTGGTCAGGTAAAGAGAAACACACCAAAAATGAGCCTCCCCATTGAAAAACCTTGAAAACGCAGCAAGAACGCATCAAAAATGCACCTGCTTTGTTTTCTGATGCATTTTTTGCCACATGACCTATGAAGAACACACCATAAGCACGGCAAAACCACTGGCGTTTTCGGCAGCCATTATCAGCACCCTTTTCTTTTGACACAGCACTGGAAACCCTATTTTCCACTGATAATTTTCGGCGGCCCGAAATTTCGGTGCATCACTAGCCATGATACTTGCCTAATGCTAACAATGGTGCACTTATTTTATTTCACACCTTTCTTCGGTGAAGTTTGAAGAACAAGGACCTGCTTGCTTCTTAAAGCTCATTCAAACTAAGTGCACACTATATTGTGTGCATAAGATTTGTGTGTTGGTGTGCAGTGTAACACATGCTGTGCTGCAATGCATTGCATTGCATTTTTTCCTTCAAAAATATTGTCATTTTATTGGGCATTGCATGTTTATCTCTGTGCTCTCCGCTACTGTAGGAATGTTCCATATGCTAAATTGACAGTGCTGTCCAACACAGTAGAGTCTGACTGGCTGGCACTGCTGCCCCTTTTCTCTAAAGTAATTACAGAAAGCTGATCAAAATTCAGATACGTTTACCAACTGAAAAGTACTTAATACTTTTAAATTAATATACACTAGATTACCAAAAGTATTGGGACCCTTGCCTTTACACGCACATTAACTTGAATGGCATCCCAGTCTTAGTCCGTAGGGTTCCACATTGGGTTGTCCCACCCTTTGCAGCTAAAACAGCTTCAACTCTTCTGGGAAGGCTGTCCACAAGGTTTAGGAGTGTGTCTATGGGAATGTTTCACCAATCTTCCAGAAGCGCATTTGTGAGGTCAGCACTGATGTGAATGAGAAGGCCTGACTCCCAGTCTCTGCTCTAGTTCACCCCAAAGGTGTTCTATCGAGGTCAGGACTCTGCAGGCCAGTCAAGTTCCTCCACCCCAAACTTGCTCATTCGTGTCTTTATGGACCTTGCTTTGTGCACTGGTCCAAATCATTTGCTGGAGGGGGAATTATGGATATTTTTCAGGGGTTGGGCTCGGCCCCTTAGTCCCAGTGAAGGGAACTGTTAAGGCGTCAGCATACCAAGACATTTTGGACAATTTCATGCTCCCAACTATGTGGGAACAGTTTGGGGATGGCCCCTCCCTTTTCCAACATGACTGCGCACCAGTGCACAAAAAAAGGTCCATAAAGACATGGATGAGCGAGTTTGGGGTGCAAGAACTTGACTGGCCTGCACAGAGTCCTGACCCTAATCGATAGAACACCTTTGTGATGTATTAGAGCTGAGACTAGCGAGCCAGGCCTTCTCGTCCACATCAGTGCCTGACCTCACAAATGCGCTTCTGGGAGAATGGTCAAACATTCCCATAGACACACTCTTAAACCTTGTGGACAGCCGTCCCAGAAGAGTTGAAGCTGCAAAGGGTGGGTCAACCCAATATGGAACCCTATGCACTAAGACTGGGATGCCATTAAAGTTCATGTGCGTGTAAAGGCAACGGTCCCAATACTTTGGACAGCCTTCCTAGAAGAGTTGAAGCTGTTATAGCTGCAAAGGGTGAAACAACTCAAAACTGCACCAAAGAAGCAGCATGCAGGACTTTTCAAAATGCACCACACCAACAGTGCAGTGGTGTGAAAAGTCTCATATGATTTAAAGGGAAACATTTTTTCTGCGTTTTTCTTGCAAGGTAAAAATGCAAGAAAAACGTATCAGTGTGAAAGGGCCCTAAAGTACAGTCAGTTTATTACAGTCCGAGTTTCATGGAGCAGCAAGATTCCTTAGAACTTATCACATTTCGGGTGTTTGGATGTGCATGTAAATCTGTGTTGCGTAATGCCCTTTTACTCCCTGCTTGGTGTATCACCAGTAACATTCAAGGCTCAATAATGAGATGGAGTCTGCTTGGTAGCTGTAAGCAAGTTCCACTGATACTTAAAATCTATCAGGTGTTCTGTGCATGAGATGCAGTGAATGAATTTGAAAATTAATATTTTATTTTACAAGCAGATAAGTGAAAGGGAAAAGGATGAGATACTGTAGCTATATCTAAAAATGAACAACACAAAAGAATAAATAAAAAAAAGATATGTTTAGGAATTGCAAATCAGGTAAGACATTTAGCATGACATTTTAGGCTTTCTTTCTTTAGAAATCACAGATTTTTAGATGTTGTTACAATTATGAACGAGCTGCCAAACAACATATTCATGCATATATTTTTCTTACTGCTTAGAATTCAGAACTGGAAAAACCCAGCTATCTCATACACTTTGTGGTATGTATATTATTCTACACTTATAGCTTCTAACATAAATGTTTAGTGTTTTTTTACATATAAAACTCCCTGCCCTAAAACATGACCTCATTAAAGTCCATTTAAATTAGGCTTCATGCGCACAGTACCTTAAAAAAAGACATCAGTAGCTTATCTGATTTTTTTTCAGCTTTTATTAGCGTTATATTACCAGCGTTTTTGCACGTTTTTAAAGGGCCAGCGTTTTTTTTCCCCTCAATTGATCTAAAACGTCCATTTTCTCAATCGTTCATTGACGGACGCAGCCTCTATTCTTGACATGTGGGGTTTATGCACCTTTCACTGGGAGTGGACTAGGCAGAACGAAGTTCAGCTCAAAGCAGACACTGCCCCTCCCAGGGGCCAGTCCTCACTTGGCATAACCTCTCCTGCCCTGCTCAGCAACTAATTTTTTTCTGCCTAGTGCAAGGAATAGGACCTGGCTTCATGTTGGGATCTGCGGTTCCCCATTCTTTTTACCTTTTTCTCAAGATTTCTGATGAACAATGCAATGAAGTAGCCGCCTGGGTGACAGGCTGGATATCCTAGATCCAGGGAGTCTCCCCAGCGCGGCCGACGAATGCGAGCCGACCCTTAGCTGCACGCGTGGTCGGCCGTGTCAGGCCTCGTTCCATGCGAGGCAGCCGACGGGTTAAACGTCCCGCCAGCACACCTAGGACCGGGCCCCCGGAGTCCGCGTCACGGGTGCTGCGTGGCCGGCAGCTCCCCCCGAACCGGCGGGGTTGCAGGTTAGCCTCGGGTGGCTACCTGCTGCACCCGTCCAGAGTGGTGAGTACACTTCTCCTTCCCCCCTCCCCCCTCCTGCGGGGAGGGAAGGGGGCGGCGGGTGCTGTCCCCCCTTTCCGCGGTATAGGTGTTCCTGCCTATCCTCCAGTATTGCGCCCCCCGGGCTGTAACATTCCCTGCCTGGCTGCGATCCCCTGGATGGGCTGCGGGCGATCAGCGTCTGGGTAGCGACCGCCATTTTCCTGTAGCCGGCCGCATGCTGTGAACGGCCACCATTTTCCCATAGCTGGTCATGTGTTGTACACGGCCGCCATTTTCCCGTAGCCGGCCGCGTGTGTGTAATGGCCACCATTTTGCAGTAGCCGGCCGCTGTGTTCGGCCTCTAGTGCATACGGCGGCCATGTTTGTGTGGTCCGCCGTATCCTGGCCTTAGATTCGCTGGCTGGGTGGGTGGCCCTGTCTCTTGGCGCCGGAAGAGCCACTCCTAACAGTGGGGATTGCAGAGCAGTGGCAGTGGTGGATACAGGCAGCTACAGCAGCGCTAGCAGCAGCACCTGGGGCGGTGGGGTGAGTCCTCCTGGGAGCCTCTGGGGCCCTAGTGCGACAGCTTGAGTGGCGGTGTGGGATGCACAGTCCAGTGGGTGTCTTCCGGGGTGTGGGCAATGGCGGTCGAAGCAGGTGCTTCCCAGGCAGGGGTCTCCGGTGGGGACCAGGGAGCGCTGGGACCTGTGGTTCTGCTGCACAGTTTGACGGCCATCCTGGAGGGATTCTTTTCCCGGGTAGAGCCGATCCGTGACCGTGGGGTGGCGAGCAAACGGCCACCCCGTCCTCTGGTGAGGACTCGGAGCCTGAGGGGGGCTCCGCGGTGTCGGGACCCCCCTGGAGTTGTCGGAAGGCGAGCTTGAGTACCCCTCTGATGAAGAGGAGGAGCCCTCGGGGGCCACCGCGGCTCGTGAGCAGGCTCTGGTGGGCTCATTGGTCTCAGCGGTCCATGAGACGCTGAAACTGGGCCCGGCTACAACACAGGGGGCGCGTAGGCTTTTGGGTCGCATAGGCCAGCCCGGACACCTAAGGTGTTCCCTTATTTGTCATACTTTGATTCGTTTGTTTACAAGGAGTGGCGACGACCTCAGGGTTCATTCGCCATGCCTAAATATTTTTCTGTGCGTTATCCCTTTGAGGATACCCTGTTGGAGAAGTGAAAGTCCTCAACGGTTGACCCGCCGTTGGCTCGTCTGAACAAAGCGACCACTATTCCGATGGATGGCTCTCCATCATTCACGGACCAGGCCGACAGGAGAACTGAGGCGATGTCCAAGGCAATGTTCCTGGTCGCGGGGTCGGCCATGCGGCCGGCGCTGGCTTCTGCGCTGGTGGCACAGGCACTTACGACATGGCTCCCATGCTGTCCAAACTGTCCATGTTTGCAATCGTCATTAGACGTCTGCTGTGGCTTAGATGCTGGTCAGGAGACCAGGCGTCAAAGAAGGGCCTGACGGACCTGCCGTTTGAAGGGGATCGCCTCTTTGGGGCTTCCCTCGATGAGATCATCAAGGATTACACTGGGGGGAAGAGTACATTCCTCCCGGAGCCCAGAAGGGGCAAGGAGCCCCGGCGCAGGGCGGGCCCTTCCTTCTCTACTCAAGAGGTTTTTTCGTGCACCATGTGCCTCGAACAAGGTCTCTCAGCTCGCCAAGGCCCCCGGGGGGGCCAGAAGCGCCCCTGGCAGCGTCAGGCCAAAAAGGCGGAGGAGAAGTCCTCCTCCACATAATGGGTCGCCCCCACCCACGGTTCGAGTGGGGGGATGGCTCTTGCGGTTTGGGGACCGGTGGACCTCGCGCATCTCGGAACTCTGGGTGCGCGAGGTGGTCTTCCCCTCCAATCTGAGGCTTCCCCTGGGGCGACGGCAGGCCCTGTTCGGGGCCGTGCAAGTCCTGCTCCATCAGGGGATGATTGTTCCGGTCCCCTCTGTGGAACGTTTCCACGTTTTTATTCCAATCTTTTTGTAGTTCCGAAAAAAAGATGGGGTTAGGCCTGTTTTGGACCTGAAGGCCCTCAACCTCTTTGTGAGGGCGCAGAAATTCAGAATGGAATCTGTCCGCTCTGTGGTGGCGGCGCTTCGTCAGGGAGATTTCTTAGCCTCCCTGGACATCAAGGATGCGTATTTACACGTGCCCATCTGTGCGCACCACCAGCGCTTCCTGCGCTTTGCGGTGGGGGATCTCCACTACCAGTTTGTGGCCCTTCCGTTCAGTCTGGCCTCAGCCCCATGGGTTTTCACCAAGCTTCTAGCCCCAGTACTGGCTCTGCTGTGGCAGAGGGGCATGGCAGTGGTGGCGTATCTTGACGACCTCCTCCTGCGGGCGGAGTCAGCCTCAGCCCTGTCGGACAGGGTGGTCATCACCCTCGGTTTACTGCGGGACTTCGGCTGGGTGATCAACCTTCCGAAGTCAGTACTGACTCCGTTACGCCGGTTGGAATACCTGGGCTTGCTCCTGGACACAGAGCGGGCGAAGGTGTTTCTCCCTGCCACCAAGGTCTTGACACTCCAAGTTGCGGTGCGGGCCCTGCTGTCCCAGCGGTGGTCCTCTCAGATTTTGCATGCGGGTGTTGGGGCTGATGGTCTCCTCCTTCGAGGCCGTGCCTTATGCCCAGAGTCACACCCGGCCCCTGCAGCGGGCAATCCTGCAGCGGGCAATCCTGCTGCGGTGGGACAAGTCTCCGCTATCCCTGGATCGGGTGATCAGTTTGGATCACCGGACTTGAGGCTCCCTCACCTGGTGGCTGCGGGCCCCGGCTTTGGAGCTGGGGAAGTCATTTCTTCCCGTGGACTGGACGGTGATCACGACAGTTGCTAGCCTATACGGCTGGGGTGGGGTTCTGGGGAGGCTGTCAACCCAGGGCCGCTGGTCTCCGGAAGAGTCCCGTCTCCCGATCAACGTGCTGTAACTGCAAGTGATCAGGCTTTGTCTCTCCCACTGGTCGAGGAGGTTGCACGGGCGTCCTGTTTGGGACCAGTCAGACAACGCCACGGCTGTGGCTTACGTGAACCATCAGGGCGGAACGAGAAGCGCGGCAGCGGCGTCAGAAGTGGCCCACATTCTACGGTGGGCAGAGCTTCACGTGCCGGCAATCTCCGCCGTTCACATCCCGGGCGTCGAGAATTGGCAGGTGGACTACCTCAGTCGCCAGAGGCTGGATCAGGGAGAATGGTCCCTGCATCCGGAGGTGATCCACCAGATTTGTCACAGGTGGGGCACGCCAGACGTGGATCTCTTAGCGTCCAGGCTCAATCGGAAGGTGCAGGCTTTCGTGAGCAGAACAAGGGATCCGCTGGCAGACACGGCGGATGCCCTCGTGGCTCCAGGGTCTTGGTACCGACTGCTCTATGCCTTCCCTCCACTTCCGTTACTCCCGCGCAGGATAGAGGCGGAGGGGATTCCAATCATACTGGTAGCGCCAGATTGGCCTCGGCGTCCTTGGTACGCTGACATGGTGCAGATGGTGGTTGACGTTCCCTGGCGGCTCCCGCTTCGCGAGGACTTACTCTCACAGGGACCCATCTTGCACCTTGCTTTACCCTCACTGGCTTTAACGGCCTGGCTATTGAGTCCCAGGTGCAGTGATAGATCTTATGCGAAGTGGCCTTACGCGCCTTGAGCATAGTGGGAATGACAGACTCAGAGAGTCCCCTATCTTTTAACACCTGGGCCTCTCTGAGTCTGTCATTCCCACTATGCTCAAGGCGCGTAAGGCCACTTCGCATAAGATCTATCACTGCACCTGGAAGGCTTACATTGCCTGGTGCGAGGCGGCGGGTTGGAACCCCCGTTCTTTCTCATGGCTCGGGTGCTGGCCTTCCTTCAGCAAGGCCTAGATCACAAGTTGGCATTGAGCACGCTTAAGAGGCAGATTTCTGCCCTGGCAATTCTTTTTCAGCGTCCCTTCGTGACGCATTCCCTGATCCGTACCTTTGTCCAGGGGGTTCGTCATGTCTCTCCCAAGGTACGGTCGCCTTTGGCGCCTTGGGACCATAATCTGGTCCTTTCTGTGCTCCAGAAGCCGCCTTTCGAAAATTATCAGGGAGATTTCCCTGCAACTGCTCTCGCAGAAAGTGGCCTTTCTGGTGGCGATAACATCCGCTAGGCGGGTGTCTGAGCCGGCGGCTCTGTCCTCTAGGTCCCCGTACTTGATCCTACATAAGGACAAGGCGGTTTTGTGCCCCTCTCCCTCCTTACCGAAGGTGGTCTCTTCGTTTCACATCAATGAGGACATTGTCCTTCCTTCGCTGTGTCTGCGCCCTCTCATCCTAAGGAAGTTGCCTTGCATTCCCTGGATGTGGTTAGGGCTCTGCGAGTGTATCTGGCAGCCACGGCCTCGTTTCGGAGGTCCGATGCGCTTTTTGTCGCGGTGGATAACCCGCGCAAGGGGATGGCGGCCTTGTTGGCCACCATTTCCCGCTGGATACGCCAGACGGTGACCCGTGCGTATGCTGTTTGGGGCCAGGAGCCCCCCTTTCCGGTTACGGCTCACTCTACCAGGGCGATTAGAGTCTATTTTCCTAAAATGCCATTCAATTTTTTAGGATAAAAGAGTTAGCAAGTAACTACCTGCGTCGGAGATAAGAACTGTACACCCCTACAGGGTTTCGTCACAGTGTTGCTCCCCACCCGTTGTTGTTGTTGTCGTCATGGGTTGTTTTCTCAAGAGGCCCTCCACGGTCTGCGCGGAGTGTGGTGGCGGACGTTTTGAAACGCCGGTTTTCATCGATGTAGTTGACTTCAGCCTTTCGGGTCCTTCATGATTAGCGGGACCATCTCACTCGGCATTGGCCTTTCCCCCCGAGGACCGGGGTTTGTCGTATGCGTGCCCAGTGGCAGACCGCATAGGTCGCCCTTTACCACCGGTTGTTC
>BLSH010374593.1:601195-619840 GCA_018402905.1 Glandirana rugosa | reverse complement strand
TGCTAGTGACGGAACGATTTCTTCGCCTCCCATTTCCACTACCTGACTGGTTCGTACAGAGGTCTGGATTTGGGATAACTCACATTCCAGAGATTGTAGGTGGTTGAGACACTACAGAATTACCGCCTCACATTCTCCTGAGGTCACCGTTGGACACTTCAAGACCAATTGAGGTACCGGTTCTCCCAATTCCGTCACGACCTTTTATTACCACCGGTGTGTTTTATAACTGTGAAACCCGGGTTAAACCTGTAAAAGTGAAACCCCACATGAGCGAAAACAACGGTCGCCAAATCTGTAATTACCGGCACACAACTCAATAAAACTCCCCTGTCGTTTAAATGTCCCAAAGTGTCAATATTTTGTGTGGCCACCATTATTTTCCAGCACTGCCTTAACCCTCTTGGCCATGGAGTTAACCAGAACTTCACAGGTTGCCACTGGAGTCCTCTTACACTCCGCCATTAAGACATCACAGAGTTGGTGGATGTTAGAGACCTTACACTCAATAGGGTTTAGGTCTGGAGACATGCTTGGTCAGTCCATCACCTTTACCCTCCGCTTCTTTAGCAAGGCAGTGATCGTCTTGGAGGTGTGTTTGGGGTCGGTATCATGTTGGAATACTGCACTGCGGCCCAGTCGCCGAAGGGAGGGGATCATGCTCTGCTACTGTATGTCACAGTACATGTTGGAATTCATTGTTCCCTCAATTAACTGTAGCTCCCCAGTGCCGGCAGCACTCATGCAGCCCCAGACCATGACACTCCTACCACCATGCTTGATTGTATGCAGACACACTTGTCTTTGTACTCCTCACCTGGTTGACGTCACACACGCTTGACACCATCTGAACCAAAAACGCTTATTTTGGTCTCATCAGACCACAGGACATGTTTCCAGTAATCCATGTCCTTAATCTGCTTGTCTTCAGCAAACTGAAGGCTTAATCGTGCATCATCTTTAGAAGAGGCTTCCTTCTGGGAAGACAACCATGCAGACCAATTTGATGCAGTGTGAGGCGTATGGTCTGAGTACTGACAGGCTGACCCCCCATCCCTTCAACCTCTGCAGCAATGCCGGCAGCACTCATATGTCTATTTACCATAGACAACCTCTGTATATGACGCTGAGCACGTGCGCTCAACTTCTTTGGTAGACCATGGTGAGGCCTGTTCTGAGTGGAACCTGTCCTGTTAAACCACTGTATGATCTTGGCCACCATGCTGCAGCTCAGTTTCAGGGTCTTGGAAATCTTATTATAGCCTCATGGCAAATAACTCAGAGAGTTCTTTGCCATGAGGTGCCATGTTGAACTTCCAGTGACCAGTATGAGAAAGTGAGAGCGATAACACCAAATTTACAACACCTGCTCCCCATTCACCTCTGAGACCTTGTAACACTAATGAGTCACATGACACCGGGGAGGGAAAATGGCTAATTGGGTCCAATTTGGACATTTTCACTTAGGGGTGTACTCACTTTTGTTGGCAGTGGTTTAGACATTAAAGCGGTAGTAAACCCATGCATTTAACAGGTTAAAAACCAGTCACATTTCCGGCACGTGCCGGAAACATAACTCTCCCATTGGTTGTGCTCTAAACCAAACTGTCAAACCATCCAATGGCTGGTGTCATAGCTGATCACATGTGCAGCATCATGGCAGTTGTAGATTAAACAGAGGCCAAGATGGCAGCTTCCTTGGCTGAAAAGGATAGGAGTGTTTACTACCACTTTAATGGCTGTGTGTTGAGTTATTTTGAGGGGACAGCAAATTTACACTGTTATATAAGCTGTACACTCACTACATTACATTGTGGCAAAGTGTCATTTCTTTAGTGTTGTCACATGAAAAGGTATAATAAAATATTTACAAAAATGTGAGGGGTGTTGTTAGGAAAATGGACTTCCTGGCTTTTTCTGGCTTCCTGTGCATGCGCTAACGGCACCAATAGCGGCCATTTAAGCAGGACAGAACCAGGAAGCAAGTGCTGTCCGTTCTACAGCATTTGTGCGAAGTTCCTTGCTTTATTATTGCCCGATACCTGTTCCAGTGACCTGGCCTGTCTTGACCCTGCTCTGATCTCTGCCTGCACCGACCCCGGCTTCCACGACCACTCTTCTGCCTGCTCCCCTATACCTAGCCGCCTGCACGTTGCCGACCCAGCCTGTACCTGACCATCTGTTTGACTGGTCCTTCTGTACCGCACCGCCCGCCAGTTACCGACCCGGACTGCCTTACTACTCTTCTGCCTGCACGAGCTCCAGCGGACACCTACCAGCCACCAGAGACTTGTCTAGCTCCCGTGCCCCACTGTGCTCCTGAGCTCCCTGTCTGCACTTCCAGGGACTCTCGAACCAGGGCCGCAAGAGAGGTTACCCCTGCATAAGCCAGACTCCATCACTAGGTATGTGACAGTAACGGACAGCCATGCCTGAGTCTGCGCAGGGGGCCTCTCCTGTGAATGAACTTTGCTCTCACCTTGCCAGTCTGACCAAAGCTATCCAGTCCCTGCAGGAGGACTACCACCGGCTAGAAGGACTGCTCCAGGAGCTCACCGCTGGTCAATCTGCAGCCTGCACCACAGTGACTATGCCCTCTGAACCTCAAGTGCCCCTACCGGAACGGTTCTCAGGCGATCACGCCAAGTTCCGACCCTTCCGTGTCTCCTGTGAACTCTATGTCTCCCTCCAACCCAGCACCTACTCCTTGGAGACCACGGCTAGTGATCTCCTTGTTGCTAGAAGAACCTCAGTCTTGGGCACACCGCCTGTTGAAACAGAGGGCCCCGGAATTCTCTAACCTTACCGCGCTCTCCAAAGCGTAGCAGAAGCTGCGCTTCACACACTCCAGCAGGCCCGAAAGACTATGTGGCTGAGTTCAGGCGCTGGAGTGCTGACACAGAGTGGAATGACGCTGCGCTCCGTCACCAATTCCGCTTAGGCCTCTCTGACCCTCTAAAGGATGAACTGGCTCGTGTTGGGGTACCCTGGACGCATTAATCGATCTCTCTATCCAGATCGACAGGCGTCCCAGAGAACGGGGAGCTGAGAGGACTGCCGGGGTTCCGTGACTTGCCTGGAGGCAACCCCGGGCTCCCATGGTCGCTACAGTAGTCACAGCTCAACCTGAACCCAGGAAATCGGGCATGCTCCATCCTCCCCTCACTCAGGAAGAACGGCAACACTGCCAGAGCAACAACCTATGCCTTTACTGTGGAGAACCGGGACACGTGGTGTGGTCTTGCCTGGCCAAGCTTGGTAAACGCCCACCACTCGTCAGTGGCAACGTACCAGCCTCATCAAGTACCTCACCCCACCTGACTCTTCCGCTCTCCCTTCAGCTCCCTGACAAAAATATCCAAACTGTTGCCATCATCGACTCGGGTGCTTGCAGTGGGTTCATTGACCTGTCCTTTGTGGTCCAGCACCAGATCCCTCTACGACCAAAGTCTCATGGAATGGTCGTATGCCTGGCTGATGGCACCAACATCAAATCTGGTGTGGTCACCCACGAAACCCTTCCTCTACCTGCCGCAACCCCGGATGGTCACCAGGAGTTCCTCTGCTTGGACGTTATTGCGTCCCCCCTGTTCCCTATCATTTTTGGTATACCATGGCTGCAGGTCCATAGCCCCAGCATCAACTGGGCAACGGGTGAAACCAAGTTCCAGTCCCCTTATTGTTGCCAGCATTGCTTTCTGGAGAATAAGGAATCGGTCCCTACTCTACTCAGTCTGGACACAGACGCCGACCCTGACGCCCGTCAGTTGGTGCCCCCAGTGTACCACAGCTACTTAGATGTGCTCAGCAAGAAAGGGGCTGAACAGTTACCGGTCCACAGGGCCTATGATTGCCCTATCGAGCTCCTTCCTGGAGCCGAAGGTCCCTTCGGAAGGATTTTCCCCTTAACGGAACTGGAACTGGCAGCCCTCAAGGCCTATATAGATGAGAACCTGCAGAAGGGTTTCATCTGACCCTCCTTGTCTCCCGCAGGAGCAGGAATATTCTTTGTAGAAAAGAAGGATCATACACTGAGACCTTGTATAGATTACCAAGAGCTAAATAAAATAACGGTGAAAAAACGCTATCCTCTCCCCCTGGTTCCAGAGCTCTTCCAGAGGCTAGGGACGGCAATAGTGTTCACCAAGCTGGACCTCCGCGGAGCATATAATCTAGTCCGCATCCGGGGGGGGCGAAGAGTGGAAGACCGCCTTCTGAACACGGTTCGGACACTTCGAGTACTTGGTAATGCCCTTCGGGCTCTGCAACGCCCCAGCCACATTCCAACACTTTGTGAATGATGTGTTTAAAGACTATCTGGACCAGTTCGTCATCGTCTACCTAGACGACATCTTAGTCTTTTCAACCCCTGATACAGTCCTGTATCCCCAAAATTTCCTGTTAACCCAAGAGGATGTGTTGTCCCAAATCAGACACTCTTTAGCCAGGAACCCCGGGCCGGCAGACCCCAACCTGCTAATCAGAGACAGCCTACTGTGGCATGGCAATAGACTTCCAGAAGACCAGCACCTATCGGTCTTGGCATCCTGTTATGATCATAAAATGGCAGGGCACTTCGGTGCTCGCGAAACCACGGAACTGCTGCTGCGATCATTCTGGTGGCTATGAGTAGACGAGGACTGTAGGAAATACATCAGCTCATGCCTTATCTGCGCCCAGAACAAGAGCAGTAAGACCAAGGCCTGGGGCTTACTAAAGCCACTTCCGCTGCCCAAGAGGGCCTGGTCCATGATCTCGATGGACTTTATTGTCGAGCTGCTACCGTCTTAAGGTCACTCCACAATCTTTGTGGTAGTGGGCCGGCTAACGAAGACGGCCAACTTCCTTCCCATGAAGGGGACTCCATCAGCCACTGAAACGGCCGAGATATTTATCCGGGAGATAGTGAGGCTCCACGGACTTCCAACCAGCATTGTCTCCAGTTGAGTTCAGTTCACGTCCCGGTTCTGGAAAGCCCTGTGCTCCGCACTTGATATTGAACTGGTGTATTCTTCGGCATATCACTCACAGACAAATGGGCAGACAGAGAGGAACAATCAAACACTCGAGCAATATCTCCGCTGCTTCTCGTCATTCTCACAAGAGGACTGGGTCTCTCTGCTGCCCCTGGTGGAGTTTGCCTTCAATAACACCATCCATTCAGCCAAAAACAGTCTCCATTCCTGGCCAATTATGGCTTCCATCCAAACTTTATGCTCAACCAGGGCCTTGAAAGTGCAGTACCTGCAGTACAAGAGATGACCGAATTCTAGGAAGAGAATTGCAAACTCCTCCAGGAGACCATGGCCCGGACCCAGGAGCATAACAAACAGGTGTTCAACAAAGGGAGATGGGGAGAGTTGGACTGACGGCCTGGGGAAAAAGTCTGGCTGGCCACGAAGAACCTAAGATTAGCCTGCACCTCCAAGAAATTGGGCCCCAGGTTTATTGGCCCCTTCCCTGTGAAACGGCGATTAACAGGGTGGCCTATGAGCTGGAGCTCAATTCTTCTTTGCATGTTTACCCAGTGTTCCACGTGTCACTGCTGAAAACCGTGACCCCAAATCCCTTTCCACGGCAGAAGACTAGCCCGCCAGGCCCAATCCTGGTAGACGACGAGGAGGAATTTGAACTGGAATCCATCCTAGATTGCCGGAAGAGGGGTAACAACGTCCAGTACTTAGTGAAGTGGAAGGCCTACGGCCCAAAAGAAAACTCCTGGGAGCCTGCAGATAACATTCATGCGGATGAACTCATCCAATCTTTCAAGGAGAACAACCCTGCTAAGCTTGCCCGGCTGGGCATTCGGAGGTTGCCCCTTGGGAGGGGCAATGTTAGGAAAATGGACCTCCTGGCCGTTTCTGGCTTCCCCTGCGTGTTCGCATGCCCGCGCACGCTAATGGCACCAATAGCGGCCATTTAAGCAGGACAGCACCAGGAAGCAAGTGCTACAGCATTTGTACGAAGTTCCTTGCTTTCTGATTGCCCGATACCTGTTCCTGTGACCCGGCCTGTCTTGACCCTGCTCTGATCTCTGCCTGCACCGACCCCGGCTTCCACAACCACTCTTCTGCCTGCTCCCCTATACCTAGCCGCCTGCACATTGCCGACCCAGCCTGTACCTGACCATCCGTTTGACTGATCCTTCTGTACCGCACCGCCCGCCAGTTACCGACCCGGACCGCCTTACTACTCTTCTGCCTGCACGAGCTCCAGCGGACACCTACCAGCCACCAGAGACTTGTCCAGCCCTCGTGCCCCCCTGTGCTCCTGAGCTCCCTGTCTGCACTACCAGGGACTCTTGAACCAGGGCCGAAAGAGAGGTTACCCCTGCATAAGCCAGACTCCATCACCAGGTACATGACAGGTGTATTCACTTTTGTGAAGGAAGGAAAAAGCAAACCTCCCAGGTAGATCAGAAGGTAAATCAGAGGGAGGTAGCAGAGCGCGGGTCATAACGCGAACCCCAAAACAGCATGAGATAGTCCCATAGCCTTCAGAGAGGTATCTCAGGTGTTCCCTTTGGCTTTAGCAAAACCTGGTGGGTTGCGAAACCTCTTCCTCTTTTGACGTGGTTCCTGCCAGTCGCTGTGTGAAGCACTCTGGGGGCTAGAGACTCTGCATCTCCAATCAGGGAAGTTTATTTCGGACAAGGAAATTGATTCAAGGAGATCATGTTTATCGCGGAGAGTAGCTGAAACTCTGTCTTTAGTCGCTGTAAGCTGAAAGGGAAAACCCCAACGGTAAACCGCTCCAGCATTTTGCAGGGCATCTAACAAAGGATGCAAAATCGAATGCATTTTGAGGGTACGACTAGAGAGGTCAGGGAAAAGATACAGTTTTAACTCCATCAAACTCAAAATAAGGTTTCTGTTGCATTGCCCGAATAATGGCTTCTTTGTCCTTGAAGCGCAACAGTTTACATATTACGTCTCTTGGCTTGTTAACATCAGAGTTTGGCGGCCCCACGGCTCTATGAGCATGTTCAATTGGATGCTGGGTAGACTTACCCAGAATCTTAGAGAAAACGGAGAGCAAAGTTGGAATCAGAGAGGTTGGTTTCATGGATTCGGGCAGTCTGCGGATCCGCAGATTTTTCCTGCGACTTCTATTCTTATAATCATCAAGTTGGGAAATGAGCCCCTCAAATCTGCGGTCCTGCTGCTCTATGTTTATTTGTAAAGATAGAAGCACCGCAGTAGTCTCTGAATGGTGGGTTTCAAGGGTCTCAACCCTCGATCCAATTTGGATGGTGTCAGCTTTGAGTTCCTGAAATCCTGCCTTATAAATATCCTCCACTTGTTATAAAAAGGCTGCCAGTTCAGCCTTAGTGGGGAAATCATTTAGGCACTGTTTAATGTCCCACCCCGGATTTAGGCTGTATGAAGGGGTTGCTGGAGGCTCCTGTTTGCAACTCTGCGGTTGTGCGGGCAGCTCCCCAGATAGTAAGGGAGAAGGAGACTCCGCCATAATGGTGACGGCCGGGACTGCAGTCTGAGGTCCGGCCAGGAACGGGATAAGGCTGCCCTGCGGACGACTTGAGCGGGGATCGAAAGGTACCTCCTTGTTCCCCTTCTTCTTAGACATGCCCGCTACCAGGCTCGGGCGGGTTGCTCTGCTTCAGGCGCTGAGATAGCAGCGAGGCAGCGGGAGCTTCAAGATTAGCTGCCTTCCTCCGCCATGGCTTGGCCTTGCCCCCTGTTGTTTTTATGAAAAGTTAAACCTAATGAATGTCGACTAAAGAATAAAGCCATGTGTGCTTCCTTTGGTCAGTTTTCATCTAGAGCAAGGGTCTCAAACTGGTGGCCCCCCCAACTGTTGCAAAACTACAAATCCCATGAGGCATTGGAAGACTGACATTTACAAGCATGACTCCTACAGGCAGAGGAATGATGGGACTAGTAGTTTTGCAAAACAGCTGAAGCGCCGCCAGTTTGAGACCTCTGATCTAGAGTAATGTGAAGGTCCCCCAATAACTGCCTAAAGTATTTGCTATCTGTATTTTTCACTGCGGCCACCTACATAAAAAATGTTTCAATATCAATTAAAGTGTTACCAAACGCACAACAGTAAAATCAGTTTGTATGTGCAGTAAAACATGCTTGTTATACTCACTCTGGAACCTAAGGGGTTAATCCTCCACATTATGTAAAAAAGGCTGTTTGATCCTGTCTTCTCTGATCTACCCTTCTTCCACTGTCCCCAATCCATCTCCTGATAGTACAGAGAGTTGGGGGCACTCTGTAGATGCTCAGTTTGGTGTGTATTGCTAGAGAGATTTTTTTCTTGGGAGAGTGTATGTGATTAGCACAGGGCCAAACAGCACTGTCCAGACAGAGGGTCAGGGATCTTGCAGCCTCATAGGACAGTAGAATGAAAACTCATCCTTCAAGATTTAACCAGACACTGATAGAAGTCACAAGACTGCTATATACTGCTGATGAGAGAAGGTATTTAACAGTTTATATTTCCTAAAATAATTGCATTTCCATGTTCTGTGTACTGTGGGAGACCAGATATAGTGGGTGCAGGGTCCTGGGTTTAGTAACACTTTAAGTCACAAATAGCTAATTTTCTCTTTAGTTTTCTGAGGGACACAGATTGCTAGTAAGAATTCCAGTACTGTATATTGCTGTCTACAGGAAAAATGGACACTTGGCACAAGAGACTGATGGCAAGCTTACGCCTATTATGCCACACTTTTGCCTATTGTTAGATTTGGGCTGACTACTGGAAATCCTGCAAGTTTTTCTAGTTACAGAGAGATGGCCCCTGCCCCCACCTATAACAGGCCTTCATAGCAATGAGCACATGGAAGGGCAAACGCATGAAAGACAAAACCAGAGAAAATTCCCGGCTCAACTCGCCAACCAGTCTGCTAACCAACTGAATTAACCTGTCCAACATTCTGCATTAAAAACAGGGGTTTAAATAGCACACATTTGCAAACGCATGCGTAAGCTGCAAGCCCTCTTAACAGCACCCTCTGTATTGCTTGCAGTCGTAACACTACTAATTTATGAGTGTCTCCACAGTGGAAGCACATGCATTCTAATGGATAGGTAAGGAGCAGCTGGGTCTGGAGGTAGCCCAGTCCTCCTTAAAGGCACAGGAAGCACACTGGACACCCAGCACATAGCACGTTGGCAACAAAGGTGCCCAATGTGTCCCCCGACCAAATTTACACCAGTTTTAGAGAGATGGCTCCTGCCCCCACCTATAATTGGCCTTCACATCAAGGAGCACATGGAAGGGCAAACACATGGAAAGACAGAACCAGAGAAAATTCCTAGCTCAACTCACCAACCAGTCTGCTTGCACTAGGAAGACGCTCATAAATTTAGTAGTGTTAGGACTGCAAGCAATACACAGGGTGCCCTGAATTGGCCTTGCAGCTTACGCATGCATTTGCAAATGTGTGCTAACTTCAACTTCTGTTTTTAAAGCAGACTGTTGGACAGGTTAATTTAGTTGGTTAGCAGACTAGTTGGTGAGTTGAGCTGGGAATTTTCTCTGGTTTTGTCTTTCATGCAATTGCCCTTCCTTCCATGTGTTCCTTGCTGTGAAGGCCAGTTAGAGGTGGGGGCAGAGGCCATCTCTCTGTTACTGGTGTAAATTTGGTCAGGGGACACACTTGGGCACCTTTGATGCCAATGTGCTGGGTGTTCAGTGTTCCCCCTGTGCCTTTAAAGAGGACTGGGCTACCTCCAGGCCCAGCTGCCTCTTATCTATTCATTATTATGCGTGTGCTTCCACTGTGGAGACACTCATAAATTTAATTGTGTCAGGACCGCAAGCAATACACAGGGTGCCGTGAAGGGGCCTTGCAGCTTACACATGCGTTTGTAAATGTGTGCTAACTAAACCCCTTTTTTAATGCAGACTGTTGGATAGGTTAATTTGGTTGGTTAGCAGACTGGTTGGTGAGTTGAGCTGGGAATTTTCTCTTCTTTTGTCTTTCTCAAGTTTTTCCAGTTAGCCAATAAACACAGATATACTGGTGGTCTCTCTGCGACAGTCATCAGTGATAACCAGTCTGTGTTCCAGTTGGCACAGAACTCCACTTTTTAGGTGATGCCAGTAAATCTGGTAATTCCTTGTGGCATTATCTGGACTAGAGCTGCAACATTTCATATGTCTCTATCTCTGTACTATTTTAAGTGGTTAGCAGTTGACTTGCTGTCTTGAGGATTTTTCCTGTTTTTAAACTTGAGGCTGTGTGTGTGTGGTGTTTGTTACTGAAGTTCTGAATCTGGCTGGGCACTATAGCCAGGGATTAAAATCACTCTCTGACACTATTATATTTTTGTTCAATAACTTTTTATTAGAGATTTTAACATAACAGCCATAGATACGGTGCATTCACATAATGAGAAGAACAGGTAATTATTAAATACAGCATATCCATTAGTCTTTACATCAGTGGACCGCATCCGACCATCCGCATATAGGGCCTTCAGCACGTCCCAGCAAAGACGGCAGTCTAAAAGTAGCCGCTTCCTGATATGTACAATTAACCAGTACTGTTATTACCCGTGTCACATAACTTTAACGCCATATAGACCAATAAAAAAACATAGAAAAAATAGGACAGAGACAGTATAGATGGTGAAACCGATAGTAGAGAGAGGAGAAGAGAAAGATGGGTGGGGGGAGAAGTGGGGGGACCCCACTCCCAGCTCCTAAGCATTAGTTGGTGCTATGAACTACCATTTCAGACTGAAGACATGATTTCTGTATACCTAGTTGAGTATTTAAAGGCGAACCAGCAGGACCATATTTTGTTAGACAATGTGGATTTGCCACGGAGATCACACGTAAGATCGTCCATGCAATAGATTTGATCAATTACCTGAAGCCGCTGTTTAATCGTGGGAATAGTGGATTGTCTCCATAATTTAGAGATCAGAGATTTAGCTGCATTAAGCAAGTGAGGGGTGATCGATTTCTTATACTGTCCTGCTGGTTCGTCCGTACAGTGAAATAACTTTGTCCAAGGGTCATGAGGTAGAGGCGAGCCTTGAATGAATTTAATCCATCGTGATGCTTCCAGCCAGAATGGGCGAATAAATGGGCAAGACCACCAGATGTGGGCATGTGTAGCCCTGTCCCCACAACCTCTCCAGCAGAGAGTAGATGCCTCTGGAAAAAATCTGTTGATTGTTACCGGGGAGTAGTGCCATCTTGTCAAAAGCTTGTAATTAGTTTCTGTTAATTTTGAAAAAATAGAAGAGGTATGCGCTTGTTGTAGTATCCCCGAGCGTTGTTGATCCGTTAGAGGAAGTTTCAAGTCCATTTCCCAATTGAGTAGGAATGATGGCCAGTGATCTGGTTGCATGGCTAGTATAGCTTGATAACCCAAAGATATAGTTTTCTGTGGGAGGGTTGAGAATGTGCAAAGAGAGCTTCCACCGAGTTGAGCTCTGAAAGTGTCCTGAGAGGCTTTGGGAGGGATTTAACAAATTGCGCCAATTGATGGTACTTCCAGTTCTCCATGTGGGAGGTGAGGGAAGAAGATTGCAGGGACGTTAGAGGTAGAATTCCTGACAGAGAGGTCACTTGGTGTAGGAGGGTCTGAGGTTGTGTTGACCATGTACAGAACTGTGAGTTATTGTCCCCTGGTGGAAAAAAGGCATGACCCGTGATAGGCATTAAGGGTGAATTGTATTGCCACCTATAATTTTTATGGAGCGAATCCCAAATATCTAACGAGCATCTAGTCAAGGGTGAGGTAAGGTCCGACAGGGATCGGTGAGATCTAGGTATCCAAATTTGAGTATATAAATCTTTGCCACTTAGCTCACACTCTAATGCAGTCCAGAGTTTTCGCTCTTTATGATGTTTCCAATCGGATAGTCTAGCCAATATAACCGCCTGAAAATGTGACTTTATATTAGGTAGAGAGAGTCCCCTTAAACACTTAGGTTTGTAAAGGCATTGTTTGGCGATTCATGGGTGTCTACGGTTCCAAATATATTTGGTTATTAACCACTTGCCGACCGTCAATCGGCAATTGACGGCGGCAAAGTGGCGCTGTAAGGCAAATCGCCGTCATATGACGGCGGCCGCCAGATCGCGCACAGTGAGCGCGCACGCCGCCGGAGGCGCGCCCGCACGCTCACTGTGTCCGGGGAGGGCCAGGGAGCGGGTGCGGCGGCTTCGATTGCCGCCGGCCACCCGCGATGCCCCCCCCCGGAGTGAAGGAGCGGAGGTCCGTGTAAGTAAACACGGACCTCCGCTCTGTGTGAGGGGGAAGGGCTGTGATCACAGCCTTCCTGTACGTGAAGGCTGTGACCACTTCCCTTCCCCAGATAGGCAAGCCCCCATACAGTTAGAACACGCCCAGGGAACATAGTTAACCCTTAGAGCGCCCCCTGCAGGTTAACCCCTTCATTGCCAATGGCATTTACACAGTAATCAGTGCATTTTTATAGCACTGATCGCTGTATAAATGCCAATGGTCCCAAAAAAGTGTCAAAATAGTCCGACATGTCCGCTGAAATATCGCAGTACCACTAAAAATCGCAGATCGCCGCCATTATTAGTAAAAAATAAAAACCCCAAAAATTAATTCTCATCATCCGTAAACGCAACCACTTTTGCGCAAACCAATCAATAAACGCCGATTGCGATTTTTTTATCGCAAATATGATGAAGAATATAAATCGGCCAAAAACGGTGGAAAAAAAAATCATTTATATTTTTTTTTTGGATTTGTATTTTAGCAAAAAGTAAGAAATTTGTTTTTTTTTGCAAAATTGTCGCTCTTCTTTTGTTTATAGCGGCGATCAGAAATGACACAGCGGTGATCAAATACCACCAAAAGAAAGCTCTATTTGTGGGAAAAAAAGGACGCAAATTTCGTTTGGGTACAACGTCGCACGACCGCGCAATTGTCAGTTAAAGCGACGCAGTGCCGAATCGCAAAAAGGACTCCGGTCCTAAAGCTGGAAATCCTTCCGGTCCTTAAGTGGTTAAGGTGGAGATGGTTGAGAAAAAACCTGGGGGAATTTTATAGGGTATCATTTGGAACATAAAGAGCAGCCCGGGCAGTATATTCATTTCATGGGATGGAAATATTTAGAATTTCTGATTTGGTCGGATTGACTTTAAAATTAGATAGTGCTCCAAATACATTGAAAGCCTGTATAAGATTGGGGAAAGTAATCATCGGTTGTTGGATATAGCATAGGATATCATCTGCGTATGCAGCATATTTGTGTTCCCGAGAGCCAATTGAGATGCCGTGTATGTCAGGGGTTTGCCGATTTGTCATCAAAAAAGGTTCTAGAGAAAGAGCAAACAAAATCGGGGAGAGCGGGCATCCTTGACGTGTGCCGTTATATAGTGTAGAAGGTTTCATATGTTGTAATTTGGGGCCTATTCCAAAGGCAGAGAGTGTCGCCATTAAGTAGTCTCAGCCCACCCTGTCGAACGCCTTTTCAGCGTCCGTTGATAATAACAGGGTGGGCTGGGACAACGACCTCACATATGAAATAAGGGATATCGTCCTCAGAGAATTATCTCGAGCCTCCCAGCCCGGTATGAAGCCACATTGATCCTGCGATACCAGCTGGGGTATGTATGGGAGAAGTCTATTAGCTATCACCTTGGTGTAGAGTTTCACGTCTAAGTTCAAGAGTGATATGGGTCGATAACTATTGCACAGACTAGGGTCCTTACCCGGCTTGGGTAATACTGTTATGTGTGCGTGTAAGGTTTCTGGGCGTAAGCTACCCCCTTTCGCAGTCCCATTTACATACTTTGTGAGATGAGGTAACAAGATACTTGAAAAGGCACGATAATATGCTACTGTTAAGCCATCCGGTCCAGGGGCTTTTCTTGTAGCCATAACCTTAAGAGCACAAGAAAGTTCAGAAGTAGTAATGTCGGTTTCTAAGGCTTCTAGGGCGGAAAGGGGGTAATTTAGGTAATCCATCGTTTGCGAGATATTCTTTGATCTTAGAGGATCTCTCAATGGGGTCAACAATGCTATCCGGAACGTGGTATAATTGCTGATAAAATGCGTGAATTTCCCTGGCAATAGCTTTGGTTTCAAATACCATTTTATCAGAGGGAGATTTAATTCTGGCTATGAATGAAGCTGACTTTTTCTGTTTCAGAGAGCGTGCTAAAAGTTTACCAGACTTGTTGCCCCATTTGTAGATCCTCTGTGATAGTATTCTGTATGCATCCTTTTGTTCCATTTGAAGGATATCTTTCATTTCTTCCCGTTTAGTGTAAGGGAGTGTAAGAGGATGGGGGAGCAGTGTAATTTATGTTTCTCCTACGTTCACTGACAAACGCAGCTCTTCATGACATGTGGGTTTATGCTCATCCCATTAGGAGTTAACTAGACAGGAAAAGAAAGTAAGCTGGCCCCTCCCACGGGGCCGTCCTCTCTTCCCACATAAACCCCCTACCCAGCTCAGCTCATCAGTTTTAAATGCCTAGTCGCAAGGAGTTGACCTGGCTCCCTTATGGGACCTGCGGTCTGGATTGGGACTGCTCTTTTATTTTATTTGCTTTTTATCTTTTCTTTGCTTCTATCAAGCTTTTGACATTTGCTATCAAGAAGCCGGCCGGGGGATAGAGGGTCATTACAGGATCCTGTACTTTCCCCGGCCCGGCCGACCGATGCGAGCCAGTCCCGTGGTATGGGGTCTCGCCGCATCGTGCCCGTTCCGTGCGGGCGGCCTGGGGGTGTACCCCACTTGCGCCCAGGTCCCAGACAAGGGCCAGATATTGGCTCTGGCATTTCTTTTTCAAAGACCTCTGGCATCACATTTGTTGATTCGCACCTTTGTACAAGGTGTGCGTCATGTGGCACCTCGGGTGCGGTGTCCGATGGCTCCATGGGATTTGAATTTGGTGCTTTCTGTGCTTCAGAAACCGCCATATGAGAAGATCAGGGAGATTCCCTTACAACTGCTGTCGCAGAAGGTGGCTTTCTTAGTAGCCATTACATTTGCCAGGTGGGTGTCTGAGCTGGCTGCACTATCTTGCAAGTCTCCCTATCTGGTCCTGCACAAGGACAAGGCGGTCTTGCGCCCATCTCCTTCGTTCCTTCTGAAGGTGGTTTCGTCTTTTCACATTAATGAAGATATTGTTCTTCCTTCATTGCGCCCACATCCCTCGCATCCTAAGGAATTTGAGTTGCATTCCTTGGGTGTCGTAAGAGCCTTACGAGTGTATCTGAATGCTACAGCTTCCTTCCGTAAGTCTGATTCTTTGTTTGTACTGACGGTGGTTCCGTGCAAGGGCTTGGCGGCATCGTCGGCTGTTAGCACTTCCTGGGCTTTCCGACACCAGGCTTCGGTGTCACAGGTGTGCAAGGCGGCCACTTTGGCCTCGGTACTCATTTTCACTAAGTTTTATAAGATTGATGTGTCAGCATCCTCGGATGCTGCTTTTGGCCATAAAGTTTTACAGGCGGCAGTGTAGGTGCGTCTGGCGCCTCCTCAGAGGTTTCTGTTGGGTACAGTTGTTAGCGTTTACCCACCCCTCTTTTTGACACAGCTTTGGGACATCCCCACATGTCATGAAGAGCTGCGTCTGTCAGTGAACGTAGGAGAAAAAGAGATGAGCTGAGCTGGGTAGGGGGTTTATGTGGGAAGAGAGGACGGCCCCATGGGAGGGGCCAGCTTACTTTCTTTCCCTGCCTAGTTAACTCCTAATGGGACGAGCATAAACCCACATGTCATTAAGAGCTGCGTCTGTCAGTGAACTCGGAGAAAAGGATTTTACGGTAAGTTTTAATAAAATCCCTTTTTTGTTTCCGATTCCGCAATCTCAGATATCAATTGAGATTGTCGTTGGGTCTTTTATTTTTTTTTCCTCGAGCCTAACTCAATAAATTTACCCCTGATGTGTCCCTTGTGGGCCTTCCAGATGGTTCCCGGGGATACTTCTGGGGTGACATTTTCTTTAAAATATGTGGCGATGCTATCGCCGATTCTCTGACATTATTATATCACTTTTATACCTGCCCATTTCATTAGAAGAAAGCTCCTCTTTATTGTTTAGCTTGTGCTCTACTCATCTATTGTATCAACAGCCAGAACTCTGCTGATGCAGTACTGGGGAGCAGTAAACACATACAGTGCCTTGAAAAAGTATTCATACCCCTTGAAATTTTCCACATTTTATCATGTTACACAGTGGCGGCTGATGAAGTTTTAAGATGGTGGGGCGCCAGACCCCGCCCTTCATTTTTGCTCCCTCCCACTTCTTAGAAGCCACACCCCTTATAGGCTCCACCCACTCTGTACACAATGTACAGTATAACTTAGCTGTCAGTCTTAATTCTCAATAAAATTTTGCTGGCTCATTCATCCATTCAATCCCGAAGGTACAGAACTACATTAGCAGTGAGGTCTGCACAGGAACCCAGCACAGGCTGGTATTATGTGGGGTTTCATATCCCATCAAGCTCCATGCTAATTCCTTATTTTATAATAGTAGCGAAAAGGTACTCCCCCAATACATATAGCGGGACTTTAAAGGCAGTACAATGAAATTATAAAAAAATACATTTTATTCCAGAAACAGGAAGAACACAGAATTACAAGCATGTGTCAAATCACATATATTGATACCCATCAGGATTCCATCTCTACACATGAACCACACCGCTTTCATGTACCAGCTCTGGAATGTAACAACTTTGGTCTTGATGATTTTATCAATATATGTGATTTGACACATGCTTGTAATTCTGTGTTCTTCCTGTTTCTGGAATAAAATGTATTTTTTTATAATTTCATTGTACTGCCTTTAAAGTCCCGCTATATGTACTGGGGGAGTACCTTTTCGCTACTACTTGAATGGGATGTTGGCAGACCCCCTTTTTTGATTAGGTTGGGGTTATTTTCATAAATGTTATTTTATAATAGGAACGCTGGAAATCTTCCACTAACCCCTGACACATAGTGAGCCATAGAAATGTCCCTGGTTTTTGGAACTGACCAGCTTTACTAACATAAATCTGCATTATCTGTCAAAAAAAAGTTCAAAATGTAATTATAAAATCAGGTGATTTAGGATGGCATTCATTGGAAAGCAGTTATTCTAGAGAAATTGTCATGAGTAGACATTCCTCTTGTTCTGTTGTTTGATGCTGAGATACACAGAGGCTGAGCACAGGCAGCTTCAACCAACACAGCAACAACTCCACTCCTGGTGACTTATTGGTCCCTGCATTGTAAGTTATGAATCATTACTTACAATGCACTGAATGCAGGAATGAAGAAGTCACCAGGAGTGGAGTTGTTGCTGTGTTGGCTGAAGCTGCCTGTTAAAAAGTAAAGTATGAAGAGCTGTGGGGAGGCACCCTCTGGCAACGTTGGAGCGATGGGAACGGGACGTGGGTCCCATGGATGGGGATCTATGGGAGGAGGCCTTCCAGGTGGTGAAGGCGTGCTCTTTGAGCACGTCCCAACGGTTACCACAGCTCTACATCCTTTTGAGGGTATATTACACCCCCAGCAGGTTGTTCCGGATGGGAGTAAGATCTGAGGCATCATGTACTAGGTGCAAACGAGATCATGGTGATCTGATTCACCTTCTATGGAGATGCCCGAAACTCCACCAATACTGGACTAGCGTAATACAACAGATCAATACAATCTATTCAATGAGTCTCCCGCTGGAACCAAGGGCATGCTTACTAGGGGTTCTGGAGGAGTATGGCTGGGAAGCAGGCACAAACAAAGCCATTAATAGAATGCTGTTCCAGGCGCGTAAGTTGATTATGGTTCACTGGACAGACGAGGACCCACCAACAGTGAAAGAATGGACAGCCAGAGTGGGGGATCAGCTCCGCCTGGAAAAGCTGGTGTACCAACACAGAGGGAATCCTCACAAATTTGAGAAGCTCTGGGCGCCGTGGCTAGATGTACCGGGGCTTGCGTCGGTGGATCTGGTCACGGATCGCCTATTGTATGGGTAATGGAGAGCCCAGATTCGCTCGAATGGTAGTAATCTAGATGGGAAGAAATTGGTTCTGTATAATATTACTTCTCAGATAGTCTGGTAGAGATTGTAGATGCCATAGTAACAAGTAATTGATATTGCTAGAAGTATGTATGTTTGGTATGTGCTGACAATGTGTACTGATTTACGAGTATCTATGTGCTTATTGTTACAATAAAACTTTTGTTGGATTAAAAAAAAAGTATGAAGAGCTGAGGGTGTGCTGTGCTGCTGAGCTCTGTAGTCCCCCAATGTCAGAAGACTAATTGCAGATCAATTACTGCCTGTGTATCCCTGAGAACTCCCTGTGACTTACATGCTGGCTCAGAGTTCTTATCCTACTGCTGAGCTTTGGAAGGGACCTGTTCAGCCTTATCTGTTATCTATGGATGCAGACTAATCACTGCCTGTGTATTGCTGGGAGCTCCCTGTCATGTATGCTCAGAGATCTTACCTTGCAGACACTGCTGTGCTTGGATCTTTCCCTCGATTCCTCATGTCCTCCTCCTCTGCTCTGTACAGGATGGTGGGTGGGGGAAGGGTCCTTGGTGGAGAGTGAAAACGCTGCTGGAGAGGTAGAGACTAAGCGTCGGAGTGCGACTTGTGGAGGGGGGGGGACCTGGCTAGACAGCAGGCTAGTATGTGTAACTGCAAGCACAGAAGATCTTGGCT
>BLSH010374593.1:579910-601185 GCA_018402905.1 Glandirana rugosa | reverse complement strand
GCAACATCCTCTATCAGTCGCCCTCGAGGCACTTCACGCTGACAAGTCCGGTGCGGGGGGTGAAGTATTAATGCACGGTGAAACACAACCAGATAGTGTATGTAAGGGTTATTTTATGTAAATGCAAAAACCAACATTGTAGTCACCTCCGAGAGGGTTTTTTATTCATTCTTTATTTTTATTTTTAATTGATATTAATAATTGGTTGTCGTCGTGCTAGAGAGAAATTCCAAAGATTTTTTTTCTTTGGAGTTTCTCTCTAGCTGTGCTGCTGTTGGTTAATAATTATAGTTAATTTTTATTTTTATTTCTTACTTATTTTTTGGGAGAGCCTCCACTGATGTTACAACCAAAAACGTAAATGTATTTTATTGGGAATGTATGTGATAGACCAACACAAAGTGGCACGTAATTATGAAGTGGGGGGCGTGGCCTGAACAGTCGCACTTCACGGAGCTCCCGCTGACTATCTCCTACAACGATCCTTTTCCCGCTGAATCACCGGACCTGCATCATCTAATACCCGCTCCTTGCTGCCCGGAAGGCGCCTGGGCTATCCGCAGTTCACGCCCGAGGGGGGAGATGTCCCGTAAAGCCGACAAACTGTCCGCGGCCTTTGCGGCCAGAGAGGCTCAAGATGGCGACGGCCCTCAGCTTCCACAGCGCGCTCCTCGAAGCGCCAACAAACCACCGGAACAAGAGGGTATGCAGCCCAAGTCTACTAAAGCCCCTAAAGAGCAGTCCCGGGACATGCTATTTTACACCCAGAGGGTGTCGGCTGCGGTGCACTCCACACCGAATACCCAGTCTGAGGACATGGAGATGGGAGGGCAGGATGACACGCTACCTCTGGAGACCTCACTGGGGCTAGGACCAAACAACGCTGAGGGCCCCGGAGAAGAGAACACCCAACCCACATTGACAGCTATCCTGATAGCGGTCCACAAGTGCACCGCGGCAGTGGATGATTTAAAATCTCCCTGCTGCGCCAGGACCTACAGAAGATCAGAGAGCGCACATCGGCAGCAGAGGGCAGAATTAGTGACATAGAAGACCAGCTACCACCCCTGGCCAGGGACACTAGAGCTGCTGCACAACAAGCCGCACAGAATACCGCCAAAACAGATGACATCAAGAACCGGCTGAGACGGAATAACGTGCGTATTGTGGGCCTGCTGGAGAAGATCGAGGGCCGGGACCCTACGACCTTTGTGGAGGACTGGCTGCTGGAGACTTTTGGTAAGGAGGCCTTCTCTTCCATATTCGCAGTTGAGTGGGCCCACCATACCCCACCGCACCCTCCACCGCCAGGAAATAGACCCCGTTCTATGCTGGCCAGGATACTGAACTACAGAGACAGGGAGGTGATCCTGCGTCTTGCAAGAGAATGGGGAGCAATTCAGTACAATGGCAGCAGAGTCTCCTTTTACCCGGACTTCTCGGCCGAAGTTCAGCGCAAACGGCTAAGATTCACGGATGTTAAACAAAGATTGCAACATCTCCAGATTGCCTACGCTATGCTCTACCCAGCCAAACTCCGAGTAACAGTCGGGGGACAGGTCTCCTTCTTCGAGACAGCAACGGAGGCCGCCGCCTGGCTGGACCATAATGAACAAAACCTTCGGCACAGGCGCCAAGATGACAGGGGAGAAGACCGCTAGTAGGGTGCGGAACGGGCAGCAAGGAAACATGATTCCCAAACTTCCGGATTCATACACTTGACTTACGGGACGTGTTACCACTTTCACTATCAGCGTACCAATTCCCGGTCCTTTTGGTGTGCACCACACCGGACTGGCTCCTGGACTCAATGCGGATATCCAAGATGGTCCACAGTTTGGTAGAGCAGAGGACTCTACAACAGTTGTTTGGTTGCCCTGTTGGCAAAAGTTCTGTTGACCTGGTGAATGAGCACGGTGGGCCCGAGCCTACCACCCTTGTACCACAGTTCAGGCATCCAACGTCTCCAGTCTAAGGACAAGACAGGAATCAAAATAACATTTTTGGTGTGCAGTTGCACGGAGTAATAACTAACTGGCAGTTTATACCTCGAAGACCACGACCTGCCCTGCCTCGCTCTCTACCCTTCACATTAAGACTGTTCGCCGACCCCAAGTCACATGATGGAAGAGACACGGCCCCTGACATTCCAGAGATGCCGGGCCTCCCTGGAGCCCTCTATCGCTCCCGAACTTTAAGATGGCTTCTACGACAATAGTTTCCTGGAACATTAGAGGGGTGCATGACCCGCTGAAACGAACCATGATCTCTTCATGCCTTAAGAAGTTTCACCCAGCGATTGTATCTCTCCAAGAGACGTATCTTACCAAAGACTTGGTGTCCTGCTTGAGGTATGCTTGGGTGGGCAAGGCATATCATTCCACCCACTCCGCTTATTCCCGCGGAGTGAGTGTACTGATACATAAGTCCTTGGCCTTCCAGGAAATAGATGCTGAAATAGACCACATGGGACGCTATGTATTTTTATATGGTAAATTGTCTGGTATGACTCTTATATTGGCTTTCTTTAATTATGAAGTGGAAGGAAAATGATAAGTGGTTTTCAAAATGTTTTACAAATAAATATCTGAAAAGTGTGGCGTGCATCTGTATTCAGCCCCCTTTATTCTGATACCCCTAACTAAAATCCAGTGGAACCAATTGCCTTCAGAAGTCACCTACTTAGTAAATAGAGTCCACCTGTGTGTAATTTAATCTCAGTATAAATACAGCTGTTCTGTGGAGGTTTGTTAGAGAATTAGACAGGTCAGGGATAAAGTTGTGGATACGTTTAGAGCAGGGTTAAGTTATAAATAAACATCCAAAGCTTTGAACATCTCAGAGCATTGAACAATATTCCATCCATCATCCGAAAATGGAAGGAGTATGGCACAACTGCAAACCTACCAAGGCATGGCCGTCCACCTAAACTGACAGGCCAGACAAGGAGAGCATTAATTAGAGATGCAGCCAAAAGGCCCATGGTAACGCTGGAGGAGCTGCAGAGATCCACAGCTCATGTTTGAGAATCTGTCCACAGGACAACTATTAGTCGTTTACTCCACAAATCTGGGCTTTATGGAAGAGTGGCAAGAAGAAAGCCATAAGTCCCTTTTGCAGTTTGCGAGAAGCCAGGTGGGGGACACAGCAAACATGGAAGAAGGTGCTCTGGTCAAATGAGACCAAAATTTAACTTTTTGGTCTAAAACTAACACTGCACATCACCCTGAACACACCATCCCCACCGTGAAATATGGTAGTGGCAGCATCATGTTGTGGGGATACTTTTCTTCAGCAGGGACAGGGAAGCTGGTCAGAGTTGATGGGAAGATGGGTGGAGCCAAATACAGGGCAATCTTAGAAGAAAACCTGTCAGAGTCTGTAAAAGACTTGAGACTGGGGCAGAGGTTCACCTTCCAGCAAGGCAACCGCCCTAAACATACAGCCAGAGCTACAAGGGATTGGTTTAGATCAAAGCATATTCATGTGTTGCAATGGCCCAGTCAAAGCCCAGACCTAAATCTAATTGAGAATCTGTGCAAGACTTGAAAATTGCTGTTCACAGATGCTCCCCATCCAATCTGACAGAGCTTGAGCTTTTTTTGCAAATAAGAATTGGCAAACATTTCACTCTCTAGTTTTGTGCTGGTAGAGACATCCCCAAAAGATTTGCAGCTGTAATTGCAGCGAAAGGTGGTTCTACAAAGTATTTACTCAGGGGGGCTGAATACAAATGCACGCCACACTTTTCAGATATTTGTAAAAAAAAAATTGAAAACCATTTATCACTTTACTTCCACTTCACAAATATGTGCCACTTTGTGCTGGTCTATCACATAAAATCCCAATAATGTACATTTACATTTTTGGTTATAACATGACAAAATGTGGAAAATTTTAAGGGGTATGAATACTTTTTCAAGGCACTATATGCACCTGTTTTTCGTTCTCACAGTTTTCTCTTAGACAGGGTCTCATTGACACTTGCTTTGACTTCAACACACATTAATGCGCCTACCGCTTCAACATGCTTTTATGATGTGCTATTGATGCTTTGGTAGTGTTTCGATGAAGCTGTGGTGATGCTTCTGTGAAGCGTCGGTGATACTTCCGTAATGCTCTTTTGAAGCTTTGTTGAAGCTCGACAGCTGCCCTGTGTGGATATCTCATACCTGCAATTTCTCCAAAACAAAGCTAAGCTAAAGCTGAATTAAAGCCTCTCAAAAGGCACAGGTGCTTCAAGCAAGCTTTGTCATAGAGTTACATGAAGGCTTTGAAGCACCACTGAAGCGGCATGGGGTATCATTTTTGAAGTGTAAACAGGACTGTAAGCTAACCAATTTATTTATTGACATGGGCTTTGACTGGCATTCAGAGAGCTTTAACAAAGCCTGTCCAAAGCCTTGTTTTAAAATCCTGTTTTCACCTTGTGTTTGCTTTGCTTTGCTTCGGCTTTGCTTCAAAAATTATACCCCGTGTAGCTTTAGTGGTGCTTCAAAGTGTCTTCAAAGCCTCCATAGAATCTATGATAAAGCTTGTTTGAAGCTCCCTTGAAGCACCTGCGGCTTTTGAGAGGCTTTAATTCAGCTTTAGCTTCGCTTTGTTTTGGAGAAATTGCAGGTGTGAGATATCAACAAACACACAGGGCATCTGCCAAGCTTCAACAAAGCTTCAAAAGAGCATCACTGAAGCACTACCGAAGCTTCATCGAAGCACTACCAATGGGGCTTCAGTGGTGCTTCGATGAGGCTTCGTGGTGCTTCAATGAAGCTTCGGTGGTGCTTCAGTTATGCTCTTTTGAAGCTTTGTTGAAGCTTGGCAGATGCCCTGTGTGTTTGTTGATATCTCACACCTGCGATTTCTCCAAAACAAAGCGAAGCTAAAGCTGAATTATTAAAGCCTCTCAAAAGCCGCAGGTGCTTCACGCGAGCTTCAAACAAGCTTTGTCACAGACTACAATGGAGGCTTTGAAGCACAACTAAAGCTATATGGGGTATAATTTTTGATGGTGTAAACAGGACTGTAAGCTAACCATTTTATTTAATGACATGAGCTTTGACTGGCTTTAAGAGAGCTTTAACAAAGCCTGTCTGAAGCCCTGTTTTGAAGCAAGTGTAAACTAGCCCTTACTGTGCAGCTCTGCTCCAGTGTTTTTCCACACATACAGTTGTGCTCATAAGTTTACATACCCTGGCAGAATTTATGATTTTGTGGCCATTTTTCAGAGAATATGAATGATAACACAAAAACATTTCTTTCACTCATGGTTAGTGTTTGGCTGAAGCCATTTATTATCACTCAACTGTGTTTACTCTTTTTAAATCATTATGACAACAGAAACTACCCAAATTACCCTAATCAAAAGTTTACATACCCCAGTTCTTAATACCGTGTATTGCCCCCTTTAACATCAGATCTACCCAGAGTGGCTCAATGATTTTGAGGTCAGGAGACTAAGATGGCCACTCCAGAACCTTCACTTTATTCTCCTGTAGCCAATGACAGGTTGACTTGCCCTTGGGTTTCAGATCATTGTCATGTTGGAATGTCCAAGTACGTCCCATGCGCAGCTTCCTGGCTGATGAATGCCAATGGTCCTCCAGTATTTTTTGATAACATACTGCATTCACCTTGCCATCAATTTTGACCAAATTTCCTGTGCCTTTGTAGCGCACACATCCCCAAAACATCAGCGATTCACCTCCGTGTTTCACAGGCCTTGTTGACTCCTCTCCAAATATAGCATTTATGGTTGTGGCCAAAAGGCTCAATTTTGGTCTCATCACTCCAAATGACTTTGTGCCAGAAGGTTTCTATGCTGTTTGGCGAATTGTAATGGTGCATATGGTGCATGTGATCAGTTCGGTAGTCTGTGTTAGTAGTAGCTGATACATCCCTGTGAGAATGCCAGGAAACGGGAGCAGCTGACAGTAGGCGGATGTAGCAGGCTGGATAGGCCAGTGACAGACTGGCAATGTGCTTGGCTGGCAGCAGGCTGCAGACGCAGGGCAGGAAGCTGTAGCCAAATGACGGTGTGCAGAACTGAAGGAGCGTTAGCAGGCTGGATGAGCAGAATGCAGGGTCAGGCAAGCTGGGTCGGTAACAGACAGGCGGATCAGGCATAAACGGCAGGCAGAAGAGTAGTCTGGTCACAGGCCAGTGTCCACAAAGGTGAGGTAGATCAGGTGGGAAAAGGAGGCAGAATCTGGGGACAAAACCAAGGTCAAGGCAGGTTGCAGACAAATGAATGTAGTCAGGCGCAAACCGGGACACGATCTGTAACCAGTCACAGGAATCAGGAACACATTCTATACCCCCTATAGTTCACCTATAGTGTCTTGCATCAATAAAGCTTTGACCATTCCTGTAGATGATGCTGTATTATTTAAAGTGTAAGTTCAACTTTTCACAAAAAATGAAATGGTAAACTAACACCTCCTCCCCCCTCCCCCCCAAATGCAACTTACCTCTGCAGATGATGAGATTTGCACAGCCGTTGCAGCTGCAGCAGCCCAGGGATTTGAAAGTCTTCTTCCTCTTCTTTCCTTAGGGACGTTGGTAAAGTGATTATGGTCAGCACGGGTATCACATGACTGCTTTGACCAGTTGCAATCACTCTGATCTGTTTTCCTTCTCATTATTCTCATCTGGATACTAAATTCCTGTAAATCAGCTGCTTTATGACTAAGTGGTGCTCATGTTACCTAAGTTTGTACATGTATTCTTTTTTCTTATCGATTGGGTATTTGTATCTATTGTATAATTGTGCTTGGATGCTGAATACAATATTATTGCAAAAGCATCTTTTATGTGGTATACCTATTCTGTATATTTAAAATGATTAAGTGCTGTTTGTCCCTGGAGGAATCAAAGCTTCCAAGTTTGTCTTCAGAATGTAGGACCTGATGACACATGCAGCAGATGCCCTAGTGGTGCTGTAGGAACAATATGCCCTAAATTATACCTTTGCTCCGCTGAAACCTCTACCTCATCTAATTTGATAGATTGAAGTTGCAGGTATTCCAGTCATTCTCGTAGCTCGAGACTGGCCTCCGAGAGTGTGGTATGCTGTCTGTCTGTTAGCAAGCGCTCCGTGATCTCTACCAGAACTCATATTTCAAGGGACAGTCTTTCCCCCTGCTTCTCTATTGCTGGCTTTGATGGACTGGATGTTGAATTTCAGGTCCCAAAAGAAAGGAGGATTTCAGATTCGGTTATCACAACCATGCTTAAAGTGGTTGTAAACCGTTACATATACCCAGTGAAGTCACTGGCCTAAGGTGATGAAACAAATCTGCATACATAAGTTGTACTTGTTTATTTGCAGTCTTCTCTTCTCTACATCCGTTCAAAGTCCAGAATTGATAAAGCTTGTCTGAACTGTCAAAAAAGGGGTGAAGAGCTGAAAATGAACTCTGCAGAGCTCAGTGAGGAAAGCTTTAACAGCTGATTTTAAGGAAGGCCATGAGGAAACTTCAATTTCCTCACAAGTTGATCATAGTTCCTTCCTCTAGTGCAGGGTTCAACACCAACACTGCTCCGTATCTTGACTCCTGCTTCCTTATGGACACCCAGCATACAACCATCTGATTACTGCAGAATTTACAGCCATTGTGAGTAAGCTATTCCAAAAGCTATTGCCACTTCTAGACTCAGTGGGTGCTATCTAACAAGCACTCTTTTGTCTTGCCTCGTATAAGTACACTCTTGGTCTAACACCAGAATTGCCTGACACACGGGAATTGGCAGCAGGGATGGCCAGGTCTGTGGGGTTACACTCGGGTAACTGGGACCAGACTGCATATACTTTGATTATGAAGTTAGGTTTATTTACAGTGCAACAAAATCCATCCTTCCATCCAAAACCCCAGAACACAGCAAATATAAACCTATACGTGAACCAAAAACCTTGTGACAGAATACCTTACTATTCAACCTGATGTTATCTCCCCCGCCAAAACACACTGACCAGAGCTTCCAGGCGGATCAGATCCTGGTTTTGCAGCTTGCCTGTTTGACAGAAGGTAGTTGTAAGATTGGCTTCAGTAGAACAGACAGCTGTACACAAGGGTTTTAAAATCTGCCGGTTCCTATTGATTTTGGCCAATTTTTGGCCTGTGTGTACAAGGGTTTACTAACAACTAGCTGTATACAAAAATAGGGAACGAAGAGAAGCAGGGGAAAACTGGAGGTTCAGGGAGCAGATGAGAAGTGAGAATCAAAACTGGGATCAGGAACAAGGGAGAGCATGTACAAGGCTACAGGGTACAGGGCAGGAGTCAAGATCAGTGTCAATGGCAAACAGAATCTGGCAGCACCAAAACACTGGTGCAGGAAACACTAGTAGGGGAGGACCTAAACCCTCCCTTCAACAGCAGGTGTCTTCCAGCAGATCCCAGTAATCAGTTTCCACCTGATGCTAGCTGCTGGAAGACACCCTCTGTTGGACACAGCACAACAACATCCCGTTAAGAGTCCAGCTGGGCAGGAGGTAGGGAATCTGCAAAGTCCGGCTGGGCAGTGGCCTAGCACTTTGCAAAGTCTAAATGGGCAGCGGGCAAGAAATCAGTAAAGTCTGGCTGTGTAGTGACCAGGGAATCAGCAAAATCCGGCTGGGCAGCAACCAGGAAATCAGTACCGTCCGACTTGACAGCTGCCAGGGGATCATCACAAGCCAGGTTAAAAGCTGGCAGCGAATCATCAGAGGCCAGCTTGGCAGCTGGCAGCCGATTGCCAGAGTCTGACTTGGCAGCTGGCACCGAACCATCAGTGGCTGGCTTCGCAGCAGATCACCAGAGGCAGGCTTTTAGGCAGATAGTGGTTCACCAGAGGCAGGCTTGGCAGCAGACAGTGGATCACCAGGGGCAGGCTTGGCAACATACAGCAGACCACCAGAGGCAGGTGTTGAGACAAACTAAATCCCATCAGCAGGCATTGAGGCAGACTGAACGCTATCAACAGGCATTGAGGCAGACTGAACCCCATCAGCAGGCATTGAGGCAGACTGAACCCCATCAGCAGGTATTAAGGCAGACTGAACCCTATCAGCAGATATTGAGGCAGACTGAACCCCCTCAGGAGACATTGAGGTAGACTGAACCCCATCAGCGGACATTGAGGCAGACTGAACCTGATCAGCAGGCTTTGAGGCAGACTGGACCCCATCAGCAGGCAGCTTGGAGGTGGACTTAGTGGGGCCGCTGGGGTGGAGGGGTGACACCTGTGGGCAGCAGCACCCCTAACACCGCATGGTCCACACCCCCTACAGTTATCTGTGTCTCGCCGGCTGTGTCTCTCAGGGGATCGAACCGAAGCCGCCTCCCCCTCCTCTCTGTTTACATCTACACAGGAGGAGGGAATCTACACTTGCGGGAATCTATATTGATACAGAATGAATATGGATACTGCGCATTCTGACTAATAAATGAAACATATAGTATATAAACAATTCATGCAATTTCCACACATGACTGAACCTGAGCTATGATGACCAGCGGAGGGCACTGGAGGTACTAAGTATCCAATTATACCCAGGAGGAATTTATCCTTGTAGCCCGGTTTTAATCATATAGTTGAGCCATTACAAGTGTGGAGGAACGAAGGAGTGTACTAAGGAGGCGAGGAGGACTATCTATCACAATAGAGATAAAAGTGGAGGATTTACCCATTGCTTACCTAAGCTGGGTCTAAGGTGAGAGTTCTGTGAGCACGGGGGTCCTGCACATCCACAATTACCAGCTTGGAGGGTGCTGAGCTTAGACTCCCCCCAGACTGGCTTCACCGACAATCGGATAGGATTGGGCACATAAGCACCTTATTGTTTGGCACGGAAGCACTTTGGAGCACTATTGGATTTTTGATGTACTATAGACCTTTATTTAATTTACTTGTATTTACTTAGGTGGCGAACCACCAATATTTATTCATCCATGTATTAATATTTTTATATTTATAAATATACTCGTATATATATTCATTTATTATTCATTCAGTTTTCACTTGCACTTACCCAGCACACCCGATGGGAGTTTTTATTGCATGAATTGTTTATATACTATATGTTTCATTTATTAGTCAGAGTGTGCAGTATCCATATTCATTCTGTATCATTTCAGTATTATTGTGTTTAATACTTGATATTGCAGCAACTGACCTACTATTGTCTTACTATTTATAGTAGCGCAAGGGTTTATACACGTTCATTTAATCTATATTGATGAGGGATTTCTGCACTAAGGGGGTGTCTGCACTGAGGGGAGTCTGCACTAAGGGGTCTATACTGCAGGAGGCTGGTCTGTACTTAGTGGGAGGTCTATACTGAGGAGGGGCGTCTATACTTAGGAAGGGGGGTCTGTACTGAGGGAGGGGGGCCTGTACTGAGGAAGGGGGTGACAATAATTTTTCCCGGACCGGGTGACACCAACCCTAGTGACGCCACTGGGTGGACTGAACCCCATCGACAGACAGCTTGGAGGGACACTGGACCCCATCGGCAGGCAGCATGGAGGCGAGCTGGACCCTATTGGAAGGCAGTATGGGGGCAGACTAGACCCCATCAACAGGCAGCATAGAGGTGGACTGAACCCCATCAGCAGGCTGCATGGATAGTGGCAGAGTTGTACGAGTAGGAAAGAACTTTTTTTCCTCTTTCAATTTAAATGCTGGAGTCCTGCAATTGATTGCAGGGGGCTGACAATATTGTTCTGCTAGTGGGGAAGTAGTAACAGTACTGGGGAGCATAAAGGGAAGGGATAGCAGATGCAGAGGAAGGTGTCTGAGAGGCTTCCATGGGTAAAGGAACTGCAGGGGGAGCCCTCAGTGGATTTTATGCAGGGGAAGTGCAGTTGGTATACCGGAGGTAAGGAACACTTAGTAGTAGCTGTGGTTGCTAAGGGTAATGAAGGAAGAGATTATTGATGTTTATTTGGTATGAATCAATTGAAACTAGGGATAGTATCTGGTATGCAGGAGGTAAGGAACACTTAGTAGCACCTGTGATTGCTAAGGGTAATGAAGGAAGAGATTCTTGATGTTTAATTGGTATGAATCACTTGAAATTAGGGATAGTGTCTCTGACCCAGCTTGGAGCAGAGGCTGAACAAAGTTCAGCCCCTTCCACATGGAGTGGACTCTGCCAGGGGAACGCCTGCTCAGCAGGGAAGCTGTCAGCTGATCCCCGCTGAGCAAGCGGATGGCTGGTCCATGTCCGCTCTGCTTATACAGAGTGGACACAGGCCGCCCTCCCTAAAGGCAGTCGGATGTAAATGGACTGCCTGCCTGTGTTATGTCAGGAATCAGCTGCAGGAATGGCCAGATGTGTATATGCTTTAACCAATTCATGACTGTGCTGTAGCTGATAGATGGCTACATGGACATCCTCCCAGAACCACGCCCCTTGTGTGTCCCCTGGGCCGCACATCCAGCACGCTCTGTGATCACTGTGTGCTTTAGACACAGCTGATCACAGATCACAGCATCCCTTTACCATGTGGTCAACTGTGTCCAATCACAGCTGATCACATGTAAACAAACTTGCCATTTATCGGCACACAGCGTGAGAATAGGAGAGCCGGTAACCGGCAATTCTGCATCAGTGCCCTGATTATCAGTGCAACATCATCAGTGCACATCAGTGAAGGAGAAAAACTACTTATTTGCAAAATCTTATAACAGAAACTAAGAGAAACATTTCAAAAAACAAAAAAAATGTCAAAAACAAAAAACCTAGTGATGATTAAATACCACCAAAAGAAAGCTCTATCCGTCTTGAAAAAATGAAAACAATTTTATATGGATACAGTGTGGCATGAGTGTGCAATTATCATTCAAAGTGTGACAGCGCTAAAAGCAAAAAATGGCCTGGGCAGGAAGGGAATGAAAGTATCCAGTATTGAAGTGGTTAAGTGAGATTTATTTACAGTGCAACAAATCCATTCTTCCAAACACCAGCACGCATCAAACATAAAAATATAAGGCTCTATGCACACGGGACGCTTTTTCAATCTCCCCTAAATAATTTTTTTTGACAGCTAGAAACCGACGCTTAAAATGGCTGTTAAGCTGCGTTTTACATAGCGCGTCTAGCTGCGTTTTACCACGTTCGTGTCTAGAAGCATTTTTTGTTTTTATGGCAAACCCCTCTAAATAAAACGCTGCTAAATGCAAGTTAGGCGTTTAGGCGCATTTACAAGCTGTTACAGGCATTTGGTGTTTCAGATGCCTCTGAACTTCCGTCTGAACGCATTTTTTTGCTTTCCAAAAAAAAGCCTCTAAACTCAACTGCCTGGAAACAGCCTTAAACGACCCTCTGTATATGTATTAATAAGAGAACATTAGATGAGTTCAGGGGCATCTGGAAAAAATGCCCAAATGCCTCTAAACATCTGCTTAGAGGCAGCAGTGTCCATGAGGCCTAAGTGAACCAAAGACCCAGTGACAGAATACCTAACTAATCAATCTAGCAAACAGAAAGCCTAACAACGAACTATATACACTATATTCAAAAATGGGGAACATAGAAAAGCAGGGGAAAACTGGTGGCACAGGAATCGGATGGGAAGGGGGAACCAAAACTGGGATCAGAAACAAGAGAGAGCAGGTGCAAGTCAGGAGGAAGGTGAAGATCAATGGCAAACAGAATCTGGCAGCAGTAAAACAGTGGCGCAAAGGGCAGTTTTATGGGAATATCTAAATACCAGCAGCTAACATCAGGCAGAAACTGATTTCTGGGATCTGCTGAGAGATACCCACTGGTGGACACTAAAACCACAACCTTCCTCTCTGGGAATCACAGTGCCATCAGCAGATGACCCAGGTTCTGACACCCACTGTTGCAGGGGATATAGAAATTCTGGCAGAAGCGGCTCAAGATTTTTCACAACCAATACTTACATAACTTACTTCCTTAGCTTTTTGCCATATGTTGGTTAACAATAAGTAAAAAGAGTGGCCTTCAGTGCAAAGCTCTTTCCTACTCTGGATCATATTGGGCCTTATACAACAATTGGCCAAACTTGGAGAGATTATTTACTCCTCCTGACAACTTTGAAGCCTTGTACATAATCCATGGTAATTGGATTAAGGTGTGGATATACAATAAATCATGAGGTAACTTCCAGACACTTGCAATACTGACTATTGAATCTCTTTCATCACTACTGCACACTTTGAGTTATGATGTGTGTGCAATAAAAAAAGAATTAAAAGAAACATATACAATTATTGGAAACCTTAAAGCATCAGTTAATATGATATATTTATTACCACCACCCTGAAGGATTGGCTAGAATATGCTACCACGTCAATTATTTTCCTACCTAAACCATATTGCTCACACGGGAAGGACAAGTAGTACTTGCTTTCACTTACTTTTTCGTTTTAGGTGAACATCAGATGGAGCTTTTAGATTATGTAGCAGCTAAATTCCATGAAGAAGCTGGTGTTTTTAAACTCTTGGTAAATACTCTGCCATAATTAATAACTGTTTAGAAATGTATAACATGTTTGTATTTATATTTGCTATACTAACACAGGAATGTATATCAGTGTTTAAAGACTAGAACACAAAGTTACAACTTGCTGATGAAACCCCAAAACAGGCTTTTCTGCATCTAAGCAATATTTAAAGTAGAACTAAGGCCCATTTTACACCTGTGCGACTTGAAAGTCGCAAGATTTTTGCCGTGATTTTGATGCGACTTGAAGCAATGCCTGTGTAATCGTGAGGTCTATGGATCTCAAGTCGCATCAAAGTCGGACCAAAGTAGTGCAGGGACTACTTTGAAATCGCTGCAACTTGAAGTCGCACAGAAATCAATGGTACTTATTGAAAATCATGTGGTACGACTTGTCATGCGACTTTGCAGTCCCAAGTCGCAGAACAAGTCACACAGGTGTTAAAGGGGCATTTAAGGCAAACCTTTTTCCTTTTTTTGGACAGAGTAGAAATAGATTAGAACACCTGTCCATTTGCATTGCTGTCTGTGCCCCTGTTAAGGAGGTTCGCCCTCTCTATTTGTCATATTTACCATTATCATTGAAAGTGAAAGTAAAAGAAAAATCCCAAATTTTAGGTTGTCCCCAGAAAAGTAATAGAGGGGAAATGTTCCAATGGGGACACTAGTTATGGTGTCCTGGGGGTCCCCAAGGAATTCCTTTAATTGGCAGGTATTTCCTCTCACTTCCTGTTGGCTATGGGACGGGAATTGAAGGGAAATCTTCGCAATGGGACACAGATGGCGAAAATAAATCTGACAGGGGTTACCCTCCCTTACTCTATCCAAAAAGGAAAAAAAAAAGCATATAGTTCTACTTTAAAGATAGGTTATTCTGTGCCACTTACAAAAGAATATAATATGATCTGTTCCTTTGTGATCTTTTGTGTATTACAAAACTCTTAAATACATTATTACATAGTTACATAGTCTGGTTGAAAGAAAAGCACAAGTCCATATAGTTAAACCAATTAAAGGGGGGGAAAAAATAATATAATTTTTTATCTATGATAGCTCAACATTACACTTACAGAACAACTTCACTTTTAGTTTTACATTTCAATATTTTTATTGAGGTTTTACAGATATACCATTGCAGCATAACATTTTATCCAACCAGTGATACGTAAAGAAAAATGAATGGTCGACATAAAAAAAAAACATACATATTGGGTATGGGACGGTATTTCCCCATCTCCCGGCCACCCCATATGGGAGCTCACTGTGGCCGGGCAGAGAGCCACCCCCCCCATCTATAATCAACCAGTCAGCCCACAGTGTGAGTTCACACGATCTAGATGTATCAAATGTTAACACAATAAATGCCCAAAGTGAAAGTAAGGGAGTGCCTTTCCATTAGCTGGGATCCGAATACCGGGGCACTCTATTTAGACTCCAGTGCAACAGTCCAGGATCCTTGTGCTACCTGGCAGGTATCACCCCCCAAATGCATGGCTGCTTGTCAGTGAACTCGGTCCCTCACTGAAAGGCACTGCCGCAATCATCTCAGTCTTACAACTATAGATTATGGTAAAACAACCGAAAAAATTAGTAGAGACTACAAAGAAAGGTAGAGTAGCAGAGAGGAGTTGAGAGCTCAGAAAAAAGAAAGGTGAAGGTTAGAGAGAGAAGTGGGAAGGTGGAGTAGAAGGCTGGGAAGGGTAACAGGTGGAGATAGAGAAGTGGAGAGCCGTACCGCAAGGATCACTCGGCTAACCCCAAGTGGGGGGCACCCATCCATTCGCCACCCTAACTTGCGGAGAGCGAAATGTGTGCAAATCCCGCCCAGGTCTCCCATAGAAGTTATCCTTTAAATGTAACCACTCCATTTTAGTGTAGCTCCCACACTAAAATACTTATCTTCATACCAGGACCCCAGTTCTTCACCGTAAGTCCTGCCTGGTGCCACACAGCTTTGCAAGAGAAACATGCTATTTCAGTTCTGTGACTAGTGCTCTTGTTCACCTTGCCTCATTCATTCCAATGGACAATGCTACAAGATATTATTGGAACACTATCGTTATATTGTGTTGAACACCCCTCCCCTGAAGAAGCTTTTGGGCAAAACACATTGTGACTTCTAAACTCACCCACAGCACATCCTTCGGACTTATCATAAACTTGTATGGGGTTATTTGATATAGCATGTAACAATGCTTAAATCTGTGAGGAGATTCATCGGTGTTGTGTTTTAATATTTATGTATTTTTACTTGTCTGACTTCTGCAGGGGTAACCTCTCTTGCGGCCCTGGTTCGAGAACCCCTAATAGAGCAAACAGGGAGTTCAGGAGCACAGAGGGGCACGAGGGTTGGACAGGAACACTTGGTGGTGCGTGTAGGTCCACTGGGACTCGTGCAAGACAGAAGAGTGGTCGTACAGTCCGGGTCGGCAACAGGCAGGCTAGGAAGGACAAAAGGAGCAGGCAGGCGGATGGTCGGGTACAGGCAGAGTTCGTTAACAGGCTGACAGCAGAAGTGCAGAAGGATCAGGCAATCGGATGGTCGTAGGCAAGACATGTAGTGCAGCCCATTGAAATCAACAGGCTGCCCTATGCGTGTCAAAGGAAAAACAAGCCACTATGCTAGATGTGAATGGGGCCTGAAAGTGAAATTGGTGTGTTAACACAAGAACAATGAGGCTCCATTCACATCTGTGCATTTCCTTGCATTTCAGAAATGCGCTGCACCAAAAATCACACTAAAAAACGCACCAAGCTCCGCTCTAAAAAAAGAGTCCTGAGGCTTCTTTGGGTCAATTTTTGCATGTAGGGCAGCCCATTCAGGTGGATGGGCTGCCCTATGTGTGATGAATGAATGAATGTAATGTGTGAGATGTGAACGTGGCTTGACGGCTGAGTTTTTCTGTCCACTCCCTCTTATGTACTTGTATAAAGATGGCCATACACTATGCAATCTGATTGTATATTGTGTATTTAGTGAGAAGGGTGATCACTGATTGATTGCATTTCATTTAAAAAAAAGTGCAGATGGAAATAGGTGGGTAGGTAGGATATGCAGGGTGTGTGCTAATGAGGTCAGCTGGTCAGCTCCTTCCTGTGTCATGACCTGTAGTCTGACCAGGAAGTAAGGTAGAAGCAATGGATACGTTTGGAAACATGGATGAGGACAAGGGAAGTAAGTGACTGTAGATTTAATGGATAGCTTTGATATTTTTGAAAAAAAAGTACATTGATACTATATTGGTACATAGTGGGGCTGGAATTTAGAAAAAAAAATGAACAAAGGTGAACTTATCCTTTAAGTTTGTGGAGAAAAGTGTTAAGCTGACGCTGAGTAAAACCACCATAGGCTATGAGCTGAGGTTGTATGGAAATCCAATTGGACTCATGAGAAGGTGAAGTCAGGATAGAAATGACATAGTTGGGGCCAAGCTTGCTGAGATAGAAACGCCACCGTGTTAATCTGTAGTCCAGGACCGAAAGAGTGGTTGTCAAATATAGGAGTAAAAGGGCCTGGTCAATGTGGCAGCTTGCATGGGATGACACATCTATAAGGAGAGGAGATGTTGGGTCAGATAAGGAAAAGCAGTCAGTAGATGGTTTTTGCGTTTCCGCAATTGGGAGAAGAAATCTTTGGAAGGATTTATGGGGATTGCGTTGCAGATATAAAGGACGCAGTGGAGGATATCTATTTTCAATGTACTGATATGACCAAACTATGAAATGCGTGAAGGCCTCCCCCTTTTTTAAACTTTGGAGAATTTTGTGAGTATTCACAGGAAATTCAAGCGGTAAAGGGCTATAAGGTCTCTGGGGATATGTGTACTCAAATAGGTAATATGGTCACTCTTGACCTTAAAAAGAAACTCCTGTTGGAGTTTGGTCCTTACTTGGAGGGGGAGGTATACGCTCAGTATCTCAGATTTGGAAGCATTCACTGTTAAATTACTTTGACAATCAAACTGTTCAAATTTGGCCATGACGTTGGGGAGACTGATAGCTGGCTGTGTGAGGAAAAGGAGAAGATCATCAGCAAAGAGCACCAAGTTATGGGTGCCAGTGCCGATTTGGACTCCTTTGATGACATCATTTGCTTGCAAGGCCACTGCTAGGTGTTATATAATGAGGACATACAGTACAGGAGAGAGGGGACACCCCTGAATGGTGCCGTTGTGGATCGAGAAGGGTTCAGAGAGAGTTCCATTTGCACATATCCTCACCAAGGAGTTGTAAAGCACCATTATTTTTGCATGAGAGTATCTCACAGGCCAATTTGACTCAGGGAAGCATCAAGAAATGGCCAGCTCATCTGACTGAATGCCTTCTCTACATCTGTGGTCAGGAGGCATAAAGGCATACGGTGGTCGTGAACATGGCCTATAATGTTCAGCATTCAAGGTGTTATCCCTCACTTCCCTCTCTGTAATGGTACCTGCTTGGTCACCATGGATCAAGGAGGACAAATGAAGTTGTTTGCGATTGGCTATCAGTTTTGAGAATATTTGACATCTATATTGATGAGCAAGGCAGGCCGATAACTTCCGCAATTCATTGGATCTTTTCTCACTATGCGGATAAGGGGGATCTGTGCCTCTAGGGTCTGGGGGAAGAATAGGAATTGTGGGGAGATGGTGTTGTACATTTTTAGGAGAAAGGTGCTACTTGAAGGCATTACTTGCCTGAGGGGACATGGACTCGCATCTGCCATGTGGTCTTATATGTTGCTGGTCTTTTCATATGTCCTTTAAAGTTTAAGTGAGTTTTACCTGCTGGGAAGGCTAGGCTTCCTCTGTCTGGGTCAGCTCATTTGCTTTATGTACCTGTCTTATTCATCCATTTACATATGGTTCCCTTTTGAGCTCTCCCTCAACCCCCAGCTTGTAACAAGATCCGTTCATTTCATGGACCGGTGGGCGATTTTACCTTCAGACACCCCGTTTTTTTCCCCCTTTGTGTGCTATATAGATTACTCCGCTTTCGTCTAGTGTCCCTCCTGCTATCGCATTGGTGGGATACTGAGTACAACACCCTACTTGTATCGTACATGCCTGGTCCCGAAGAAGGGGGGGGGACCCGCGTAACGCGTAGACCATCTGACACGTGCATGTGATGATTTTGATCTCTAAGGGTTTATAATTTGTACTCATGCCCTTTTTAATGAAATGTTTTCAACATATTTTATGTATTTGTTAAGCTAGAATAAAATATATATTAAATTTTACCCATTTTTTGCAGTCGTGTGTACTCATTTGGCATAGTCCCACCCCAGGTTACCCAATTATGATTTGGTGCTAATTGAAGGGTCTTATAGAACCTGGCAAAGTAACTGTCGGGGCTCTTGACTTTTATTGGTCAGGAGGGAAAATATCACAAGTCAGAGCTCTTCATTGTAAAACGGCGCTTCTAATTCATCAATAGTTTCCGAGGGTAGAGTAGGTAGGGCCTTGTGTTCAATGTAGGATCTGATTCGGGTTAAAGTGGCTGTCATATAAAAATGTCAAGTTATGCAGGCTGCTTCCCCCACCTCACATCTGACAGGCAGATGCCAAAATAGGAAAATAAAAAATACTAGTGGGTATGGCGCTGCCAGGGAATGGGTTTGGGGGTAGGGGATGTGCAAAAATTGTGAGTTAATAAAATGTGTTGTAAAATGTGTTATAAAGTGCAATGTGCAAAGATGATCAATAAATGTCACCAATCAAATAATGTAGTATAGGTGCAGTGTGCAATATGAACAGTGGATATCACCATATACAGAGTTCTTAAATCACAAGTGTGAAGTGCCAAAATAATTATAAAATAAATATAAAAAATGGAAATGAAAATAAAATTACAAATGGAAAAAATTCAATACGTAGGTGCTATGAAACCACATACACAAGGTGCTATAAACAGTGCAAGTGCAATCTTCAAATCATTCTCCACAGTACCATATGAAATATCATACCATAAATTAAACAAAAATGCGGTACAGAATTCTCACTCAGTGTAATCCAGATAATAGTGATCCAGTAAAGGCAAAAGTGTGTAAATGATCAATAAGCCATAAACTGAAGGTGAAAAGTGTCTAGACTGGTGTTCCCAAAAACGGCCACCAGATCGAGCTGAAGGAACGGCTTCTATTGAATCTCCTTCATATAATGCCAGCTCCTGCCCCTACCCAGGGGTCCGCTGTGTGCGGGCTCGTATCCCACTCCGGGGGTCCGGTACATGAAAGTGTAGAGAGGTCCAAGTAAATATAAAGTGCAGAGTGCCACAGCAAATAGTATACTCTTACTCACTGATAGCTGGGGAAGTCAGACTCCAGGGAAGCCTGCGGCTGGCGTTCTACCGCTCTCTCAGCCCAGGGATCATGGGTGCGTGATGACGCAATGGCTCTGACTTGCGCGTTTCATCATCGGACGTCATCTGAGGTGGCGCCATCTTTCTACACCCACCAGCTTATAAACAGTGCGGTAACCCATCAGCATGAAGTCACGTGACCCCGCGGCCATGTTAACTTCTCAGTAACCCATATTGTCATCATTCTTCCCCGACAATTTACACATATTGCAAAAGATAGCATCATATAACAGCTTAGCATATTGGCGGCCATGTGAACACTAATACAAAGCAATCAGTAAATGGGCAGAATAGTAGCAATGTTTGCAATTACATTTTAAAACCAAAACCTTTAATAATATATTATTTGAAATTATTAAAATGTGTATGAAAAAAAAAAAATATATACGAAAAAATATGTAATATAAAGAAATATATATAAGAGAAAATGTATATAGATATATATAAGAAACCTAGACAAATAAAATGAAAAATATTTTTACTTAATGAATGAATAATAAAATTTGTAAAAAAATTTATAAAAAAATTGGGTATAAAATTAATAATAAAAAATGAAAATAAAAGGGGGGGGGGACAAATGGCCTAATGGCATGAATAGGGGAAGGGCCGAGGGATATTAGGTGGCTGGAACATAAACAAGGCCTGAGAGAGGATGTGGCATTTAAATAGGAACAAAATCTCAAAAAAATACATATAATATATACAGTGGGTACGGAAAGTATTCAGACCCCCTTAAATTTTTCACTCTTTGTTATATTGCAGCCATTTGCTAAAATCATTTAAGTTCATTTATTTTCCTCATTAATGTACACACAGCACCCCTTATTGACAGAAAAGCATGGAATTGTTGACATTTTTGCAGATTTATTAAAAAAGAACAACTGAAATATCACATGGTCCTAAGTATTCAGACCCTTTGCTGTGACACTCATATATTTAACTCAGGTGCTGTCCATTTCTTCTGATCATCCTTGAGATGGTTCTGCACCTTCATTGGAGTCCAGCTGTGTTTGATTATACTGATTGGACTTGATTAGGAAAGCCACACACCTGTCTATATAAGACCTTACAGCTCACAGTGCATGTCAGAGCAAATGAGAATCATGAGGTCAAAGGAACTGCCTGAAGAGCTCAGAGACAGAATTGTGGCAAGGCACAGATTTCTGCTGCACTTAACCACTTCAGCCCCGGAAGGATTTCCAGCTTTAGGACCGGAGCCCTTTTTGCGATTCGGCGCTGCGTCGCTTTAACTGACAATTGCGCGGTCGTGTGGCCTTGTACCCAAACGAAATTTGCGTCCTTTTTTTCCCACAAATAGAGCTTTCTTTTGGTGGTATTTGATCCCCTCTGCGTCATTTCTGATCGCCGCTATAAACAAAAGAAGAGCGACAATTTTGCAAAAAAAACCCAAATTTCTTACTTTTTGCTAGAAAGAAAACAAATATCGCCGCTAGTCTTTACTGCGTCTCCCCTAGTTTA
>BLSH010374593.1:546127-574018 GCA_018402905.1 Glandirana rugosa | reverse complement strand
CTTGGGCATCTGATTATTTATAGTATAGGGTCCACCTCTGGAGAGCCTGCGGAAGAGACGAGGAGAGGAACCTGCGCCTCTTCCGCAAGCTGTCCCAGGTGACCCCTATGAATTCTGTCCATGACGTCTTCAAACCTTATAGCCCGACCTAGGTTTTTCGATAGGATAGGGACATAAGGTTGGGTAGACGATCTCACGAGTGCAGACCCAATAAGAGGTTTGTTTATTTCTATTGGTTACCCTGGTCCGTCCCTACGGGGGACAGGGGGTGGTAAAAATGCGAGGAATACCTTGGAGACCGTCTTAGTTAATCTCGGGTGGGACTGTAGGTCAGTGGACCCTGTCGAACGCCTTCTCCGCGTCCAAGGAGAGGAGCAGAGAAGGCGTCCGAGAGGTCTCCACCTGGGATATGATATTTATTAGTCTACGGGTTCCGTCAGGGCCTGGCGGCCCGTCACGAAGCCCACCTGGTCCGGGTGGACCAGTGAGGGTAAAACTTTCTGAAGTCTGGTGGCAAGAATTTTGGCGAAAAGTTTGATATCAGTATTAATTAATGATATCGGCCTATAATTGGCGGGTTTAAAGCAGTCTTTGTTAGGTTTGGGAATAGTAACAATTACAGCTCGTAACATATCATGTGGGAAGGAGCCAGAGGAGGAGGAGGCGGCTTCAAAGACTTCACATAAATGAGGAGATATTTCAGACTATAGGAATTTGTAGTATTCATTTGTAAATCCATCTTCTCCTGGGGATTTTTGGTTGGGTAGGTCCTTAATAGCTGCTGCAACTTCTGAGGTGGTGATTGGTGAAGATATATCCTGGAGTTGGTTAGAGCTCAAACAGGGGAGCTTGACTTCCGATAAAAAGTCTTTTATAGACTCTACCGAGGGCTGTGGTGTAGAATTGTCCTCAGCGAGGTCGTATAAGGACTGATAGTAGTCTGCAAAGCCATCAGCTATATCCTTGGGGTTGATCAACGTTTTATTAGAGATGGGATGTGAGAGGGCATGAATTTTTTTCTTGAGTTGCTGTTGTTTGACCCTTCTTGCTAGCCACGCTCCTGCTTTGTTATGTAGGCTATAGCTGCTGGCTTTGAGATATCTAAAGTGGGTTTCGTGTTTGGTCATAAGGAGCCAACGTAGCTTTTCGCGTTCTTGCTGAATTTCCTGGGTGAGACATGGGGATGGATTTTTTTTGTTAATTTCCTCTTTCCTAGTGATAGTCTGTAAAGCCTCATCTACCTGCCTCCTCCTCTGTTTCCTGATGGTTGAGGAGAACTTTATCAGCACTCCTCTCATATATGCCTTATAGGCATTCCAGAGTGTACATCTATTCATATCTGGTACATCATTATGCAGAAAAAATTCACTGTGTTCCTGTTGGATAAGTCGGGACCATTTCTTGTCTGTTAGGAGTTTGGAGTCAAGTCTCCACAACGGCGGAGGGGTACGGCTCAGAGAGTCTTCAAATTCCACTGTAATTGGGGCATGATCAGACCAAGAAATGGTTCCGATATCCGCATTTAGAACATTTTGCAATGCGTATTTAGTGAGCAGAAAAAAATCTATCCTAGAGTATGAGGCATGCACTGCAGAAAGAAAGGTATAGTCCCTTTCAGACCCGTGGAGACAGCGCCACACATCATACAGTTCATATTCCTGAAGAAGGGGAACAATGGATTGAGTGGGCCTCCTGTTTACAGTGGTGGAGTCCAAGGCAGGTTGGGCAACTGTATTGAAGTCACCCCCAATGATCGGGGTGCCTTGCATGTTGTCTTTGACAAGTTTCAACAGGGGTTCTAAAAATTTGTGCTGGTTCACATTTGGGGCATAGAGGTTCACTGGGGTAAAAGGCATTCCATTTAGTTCGCAGATAAGGATTAAGTACCTCCCATCTGGATCTGGGATCGTACAAATATGACTAAATTTTACTGAGTCATGGATAGCAATGAAAACTCCACATGCCTTTTTCGGACCATTTGCCATATAGAGGTGAGGGAAATGTTTAAAGTTAACCCGGGGGCATTTGCTGGCCGCAAAATGTGATTCTTGGATGAACATGATCTGAGCTTTGAGTTTGTTAGCTTCCTTGATCAGTGCTGATCTTTTGTACGGGCTATTAAGGCCCTTGGTGTTCAGAGACATAATTTTCAATGGCATTTTATTAGAATGTCGGTGCCTTTGATGCTGTAGCTTGTGGGAACTTTAACATCCATGTGTACATGAGGAAATGTGGCATACCTGGAGGTGTTGTCCAAGGATTGGGGTCCACAAGATCACATGAGAAGGCATCTTCCTGAGGTGCGGCTGTTTCGATATACCAGGGGGCTGACCCGGTTCCGGACGGTGGAGGGGAGGAGGAGGGGAAGACAAAGGAAAAAAAACAATACAGTAGAGCAACCATAAGGAGAACATAGAACATCATAAAAAAGGCCTGGCAATGGCAGGCAAATGGGCAGCAACAGTGCTGCTGTCTGGTTTGGGGGAAGTTGTCAGGTTGGATTGGGCAATGAATGCCAGATTGGGTATGTGTCAAGTTTGGGGCCATCAATCAGATCTTCTCACACGCCATTTTGTGTTGCGGTAAGTTAGGGACACAAGGGATCCGTTTATTTATGTATTTCCAGACTTATTTTAGGACCATTCCGTTGGGAGACGATCAAGGTGGTTTGGGCTCGGAGGTTGTGCGTCTGGGGGTAGTAATTTCCACTGCTTGAGGAGTTGTATTCCTTTCTCCAGGCTGTACATCGGAACAAGTTTCCCATTCCAAGTAACCAGGAGTTTTGTGGGAAATCCCCATTTGTAGATTATGGAGTGGTTCCGAAGTATCTTAGTTAACGGGGCTAGCTTCTTCCTGTTTGTGGCGGTTTGTTGGGAGATGTCCGTATATAGGGATACATTGATAAATTCGTCGGGAACCACTGGGTTATTTTTAGCTGCTGCCATAACTCTCTCTTTTGCGTGGTAGTAGTGTATGCGCGCCAGTGTATCTCTGGGTGCAGTGTCCGGCAGGAACTTCGGTTTGGGGATGCGATGTGCTCTATCCACGCAGAGTTCTATGTCTGACAGGGTGGGCACAAGGGCTTTCATGAGGCGCTGTACATAATTAGTCAGTTCGCTGGGAGGAATGGACTCAGGAATACCTCTAAACTTGATATTATTCCTCCTCGAGCGGTCCTCGAGGTCTGCGATTTTGTTTTGTAGGCGTAGGACTTCTGACTCCTGGTCAGCAAAGGCATCTATCAGGTCGTTGTGGGCAATGTACAGGTCGGCCATTTTGGTTTCTATATGAGATATTCTATCTTCATGTTCCTGGGCCTTTTCTTGTAGAGGGGCCATCATCTCATGAAAGTCTGTGAATAAAGTGGTTCTCAGTGAAAGCAGCATATTTTTCATGGTGGCCTCGGTTATGGCCTGGTCTGTGGCCGGGAATGTTTCTATCGTGGGGCCTGAGTGTCTGAGCTGCCTTACTGCTTGTGGTGGTGGGTGTCCAATCTCAGGGGAGTCAATGCCTTCCTCCCTTGATTTCTTGGTTTTAGTGGGGCTTCTGGTAATAGGAGAAGGAGGAGGGGACGACTCGTCCATCTCCGCTTGCTGGCCATGTGGTTCGTTGCGCGGAACGAACGGCTGTTGCGGCGAACGAAGGTTTCCCAGGGAATCGGCGCCATCTTTCTTACCTCCATTTGAGGCCGCCCGGAAGAAATCTGTGAGCCGCTGGAGCGGACGATTCTCCTTTCGTCGCTTAGACATTCCACCGGGTGTCTGCTGAGTCTTAGGGATGTCGTCAGTCGCTTTTTTTCCCCTTGGCCTGCTTTTTTGTGGGTTTAATCGGCGTGGAGAGAGTGGAGCTCAGTGAACCACGTCCGTCTTCACCGCTGGCCGGCCACGCCCCCCAACTCTCTTCATTTTTAATTATGGTACTTTGAATTCGGACGCATATCTCAGCTGAAACCTCTGGGTGCCAAGGCAACTGCCTTTATCCCCAAGCAGGATACAGTAACGTATGTGCTTCTTACTGAGAGCTTCCTCATGCCCTACCTCAGCAGCAGCCCATCCATAAGGGCCGTAGGGACGCCCCCCCCATCTATGTGTCCAGCTCTCCTATCTATATGGGGGCGCCAGACGCATGGATTTCAATGAGGGTTTTTTTTTCTTTTAATAAGCACATGATTAGAGCCTGAGACTCTAAAAGGCTTCAAAAAAGGATGAGCTCGGGGGGCGCAGGGCACACCCACTTATGTGACACTAGCGAATGTGTCCCGACAAATTTCATCAATATACAAAAATATCAGTAAAGTACATCAGTCCCTAGAAAAGTCCATAGATGTTCCCAGTGAGTAAAAATGCAACTATAGCTCCAGCAATCAGTATTTGTACTCAGGTGTCCACTTAGATGAGAACTCCCCAAAAGATGCGTGACCAGTGGCGGTTGGTGTTCAATATTTTGGCTGAGCGGCAAACTAACACCCCCACCCCCCCCCCTGCACGGGAGACAGACGGGAAGTGATCCCTGAGCCCACACTTTTTTGAAGCCAATCACAGCCTCTGGCTCTAATTATGTGCGTCTGGTGCCTTTCATGGAAATAAGGGGTCGGGCGCATGGATTAGGGGGACTCCCTTATGCATGGGCCGCCACTGTGTGTGACCTCCTAATTTTTTAAGAAGGTCCAAAAGAACTTTATTTTGGTGTGTCACTTTGTGTCCGGACTGCTTTCTGCTCCCCTCTCTTTTACACCAAACTTTCCCAGGATCCCCTTTCCTTTCCTCAGTTTTGTCTGACCCTCTCCAGAACTTCTGGTATGAAACCACCTTATAGAGAGGAGCAGAGAGCAGTCCTGGCACAAAGTGACAAGCCAAAATAAATCTCTTTTGAACCTTCTTAAAAAATTAGGAGTTCACACATATTTTTGGGAGTTCTCATCTAAGTGGGGTGGTGAACACCTGAGCACAAGTACTGATTGATGGAACTATAGCTGCACTGGAAACCCCTATGGATTTTTGTGGAAATTGATCTCCTTTACTGATATTTTTGTATATTGACTAACCACTTGCTGACCTGCTCACACGGATATACTACGGAAGGTTGGTTCTCCTGCGTGAACTGACTTACCCGTACGTGCATGAGAGATTGTGCCTGCTGTGCGCTGTGGGAGCGTGCCCATGGGTCCGGCAGACTCAATGTCCGCCGGTGACTGGCGATCGCCTGTTACAGAGGCAGAACAGGGATCTGCCTATGTAAACAAGGCGGATCCCCGTTCTGCCTTATAACATGACAGTGATCTACTGTTCCCTGTAATCGGGAACAGTGATCTCTGTCATGACCCAGTAAGCCCACCCCCTCTACAGTTAGAACACACCAAGGGATCACACTTAACCCCTTGATCGCCCCCTAGTGTTAACCTCTTCCCTGCTAGTGTCATTTATACATTGATCACCACATTTTTATAGCACTGACCAATGTAATAATGTTACTGGTCCTCAAATAGTGTCATTTGGGGTCAGTTTTATTCGCCGAAATGTCGCAGTCCCACTAAAAATCGCAGATCACCGCCAATACTAGTAAAAAAATAAATAAACAAAAGTCCATAAATCTATCCTATAGTTTGTAGACGCGATAACTTTTGTGCAAAGAAATCAATATACACTTATTGTGATTTTTTTAACCAAAAATATGTACAAGAATATTGAGAAGTAGTTGGCCAAAAAACTGGCACATAATGGGAATGTGCAGCGGTGTAGAAAATATAATACAGTCAAATATTAAAAACAATCATATTTTAATAGAAAATGTATTAAAAACAAAATGTGATTTTGACATCAATAAACATGTTCATGATGGACATAGGATACATAAACAATTATTGGATGCTATTCCAGTTACACTGATATGGAAGGAGAATGTCCCAACATGTTTCGCCATGTATCCAGCTTCCTCAGGGGACAAATGATGTCTCACTGCCAGGTAATAGAGAATAACAAATCAATGTCTCAAATATACAATATCCATACGTATAGTATAGTCTTTAAGTCGTGGGACACTGTAGCTAGGTAATGACGCAGACAGAAGTAAAACCTCACCCATACAGAGCCACAATGAGGCCCAGACAATGCCAGAGGGAAAAATTAATCGAGCATCCAATATTAAATGATTTAATTGAAGAAAATTTACTAAAAGAATAAGGAAAAGGGTCACTATCGTAGTCTCTGGAAACGTGGGCTCCAAGTACCATCGTAAAAGGCAAACTAAGGTATGAATATTTGATATGTCAGATCAACCAGTCAGATAGGTAATAGAACATGGGCCCGTGGATACGGGCTCTACATATGGAAAACCTCAAGTGGTAAATGGTATTAGGATGTAATATAAAGGCCAGAGCAGGAACTTACATGAACATGAGAAATATTATTCTGACAGGACCAGGAGTCAATGTACCAGGCCATAAAGGATGTAAAGGTACTGCGAATAGAGAAAAAGCAAAGACATAATCAATGAATATAGAAAGTGATGGTGTGCAGCAGACAAGTCTGCAGCATGGGGGCGCCGTGGTCAGACATGGGCATAAGGCCAGGCCCCTAATATTCATGCTGCAGCACAGGTCAAGGCATCGATAACAAAAAAGGAAAAAAAGTTTTTGGAAAAAGCTGCGGGTAAAGTGTATGCGTATATTAGAATATAAAGGTGTCACTTGAAAACGACTCAAGCTGGTGTGTGGGGACACTGGGGTCTGACATGGGCATAAGGCCAGACCCCTAGAGTCACCTACAGCAGGAGCCGATCATACAATGCAGAGACACCAATCGCCAAAAGAATCTTGATCAAAAAGTATATTAGGCAAGGATATGTAAACAATGAAGCATCCAATCTATAGGTGTACATACCAGATACGTAGATTATAGCCAGTGAGACTCCCGGAGACAGCATGGCATAACCAAATTGCCATCATCCCCAGAGGGAAACTGTATGGGCTCTATCATTACAGCAGAGCAGGGAAAGGGACCTAAGTCTGCATTCCAGCAACAGTGTCCAATGCTCACATAGCAGCAGATATATACTTAAACACTTAATTAGATCAGATGTCCATGGAAAATTCTCATATTAACTAATACATATTTAATAATAATAAGCAAGAGGCAAAAACAAGGAAAAATGAAAAAAGAGAGAAAATAAACAAATAACAAGGAATTATGCAAATAAACACAAATATTTCGTAAATACATCATAAACTCATAAAGGATACACATTATTGTTAGTGATCTACGACTCCCCATGTCCAAATGTGCAAATAGTGGCAATGTGGACATAGGTGACAAATGGAGGAAAGGGGAGGAAAAGGGGGACCGGGGGCTTAGTTAAGGCGGCGTGAGGCTGAGGGGGCCAGGACAGTATGTAGCCATATATTTTTTAAAGAAAAGGTCAGAAGCTAAAAAAATTAAGGCCTGGATAACTGGTGGCCTTTAGTCTGTGAATCTACCGGGATTCCAATTGCAACAAGGTCTTGTCCACATCCCTGCCTCGGATATGGGCAGGGATGTGTTCAAGAGCATAGAATTTAATAAGACGGGTGTCAAAGCAGTAGTATTGTCATAGACCCAATCAGCGCATCCCTGCACACTCACACCATGACCAATGAGGCTCCTTGCTGGCCTATAAAAGGTCAGCCCCTTGACACACCAATTGCTGGATCGTCTTTCAGCTTCCTGTGTTCCTGAACCCAAACTTCCTGTTTGCTTCCTGTTGTGACCTGGCTTGGCTTCTGACCTGCTCTGATCTGATCTCCAGTGTTTGACCTCCTGCTTGCTTCATGGACTTCTCTTGCCTGATCTCCAGTGTTTGACCCCCTGCTTGCCTCACAGACTCCTCTGGCCTGATCTCCGGTGCCTTGACCCTTGGCTTGTCGTACGGACCTCTCCTGCCTGATCCTTGGAACCTGAACATCAGTCTGCTTAGCAGATTCTCTGTTATCTGCTCACCTGTGTTTGACCCTCAGCCTGCATCACGGACTCTGCCTTACTCCTTACCAGTTTCATCCAGGCCTGAATTACAGACCCGTGCTTCTTTATGCACTGTACCCTCTGTTTCCACTCCAGAGGTGCACTGCGTTCAGCCGCAAGGGCAGCCTCTCTCGGCATATCAGCTTTGGATCAGGTATAGGTGTCTATTAATGGCTGTTTCCATACGTCTTATTGGGGTGGGTGCAATATGGTCCTTTATTCGCTTTATTTTAGAACAATAATATGGCTCTATGCGGCTGCAATAGACTTTTCCTATACAAGTTGGAGATGATTTTAGAAGAATAATCTTTCCCTTAAAGCAACAGACTCTACCTAGTCCAGTCAGATCGTTCTGTGCAGCAGGATGAGATCTGCAATCTGTCCCTCAAAGCAGCAGTACTAATATCTCTCCCTCCCTCAAAGCAGCAGTACTCGTATCTCTCCCTAGTCCACAATCAGATCATTCAGTAATGCAGGATGAGATGTTCTGCAATCTGTCCCTCACAGAGCCAGCAGCATCCTCTCCCTAAACTATCCTGAGAGCATATGACATGCAGCACTGTGACTCCAGCCCCACATAGAGGCTGGGTCACATGGTGCACTGGCCAATCACAGCCATGCCATTAGTAGGCATGGCTGTGATGGCTTCTAGGGAAAACCAGTAAAACACTTGTTGATTGGCGGCCCTTGGCAGCTGTTCAACACGTGGAATAAAATACCAGAACCCCGGACCCGAACCCGGACTTTTTTTGAAAAGTCCGGGTCCGGGTCCTGGACACCCCAAAGTTCGGTACGGGCCTGAACTTTACAGTCTGGGTTCGATCAACTCTAATTGGTAGGAGTCCTATTGGAAGATTGTAATTTCTCAATTAGAGCTGTTGTCTGCTGAATGAATGCCCAGATATTGGGGTTCTGGTTTAGCATAGGGAAGGCACGAGATTTGGGTTTAAACACTGTGGGTGGGGGAAACACCGAGCCAGGGGGGGGAATGAGGCAAATCCGAGGGGTCCTCGGAATCGGTGCCTTCCTCTGCCCATAAATCCATCAAATCACCCAAGGCCTGAATCTCTCCCAGAGAGGGGGTCAGTTCAATGGGTGGTACTTCTTGTCTAACAGCATTGGATGTGGTGGATGAGTTATCAAACATGACCTTGAATAGCAATTTACGAGCAAAATGGTATAAGTCTTTAATTAGGGTAAACTTATCTAGACTGTTCTCTGGACAAAAAGTAAGACCCAATTATACAAGAATACATATTGGCCTAAACTGATGAATATACTTTTTTATATATATATTTTTGAATCTGTATTGTAGTAGAAAGTAAAAAAAAAAAATTTTTTTTTTTGCAAAATTGTCGCTATTTTTTTGTTTATAGCGCAAAAAATAAAAACCGCAGGGGTGATACCCCCAAAAGAAAGCTCTATTCGTGGGAACAAAATGACATACATTCTGTTTGGGTACAACGCCGCATGACCGCACAATTGTCAGTTAAAATGACGCAGTGCCGAATCGCAAAAAATGGCCTGTTCAGGAAGTGGGTAAATCCTTCTGGGGCTGAAGTGGTTAAAGTTTTTTAAAATTTGCACTTTTGTGCATATTTGCTATTTGCACAGTTTTTGCTATTTACAGAGCTGTATAGTTTTGTATATGAATTAGACAGAAATGCATTGTTGGGTTTTAACCCCTTTATTTAACATTCAAACATTAACACTGTTTTTTTAATCAAACAGGTTAATAAAATTGGTTCACATTTGTATGAATTGTCGTTACATTTTTGGCACTTTAGGAACATTTGGAATATTTATTGACTACGCTAAAAAGTACCACTAGAGGGCACCAGCATAACATCAGCTCTTCGGGAGAGCTATATAGTATTTCAATTTTCTTTCTCCTAACGCATGTATCTTCAATAATTGTTTAAGTGTATCTAAAGCCTAGGCTTTTTGTTTTATTTTGGCAAAAAAACATTTCAGATGTGTTTGGTTTTTTTTTTTAATATTATGACTTTTTGGTGAGATTTTTTGTCAATTTCCGGTCCCAGAGACCCAACAGGAAATTGGAAAATTTGATTAGAATTAGAAATTACCTTCAAAATGTCAGTGAAAGGTTCTCATTCCTCCAGGTCATGGTATAGATGGTTAAGGCCCATACACACGGTACAATAATTGTCCAACAACGGTCGTCCAACAGCCTGTTGTCTGATAATCCTACCGTTAGTACGCACGATCCAACAGACAATTTCCAATTATTGCCCAACAGAAGTTGGATGATGAGACTCAAACTTTTGTTGGCCAACAAGGCGTTGGCCGATTGCTGACTCGTGTGTACAGGAGTGGGCCCAACAGAAAGTTGGAAGTGCAAACACGCTTGCTCAGAATCCAGGAAGTGTTCAGTTGTTAGGGTTGTCACATCATCCCTTTAATCCAGGACACCTCTGAATTACACAGGTTGTTCTGAGGCTGATTAACCACTTACCAACCGGAAGGTTTTGCAGCTTTAGGACCGGAGCACTTTTTGCGATTCGGCACTGCGTCGCTTTAACTGACAATTGCGCAGTCGTGCGACGTTGTACCCAAACAAAATTTGCGTCCTTTTTTCCCCACAAATAGAGCTTTCTTTTGGTGGTATTTGATCACCTCTGCGTCATTTCTTATCACCGCTATAAACAAAAGAAGAGCGACCATTTTGCAAAAAAACCCAAATTTCTTACTTTTTGCTAAAATTCTAATCCAAAAAAAATATAAAAAAAATTTTTTTTCACTGTTTTTGGCCGTTTTATATTCTTCCTCATATTTGCGATAAAAAAATTGCAATCAGCGTTTATTGATTGGTTTGCGCAAAAGTGGCCGCGTTTACGGGTGGTGAGAATTCATTTCTGGGGTTTTTATTATTTTTTTTTTTTTTTCTACTAGTAATGGCGGCAATCTGCGATTTTTAGCGGTAATGCGATATTGGGGCGGACATGTCGGAACATTTTGACACTTTTTTGGGACCAATGACATTTATTCAGCGATCAGAAATTTAAATGTCCACTGATTACTGTATAAATGTCATTGGCAGTGAAGGGGTTAACCTGCAGGGGGACAGCTAGGAGTTAACTGTGTTCCCTGGGTGTTCTTACTGTGGGGGGGTTGGGCTAACATGGGCATGAGAGATCTAACTGATCCCAGTGACAGGGAACAGTAGATCTCTCATGCCCCACTGACAGGGCGGGGAACCGCCGTGTTTACATCGGCGGTTCCCCGTTCTTTCCCTGTAGCCGCTCATCGCGGGTCGCCGGCGGACATCGGGTCCGCCCGAGCCGCGGGCACACTCCCCAGGAGTGCGGCGGGTGCGCGCGCGCGTGGCCAAATGCGAATCGCCGCTTATTTACGGCGATTCGCGCAGGGCTCCCCGACTGCCGCCGTGAAAAGACGGCGCGTGGTGGGGAACCTGTTAAGGTGGTAATTAAACTCACTTGGTGCCTCATCTGCATTAAATTAGCCTCAGAACCACCTGTGTAATTCATGTGGCCTGGATTAAAGGGATGATGTGGCAACCCTATCAGTTGTATAAACCCGTGTTCCTAATTCACAAATCACATTCACCTGAACTTCCTCGTCACTGCGTTTGGCTTTGTTGGCTGATTACTTGACTACCGTCAGTACGCCAGACAAGACTGCCAACAGCCAATTTGGACAAAAGTTGGACAACAATCAGTGCGTGTGTACGAGGCTTAATGGTTAGTCACCTTCAACTGGCTAGTTGTGAACTGAAGAAGCGGCTTACATATGCCACAAAGAGTCTCGGCCATTTCAGACCAACTCCCATTGGAGGTGACTGGGGGCTCCTTCATTAATGAATGGCATTCCCCCATGTCTGCAAACAGCAGCACGTTTTTGTGCAGTGCAGGAAAACGCACAATTTTGCATGTGTTCCCACACAGCACCTGGCATGAATAATCCATACAAGGGATGGGGTGAACATGTTGGGTTCAGTTCGAGTCAGGTTCAGCTAATTTTACTGACCTTTAAATGGCAATTCAAAACCCCATTGAAGTCAAAAGGAGCCGTATGTTAAAAAAAATGAAACAGTTATGCCCATTTTCTAGGTTTATAGATAAGGGATTTTGTCAAACAAATGGAGAGCTGGACACAGGGAACATGTATCAAAAATAAAAATTCCATCAAATAAATTCCATTTTGCAGAGAACAAATTTGATCAAAGTGAAATATTACAATACAAAATTCACTTGACAACCGGGCCAATTCCAACACTTCGCTCCTGCATTTAAAAATCATAATTTTTTTTGCTAGAAAATTACTCAGAACCCCCAAACATCATATATGTTTTTTTTAGCAGAGATCCTAGAGAATAATATGGCGGACGTTGCAACTTTTTTTGTTACGCTGTATTTGCGCAGTGATTTTTCAAACGTGTTTTTTTTTAATTTTCATGAATTAACCACTTCAGCCCCGGAAGGATTTCACACTTTAGGACCAGAGCAATTTTTGCGATTCGGCACTGCGTCACTTTAACTGAGAATTGCGTGGTCATGCGACGTTGTACCCAAACTAAATTTGCGTCCTTTTTTTCCCACAAATAGCTTTCTTTTGGTGGTATTTGATCACCTCTGCATCATTTCTGATCACCGCTATAAACAAAAGAAGACCAACAATTTTACAAAGACCCAAATGTATTACTTTTTGATAAAATACAAATCCCAAAAAAAATACAAAAAACATTTTTTTCATCGGTTTTGGCCGATTTATATTCATCCTCATATTTCTGGTAAAAAAAATCGCAATCAGCGTTTATTGATTGGTTTGCGCAAAAGTTGCCGCATTTACGGATGAGGAGAATTCATTTCTGGGGTTTTTATTTTTTTAAAATTTTTTACTAGTAATGGCGGCGATCTGCGATTTTTAGCGGTACTGCGATATTTCAGCGGACATGTCAGACCATTTTGACACTTTTTTGGGACCATTGGCATTTATACAGCGATCAGTGCTATAAAAATGCACTGATTACTGTGTAAATGCCATTGGCAGTGAAGAGGTTAACCTGCAGGGGGCGCTCTAAGGGTTAACTGTGTTCCCTGGGCGTGTTCTAACTGTGTGTGGGCTGCCCTAGCAGGGGAAGGGGAGTGATCAGCTTCCATATACAGGAAGCCTGTGATCACAGCCCTTCCCCCTCTCACAGAACGGAGGTCCGTTTTAACATACACGGACCTCCATTCTTTCAGTGCGGGGGGCCATCGCGGGTAGCCGGCGGCGATCGAGTCCGCTGCACCCGCTCCCTGGCTCCCCCCGAACACAGTGAGCGCGCAGGCGCGCACTGTGTTCGCAATGCTAGTTATCGCGGCCGCCGTCCTGTGACCACGGTTCGCGATAACGAACCACCTTGTTGTCGTCACGTGGCGGGCGGTCTGGTTAAAAAGAAACAAAACAGTAAAGTTAGCCCAATTTTTTTTGTATAATATGAAAGATGATGTCACGCCGAGTAAATGGATACCTAACATATCATGCTTTAAAATTGCGCACACTTGTGAACTGGCGCCAAACTTTGGTACTTAAAAATCTCCATAGGCGATGCTTTAAAAATTTTTACAGGTTACATGTTCAGAGTTACAGAGGAGGTCTAATGCTAGAATCATTGCTCTCACTCTAACGCATGCAGCGATACCCCACATGTGTGATTTTAACGCTGTTTACATATGCGGACGTGACTTACGTATGCGTTCGCTTCTGTGCGTGAGCTCGCAGGGACAAGGCACCTTCATTTTTTTTATTTATTTTACATTAATTTGTTTATTTTTACACTGTCCCTTTAATTTTTTTTTTCGATCACATTTATTCCTAATACAAGGAATGTATACATCCCTTGTAATAGGAATAGTGCGTGACAGGTACTCTTTATGGAGAAATGTGGGGTCAATAAGACCCCACATCTCTCCTACAGGCGGGAAAGGCTGAGATCGGAAAAAAAATGAACGATCCCGACCTTTCTAGCCGAGTCCCGGGCATTGTTTACATCTGGCGACCCGGACGTGACATCATGACGTCACGCCCGGGGCTCCGAGGAGCATAGAGATGACTGGTGACCATCTATGCTCAACTTCTGCCAGCGAAGGGCCGCCGACAGCACAGGCGAGCCCGGAGAAGCACTGAATGTTGATGAAAGTGGGGGACGTCCCCTCCCATTGCCGATAAGAACGATCAAGCGGCTGAAATGACGGGGAAAAAAAACATTCTGACAAAGTTCAAATTGATTTGAATTGTTTTCAAATTCGAAAAGTTTTCGGATATGAATACTTTTTGATTTGTTTTCCAATTTCCAAAGAGGATAAAATAGAATAGAAAATAAAGGAATAGAATAGAAAACATCAAATATGATAGAAAAGAATATAACAGAAAATAAAAGAGTAGAATATAATTTACAGTAAAACAGAACAAAATAGAATAGAAAATAAAAGCGCAGAATAGAATAAAAAAAAAGGATAGAATAAAATAGAAAGAATATAACCATCTTCTGAAATTTGAATTTCAAATAGAATAAGTTTGAATTTGAATACATAAGAAAAAAGAGTAGAAAAAAACAACAATATAATAGAATAGAATGAATATAACCATTTCCCAAAATTCAAATAGAATCAATTAAAATTTGAAGAGTGCTTTGAAAAGGTCACTAGCCTCCACAGATCCAAAAAAGGCACCTTCATCCCAAGAAAATAATTTTTGCAAATATTGGGAAGAGGGGATTTTTATGTTGCCAAAAAAGAGAAAAAAGTGTATTAAAACATTTACTTTATTATTTCAATGAAAAAGTTACAAAACAGTATTTGTTCAGTTTGATTGCTGGCCAGTCCATAAAAGAAGTTCGATACACATACCATATGCACATACTGTAACAGAGATAACGCTGTGTCATTCACAATGCTTCAATGCTCAACATGTTTCGCTTGTTTGCTTCATCAGGAGCTGTAAAGCATGTAGAACTACAAAAAATTAGGTATAATCAATATATTGGAGAACATACACTAAGACTAAGTCAACAAAGTGCAATAAAAGTTGTCATTCAATACATATTCCTGTTTATAAGAGATCTCAAATAGTTAAACATCAAATTCTATCATATACATCAAAATATTAAACATTTTTTACAATCAATTGATGATGGTCTGAACATTAAATAAGAGGCAATTGATGCAATGTTGCTTACCATATGCCTGAATGGTATAAACCAGTGATGGCGAACCTTGGCACCCCTGATGTTTTGGAACTACATTTCCCATGATGCTCAACTACAATGCAGAGTGCATGAGCATCATGGGAAATGTAGTTCCAAAACATCTGGAGTGCCAAGGTTCGCCATCACTGGTATACACAATCAGTTGAGCACACTTAAGGATCCTATGATGGACACAAGGAGGAGTGCCAGCAAATGTGGCACCATTGAATAGAATAGAAAATAATAGACTAGAATAGGAAGATGGTTATATTCTTTCTATTCTATTTTTTTTCTATACCATTCTGTTATTTTCTATTCTGTTCTACTGTATTCTGTTCAATTCTATTCGAATTCATTCTATTTGAATTTTGGGAAATGGTTATGTTCTCTTTTTTTTTTTTTTTTTTTTTTTTTTTTTATTCTATTCTAGTCTGTTCTTTTATTTTCTATTCTATTTTATCTTTCAATATGTTTGTTTATTGAATTCTACAGAAAAACAAGTGAAAACAGAATACTTAACAGCCAGAAGAGATATTGAGTTGCATACAGGTAACAGTAAGATCAACAAGCCTACAAAATATGAGTGGACCAAGGATTTTAATTTCAATGTTTCTTTATTGGGTTTAAACGAAACAGGTAAAGAGTGTTACAAGTTAAGAGAGACATTCCAGAGTGCAGTTTCATAAATTACAATGAAGCTTAAGACAGTAAATTAGCTCATACCAGGAGTAAGATGATGAGTATAGTGCCCTCTTTACAGTAACATTTGTGACTCCTAGGATAGTTTGGTCAGGTCTGGCGGCTCTCTCTTGCAAAGTTCTCATCTACCCCCCCAATCCCGGCACCCCATTGGGAACATACTGTGCCCTGTGGGATGGGGGGGTAAGGAAGTAGAGATTGGGAGCATGTCAGGGAGGTGGTGGGTATTCAGGGTGTGGGGATATCTCCAAAATGTCCTATCTATGCTCTAGATAGTTATAAAATAGAAAGGTAAGAGAGAGGGGGAAGAGAAGATGTGAGGGAGTGGGGGGGGGAACCATTGTAGGTTATTTAATATTATTGTTGAATGGAACAATGCGTGTGATTAAGCCATATGTCCCAGCACGCCAGGAATTTAGAGGACGAGGAATGGGTAGATGCCAAGATTTTTTCCATCTCACATTGGTGGTTTAAAGAGCTGATCGTGTCTGTGTATGATGGTACATCAGCAGATTTCCATAGTTTCGTGATATTTGTTTTAGCAGCTAATAGGAGGTGTATTATGATTGTACGTGCCTTGGAGGGGAGGGAATGGATATTTAAGTGTAGTATCGCTAGTTCAGGGTTTGGGTCAATTTGTTGATTGCATAGCTCTGAGATTAGTACAAATATTTTGTTCCAGTATGATCTCAGAGATCTGCAGGACCACATGATATGGAGGAGTGTGCCAGATTCTCCGCAGCCTCTCCAGCATTTGTCGTTTTGGTTTGGGTATATTTTTGCGAGTTTAAATGGTGTGTAGTACCATAGGTGCAATGTTTTTTGGTAATGTTCCCGTTTTATTTCACGTCTCCTCTGAAAAGGATTTCCCCAAGGTATCCTCCCATTTATGCATGGTGGTTGTTTTCGAAGGTAGGGTATGTGCTTTGAGTATCTTATAAAACAGTGATATGCCTTTTGCTGTGGGGTTATCATTGTTGAGGAAATTATGTATAGACAGGGGTATCTCCAGGTCGAGAGGAATCTTGTGGGTTGTGAGGTATTTTTTAATTCTGATGTAGTCAAATAGTGTGCAGTCGGGGATTTTGTGGTTATTCTGTAGAGTCGTAAATGAGCACATCTGGGATCCAGCATATAGATGTTTCAGCAATTTAATGCCTCTATCGCGCCACGGGGCTAGATTAAGGAGTGGGATGGCGTGGTTTAGAACAGTTATTGGGGTATGTACTTTTTGGATTGGGTCCTTGATGGAGTTGGGCATAGCCAGTTCTATCCAGGTTTTAACTGAGGTTAGAGTGGTGGGGGAGCTTGAGATAGTGGGAATAATGCCTAGTTTGGATGTGATGAGGGCCGTCCGTAGATCAACATGTGGGGTGGATGTTGCTTCTAGTTCTGTCCAAATTTTATGTTTAGGAGGGTTCCACCAGTGTCTGATTTGATCCAGGATTCATGCCTTATAATAGGCTTGCACGTTGGGGGCTCCCAGTCCTCCCATATTTTTGGACCTCCTTAATATATTAAATGAGCACCTATGGGGGTTTGCGTTTCCAGATGTATTGATTGAAATGTTTTTGGATTGATGCCAGGAATGTTTTAGGGATGGGGATTATCAGTGTTCTGAATAGGTATAGAAGCTTAGGAAGGATCAGCATTTTTAGGATAGCTATTCTTCCGGCTTTATTGAACCCTTGTGACTTAAGTTGTTGAAGTAACTGTGGGAGGTTGATTAAAAGGGGTTTGAAATTGTGTTTATATAGTTGGGCGGGTTGGGCAGATAGATGGGTGCCTAAGAAGGGGATGGAGTTGTTGGTCCATATGAAGGGGTATTCCTTCTGCAGGTTAGCTTGGGTGGTGTTCGGTATGTTTATGCCAAGGATCTGTGAATTCGTGGCATTTAGTTTATAATATGATATTGTGCTAAATTCTGTCAGTAGGTTCTGTGTTTCTGCAAGAGAAATTTTGGGTTCTGTTAGCATAAGCATAACATATTTTGGATTCTAAAGATCACATGGTTGATATCACGATTATTATTATTATTTCTGTTTATATATTCATGTTTTACTGTTAAATAGCTTGGCTTATATTGAAGACTACACTAGATTATTAAGGAGCACCTGTTCTGTTTGAGTTCACTGATAGGCTGCGCAGTACCATTACCATATCTGATATCGGCATATATATTGTGTTTATATACTAGGTACAGCAGCAACCTAACGTTGGGATATATACACACGTCACAGTCACAGAGTGGCATAGTAGCGCGAGGGCACATTCATACTTATTAATAAGAATAACATCGTCGGCAAAGAGACTGATCCTTTGCTCTTGATTGTGTACTTTGATGCCTTTTAATTTTGGGTGGGATCGGAATCTGTTGGCCAGGGGTTCCATTAATAATGTGAATATAATGGGCGAGAGGGGGCAGCCTTGTCGTGTTCCATTTTTTATATAAATAGGAGAAGAGGAAATACCAGATGTGAGGACTGTGGCCGAAGGGTTGGAGTATAGGGCGAGTATGGCCATTTGGATTGGGCCCATAATGCCGAAGGCGTTGAGGGCAGCCTTGAGATATCCCCAATGCACCCTGTCAAATGCCTTCTCTGCGTCTAGGGACAGAAGCAGTGAAGGCATATGCGTCTGATTTGCCCAGTGGAGCACATTGATAAGGCGTCGGGTAGCGTCAGGGGCTTGTCTGTTTGGCACAAACCCTACTTGGTCGGGGTGTATTAAATGTGGCAATATGGTTTGTAGTCTTAGCGCTAGTAATTTGGCGTATATTTTTACGTCCACATTCAATAGAGAGATTGGTCTATAGCTCGAAGGGGCGGTGGGGTCCTTGTCTGGTTTAGGCAAGGTCACAATAACAGCATTCAACAATGACCCAGAGGTAAAGGCCAGATCGAAGGTGTTACACAAGTGTGGGGCTAAGTCATCTGATAGGTGTTTGTAGAACTCATTGGTGAAGCCATCATCTCCTGGGGATTTGTTATTGGGTAGTGTACGTATTATATTACAAACTTCTTGGGTGGTAATCGGGTTTGAGATGGACTGAAGTTGTTTTTTATCTAATTTGGGGAGGTTGGTCTTACTTAAGAATTGATCGATCAGTTCTTGAGTAGGTTGGGGGGTCTGAATATCTTTACTAAGATCGTAGAGGTCTTGGTAGTACACTGCAAAGGCGTTGGCTATGTCTTTAAGGTTGGTTACTAGGGTACCTGAAGTTGGGTGTTTCAGTTGTACTATTTTTTGTTTAATTTGTCTGGATTTGACTTGCCTTGCTAACCAGGATCCTGCCTTGTTATGTAGGCCGTAAAATTTTGATTTCATATATCTTAGATTGTTTTCGAATTTGTATAAAAGTAATGATCCAAGTTGTTGCCTCAGATTCGTTAGTTCTCGTGTTATCAGGGAGTTGGGATGTTTCTTATTTTCGGATTCTTTTATTGTGATAGTGTTAAGAACCTCTTCGATCTGCCTTGACCTCTGTTTTTTAGCCCTAGCGGCAACCTTGACTAAAACACCTCTCATGTATGATTTATAAGTGTTCCACAATACAAATCTATCGACTTCAGGTTGGTCATTAAATTCAAAAAAGTTTCTATGTTCCTGCACAATCAGTTGGTACAATCTCTGGTCTTCCAAGAGGGAGGAATTTAGTCTCCATTTTGGAGGTGATTTCATGTTGGGGTGGTCTGATAGTTCTATAGTAATAGGGGCGTGGTCGGACCAGGAGATTGTACCAGTTGAGGTATTTAATACAGATTGCAACGGGCCCTTTTGCATAAAAAAAATAATCGATGCGTGAGTATGAAGCTTGAGCAGTGGAAAGATGAGTAAAGTCCCTTTCTGCTCCATGGTAGCATCTCCAGACGTCATAAAGGTCGTGCTTATGCAGTAGGGGTGCAATTGCTGGGACAGTTTTCCTAGAAGGGGTAGTAGAGTCTAAGACCGGCGAGATCGCCACGTTGAAGTCTCCTCCGATAATGAGGGTGCCCTGGGCCTGGGATAGTATTTCAGACAGTAGGGTTTTGAGGAAGTGTTTGGTCCTGGTGTTGGGGGCATAGACGTTGGCTAAAGTGTAGGTGTTGTGGTTTATTTCACACATCAAAGTCAAGTAGCGGCCTTGGGGGTCCTGTGTTAATTGTATATAGCGGAAGTTCATAGAATCTTTGATAGCTATTAAAACCCCACACTTCTTTTTCGACCCATTGGCCAGGTAAACATGTGGAAAGTGTGGTAGTTTGAATTGGGGGCATTTGCTTGTGGCAAAGTGTGATTCCTGGGCAAATATAATGTCAGCTTTGGCGTTGTTTGCTTCTTTCAATAGGGCGTTGCGTTTAAAGGGGCTATTCAGTCCTTTTGCATTAATGGAGATTATTTTCAAAGGCATGATGGAGTATGTGATAGCTTATGCATAATCTGGCGGTGCTGTAATGCATAGGTTAGGATACGATACCTGGTGCTTGTGAAGATATGGCGGGTTCTGGCGACGGTTCCAATTGTACTCCTGGCGTTGCTGGGAAGAGCTTCTGAGTGACTTTCTGTCAGTTGAGCGCAGGTTGGTCGGATGGTACTTGTCTTGTTGTTGGTTCCTGAGTGAGTGGAGATGGTGGGGGGAGAGGGAGAGAGCGGATGGAAACAGAGTAAACATTAGTAAGAAAACCCTAGTGGAACCTAGGGCAAATGTGCAGCAACCTTGCTGCTGGTGTAAACTGGGGTTGTAGGTGCACCAGTGAACAGACTGGTGAAACTGGAAACAAAACATAGTGTTAAACTGGAGCGTTTATCCCACACTGGTTGATGTGTGTCTGGAGAGCCTTGAGAAGATCAGACTAGCTCAGGAGCTAATTTAGTGATACCGGCTACTTAGGACCACTCGTTGCGCAGACGTTCTGGTGGGGACTCTGCTTGAAGTTGCATATCCGCAGGGATCAGTTACCATTCCTTGAACAGCATTATGCCTTTTTCCACGCTATATATGGGGTGGGTTTTTCCATTCCAAGTGACTAAAAGTTTAGTGGGGAATCCCCAATGGTAGATTATGCTGTTGCGTACCTTTTTGGTGAGTGTGATTAGTTTCGTTCTGTTCATTGCGGTCTGTTGTGAAATATCTGTGTACAAAGATATGTTCATGAATTCATCAGGGACCACAGGCGAGCGTTTAGCAACTGCCATAACCCTCTTTCACATGATAGTAGTGGATACGTGCCAGGGTGTCCCTGGGTGCTGTGTCTGGCAAAAATTTGGGTTTTGGTAGGCGGTGTGCTCTGTCTATGCATAATTCTATATCACTTAATGATGGTATAAGTGCTTTCATTAAACGCTGTATAAAGTTTGTCAGTTCATTTGGGGGTACTGACTCGGGGATCCCCCTAAATTTTATGTTGCGTCTCCCGCGGTCTTCAAGATCAGTGAGCTTGGTTTGGAGGCGCTGTAGTTCAGCTTCTTGTTCAGAGTATGCGTCCACTAGCTCATTGTGTGCAGTGTATAGGTCCGCCACTTTATTTTCTAAGTGCAGGATCCTATCTTCATGCATTTGTACTGTGTCTTGTAAGGGGTTAAACATGTTAGAAAAGTCTCTGAATAAAGTGCTCCTGAGGGATAGGAGCATACTCCATTGTGTTCTCTGATATCGTTTGTTCTGTGGCAGGGAACATGTCTATTGTAGGGCCTTGCAGGGCCAGTGCAAGGATTTTTGTCCACACAGACGAAGGTGCATTTTGGTTGCCCCCCCCCTCATCCTACAACCACTTTCTTTCCCCTCCACAATACATCCCCCCACCCTCATATGGTAACCCATCTACGGCTAACCACACACTATACAATCTGATTGTACAATCCTCTTTTAGATTAACTCCAGCTAACACTTTAACCGGTTACAGCAACAGTTTTTTTTTTTTTCCTTTTGGGATAAAGGTTTTACATAAATAAAAGCTGATCATTCTAAGCACCCTGTTGGTGGTAAAGGGTTTCTCTTTCCTCTAACTGCTACATCTGCAGGATAGGTTGTTCTGTTAAATAAACAACAGGGCCACCAGAGAGCAGTATACAGGGCCACCAGAGAGCGGTATACAGGGCCACCAGAGAGCGGTATACAGGGCCACCAGAGAGCGGTATACAGGGCCACCAGGGAGCGGTATACAGGGCCACCAGGGAGCGGCATACAGGGCCACCAGGGAGCGGCATACAGGGCCACCAGGGAGCGGTATACAGGGCCACCAGGGAGCGGTATACAGGGCCACCAGGGAGCGGTATACAGAGCCACCAGGGAGCGGTATACAACTACCCCCCTTGCCCCCCCCCGCCTCCAGCGCGGGCAGCACTATCCTGCACCACACACCCCCTGCACTTACTGTTTGTAGAGCGGCGGTGTGTGGAGAGGGCAGATGGACGTTCCGCTCCTCGGGTTTCCTGTTCTTTGCCAAAGCGCCTAGGCATCCAATAGGATCGCCTGGCGCTTTGGGCAATCAGGAAAAATATCTCATTTTAGCTAGGTGAGGGATGCCTGGGTTTGGCGCCCCCCCCCCTGGCCTGGCGCCGTAAGGCAGCTGCCTTATGGTGGCGCCGGCCCTGAGGCCTTGCAGTGGAGGCTGCGTTATGGCCTGTGGCATTGTGCTATGAGGGCCTAGCTCCGGGTTCTCTCCCTCCCTCCGCTGCTTTGACTTTGCAGGGCTGTGAGAGGTAGGGGTGGAAGGGGGAGAGATCTCTGCATTGTTTTCTGCCTGTAGGGGATTTGTAAGAGATGCCTGGCCTGCGTAGGCGTCCGCGGGAGCTCCGTTCCCGGCTCCGGCGCCATCTTGCCTTCCCCTCTGCTGAGCGGCCGGGAAGAAATCCGTCAGGCGCTGCAGGATTTTAGTGTCCTTCCTGCGCTTACTCATCTCCCCTCTGTGTCCAGATGTTCCTCCACTTACTTTGCGCTGTTGTTCGGCTCTCCCGTGCCTTGTACACCGTGGCTTTGGACGTGTGGGAAGCAGGAGCTCCAAGTTACGCGGCCATCTTCTCAGCCGGCCGGACACGCCCCCTCGGTCCAAGGATTTTAAAGACCACTTTTAAAATAGGTATTCATTAGGACAGTGGCGGCCCGTCCATCAGGGCGCACGGGTGCTGCCCCCTCTCTCCTGTCACCCCCTTTGTCATGGATAGATTCATGCATAGCATGACCACCCCCCAATTCATGCGGCCGGCCCCTCAGGAGACACCGGTATGTTACCGGTTTCCTGATTGGCGGAGAAGACAGGCAATCCTATTGGGCGCCTGTCTCGGTGGAGAAGGAGGATGCTGCCGGTCGCCAGAGCATGGACAGTGGGGCTCTGCACACTGCCAGCAAGTGCAGGACTTCGGGGAAGGGGGGGGGGGTCTGCAATGTACCCCACCTGTGATATTGGCTGCAATTTCCCCCCCTGTGATATTGGCTGCAATTTACCCCACCTGTGATATTGGCTGCAATTTACCCCCACCAGTGATATTGGCTGCATTGTACCCCACCTGTGATATTGGCTGCATTGTACCCCACCTGTGATATTGGCTGCAATGTACTCCACCTGTGATATTGGCTGCATTGTACCCCACCTGTGATATTGGCTGCAATGTACTCCACCTGTGATATTGGCTGCATTGTACCCCACCTGTGATATTGGCTGCATTGTACCCCACCTGTAATATTGGCTGCAATGTACTCCACCTGTGATATTGGCTGCATTGTACCCCACCTGTGATATTGGCTGCATTGTACCCCACCTGTGATATTGGCTGCATTGTACCCCACCTGTGATATTGGATGCAATTTACTCCACCTGTGATATTGGCTGCATTGTACCCCACCTGTGATATTGGCTGCAATGTACCCCCACCTGTGATATTGGCTGCAATGTACCCCCACCTGTGATATTGGCTGCAATGTACCCCCACCTGTGATATTAGCTGCAATGTACCCCACCTGTGTTATTGGCTGCAATTTACCCCACCTGTGATACTGGTTGCAATTTACCCCACCTGTGTTATTGGCTGCAATTTACACATTTTAATATATTCTTTTATTTTCTGTTATATTCTTTTCAATTCTATTATATTTTCTTCTATTCTATTCCTTCATTTTATATTCTATGTTAGTCTTTTTTGGAAATTGGAAAAAAAATCAAACTATTCAAAATCAAAAAATTGTTCAAAATTGATTCAAAAAATTCCAATCGATCCAAATACAAATTCCTGAAAACAAATTAACCAGATGAAACAAATTGAACTAAATTAATTTTATGTAAATAACAAATTCAAAAGAAACAAAACACATTTTTTTCGTTCTGTCACCAGCAATGTACTGCGGACGAGCGGACTCTGTAGGCAAAGCAATGTACCTGTACGTCGCTGCCTACTTTTGGGTTTAGGGCATGTGCCTGCATGCCCTCTGTCTGGCTCTCGATGTGATTGTACACAGTGGGAGCCTGTTAGCAAGTCCCGCCCAATAATTCACATCTGGGACAAGATGATTGGCTGTGTCCAATCACAGCCCAGAGCTCTGTACAGAGGAAGTGATCTGTCAGTTTCTGATAAATCTATTAGTAAAAGCAGCACATAATACACACTTTACACATTGTTGAGCTCAAATTTAACCCTTTGATCACCCCTGATGTTAACCCCTTCCCAGCCAGTGCTATTAGTACAGTGACAGTGTATAGTATTATCACTGATCACTGTATTAGTGTCACTGGGGATATCAGTGGCAGTTAGTCAGTTCCCTCCCAATGTCAGTTAGGCCTCAAACACACGGGCATTTTTGACGCCACGTTTTTGAGCGTTTTTTTCCAGCTCTCCATGTTATTCAATGGCCCCTTAAAAACACTGTCATTTTTGAGCTGTAGGGGGGGGGGGTCTGCTTTAGTGATCTGTAACTAGAACGCGGGGCCAGTGCGTTCCGAAGTTGCAGCGTTATGGCGTTTTTGACGCTGAGCCTGCAAATACCTCAATAACGTGCCTCGTCAGGTGTTCTATTCAAAATCAATGGTTCCCTATGGGAGCCCATTGATTTGAATAGAAGTCACACCAGAAGTCCGATCATGATGATCCGACTTGCGGGGCGACTTGTGTGCTGAGGATCTTGAACGGGAGGTACCAGGCCCTTCGATCTGGCATGGATTTTAGGAGGAACACCCATGCCAAAAAAATGGCGTAGGGTCCCCCCCAAAATCCATACCAGACCCTTATCCGAGCACGCAGACTGGCAGGGCAGAAAAGGGGGTGGGAACGAGCGAGTGCCCCCCCCCCTCCTGGACCGTACCAGGCCGCATGCCCTCAACATGGGGAGTATGGGTGCTTTGTCCTTATGTTGATGGGTAAATATTAATAAAAAGCAGGGTGTATGGGGGGAAGGGGAATAATAAGGTGGGACTTTATATGAAGCACACAGTTAAAATGATTGACCCAATAGGTAAGAAATACAGTTGTGTTTATTGGTGTATGTGGGCACTAAATACTCCAAAACCCCAATATTGTATGAATATGGTCACCTTGTAAACACTTCATAAATGTGCATAAACCGTAATTTTGCATATACATAATAGTAGCAACATGATAGGTACCATACAGAGATAAACATTGGTATGTATACCCACACACAACACAAACATAGGATTCATAATTCCAGGGACAATTCATTATTGTAATAAAAGTAAATCAATAAAACATGCATAATTGTTGTGACACAGCATCATAGGAAAGCTCTACGCGTTTCGTGGATGTCACCACTCATCAGGAGCTGATGCAGGGTAGTCATATTTATAATATAAGAAGATATATATATATATATATATATATATATATATATATATATATATATATATATATATAAATGCCCCAAAGGGAGGTAAGAGAGGAGGAGTCAAAAATCCATCCCATCACTCTTACCTTTGGTAAAAAAGGAGGGTAAAAAGTTGATCATTGCTACGGGTGGGGGCGCCATGGTCTCGCATCACCCCGGGAGCTGAGGTGAATAGTCTCTGCGGCAAGACGGCTGGAATAGCCACCAGTGTTGAAAATAGGGGTGATGAATGATCCCCAGTTGCCAGTGATGTCATAGAATAAATAGTATGTGGACTATAATAAAAATTCCTATAAGGGAAATGGTAATAAAACTGTGATAAATGCCATTGGCAGCCCAGGGAAAAATAGTATAGCCCAAACGAAATTAGAACCGACCACCAAGAAACCAATTATGACAGAGTGAAATTAGAATAGTACACCATGGCAATGTGATAAATGGGAAATAAATAATGGTGAAAGTGATAGAGACAAAAGTACCTAGGTGTGGAATCCAAAGTGTAGACTGTGATGATGAAAGGTGCTACAAGGTGTGGGCTCCATACCGTGTTTTAGATGTGTCAGCGGCCCGCCAGCAGGACATCACCAACGTCACGCCGCATAGCCCTCTGAGGAGACGGCGTCGCGCCTAAATACTCAATTTTATGCTACTATTATGTATATGCAAAATTATGGTTTATGCACATTTATGAAGTGTGACCATATTCATACAATATTGGGGTTTTGGAGTATTTAGTGCCCACATACACCAATAAACACAACTGTATTTCTTACCTATTGGGTCAATCATTTTAACTGTGTGCTTCATATAAAGTCCCACCTTATTATTCCCCTTCCCCCCCATACGCCCTGCTTTTTATTAATATGTAATAGGGATGGAGGTGAATGCACGCTCAGTCATCACCTCATATAAAGTCCCAAAATTTTTGTTTTTTGTCTTTTGCTTATGTTGATGGGGACAAGAGCCTCTTCCCGACAACCCTGGCCGTTGGTTGTCGGGGGTCTGCAGGCGGGGGCTTATTGGAGTCTGGAAGCCCCCTTTGGTAAGGGGCCCCCAGATTCCGGCCCCCCACCCTATGGGAATGAGTATGGGGTACATCGTACCCCTACCTATTCACCTGCAAAAAAGTGTACAAAAAAAAACACTACACAGCTTTTTAAAATATTTTATTAAATCAGATCCGGCGTCTTCTCCCTCTCCTTCTTTCTTCAGCTCTTTTGCGGGGTCTTCTGAGGGGTCTTCTGTGGAGTTTCTGTCTTCTGAGGGATCTTCTGTAGTGTTGAGCGAACCCGGACTGTAACGTTCGGGTCCGTACCGAACTTAGGGGTGTCCCGGACCCGAACACGGACATTTCAAAAAACGTTCGGGTTCTGGTAGTTGATCACGCATGTTGAGTAGCTGCAGGGCAGCCAATCAACAAGCGTTTCACCGGTTTTCCCTTAGAAGCCATCACAGCCATGCCTACTAATGGCATGGCTGTGATTGGCCAGTGCATCATGTGACCCAGCCTCTATATAAGCTGAAGTCACTTGATGCTGCAGTCACATGCTCTCTGAGACTCTGAATAGTATAGGGAGAGGAAGCTGCCAGCATTTTTGTGAGGGACAGATTGCAGACATTTTAACATCTGATCCTGCATCCTGAGATTACTACTACTGTTGCTCTGAGGGACCGATTGCAGAAATTTGAGAATCGAGATTTCACATACTGCTGCTTTGAGTGACAGATTGCAGATAAAACCCTGCCTAACACAATGATCGATTCGATCGTACACAACGATCAGATTGTGGGAGTAATTTGAGATTTCACATACTGCTGCTTTGAGTGACAGATTGCAGATCAAACCCTGCATTACACAACGATCTGACTGTACTAGGTAGAGGCTTCTGCTTAGAGGGACAGATTATTGTTCAAAAATCATTGCCTACTCCTATAGGGCCAGGTTCCAGCTGTTGCTGTAAGTGACACATTATTGTTCAAAAATCATCTCCTAGTTCTAAAGGGAGAGGTTCCAGCTGTTGGTGTGAGCGGTGTATTTCTTGCACCAAAATAAAAAGTCCGGCTACGTTGGTGTTTGGCGTTGGTATTAATAAATACTTACATAGGGCTACATAGTACATTTGCGGGCACAATGAGGAGAGCTAATAAGGGATGTGGTCATGGTGCTGCTGCTGATGCTG
>BLSH010374593.1:519027-535536 GCA_018402905.1 Glandirana rugosa | reverse complement strand
GCCCCCCCCCCCCCCCCCCCAGGGTTACTGCTTGTTTTTCAATACGCCCGTGAGTATGAGGCCTTAGTGTCAGATTGTCTGCTGCGCTATTGCTGCCCATTATAAATTGCTGATCGCTGCCGTTAGTACTGACATGGACTTTCACTGTATTGTTCATTTAAGCACAAGAGACTCCATTTTGCTCATGCTGCTGCAATGTGTTCTGTGGCCTTCACTTATCACACAGATACACTTTCTCCTAGAAGCTCTCACTCTCTCTCTACTCCCCCCTCCCCTCTCTGTGTTTTACTTTTGCAATTATTCTATTTGCTAGCTTTTAATATATTTCTATTTGTTTGTTTCTAATAACAATTCACACCACCCCTTTCTTATCTATGTATAAAATATCATGTAATACATTTTGTCAGAACGGACATTTTAAACACAGATTGTGTCCTGTGGATCTGTTCCTGCAATTGCAAAACTAACTTTTATTTAGAGTCACAGCCAGAAATCTCCCGTAACAGTTTGGCGAGTCAGATATCAGGAGTTGGCAGAGTCTCCAGAAGGAACCGCACCTTGATCGGGATCATCGGGAACGTAGACCTCTAAATGCCGGCTTGGTAAGCTGCCCTTAAGCTTGCTATATTTTCTGCCTTTCCTATGTATCCTATCTGTCGGTTCTCAAGGAAACCAGACCAATCTTGGACCTTTCTGGTTGGGTAACGTGTGTGTGTGTGTGAATGTGTTTGTGTCCCCCTTCACGGGTTGGACTGTGTGTGGATAGGGATAAACCTCTGCAGTTCCCAGCGTTGACTCCTTGTGGGCGGCCTGGGTCAGAGGCACACAGTAGGGACAGATAAAACCCACAGAAAAGAGAAGAGACGAGGAGGGTCTCTTAGTGAGTGTTTTGTCTATTGTCATAAACCCCTTCTATCCACGTAGATAAGTGGAGACTATTTTTGTAAATCTGCAGATCTGCTGTACTATTTGTTTTAGAGGCAAGAGGGTTTAGGCAAAGTAGAGAAAAGACTGGCCAGTCATTATGGGCATTAATTTAAATAAGGGAGTGACGGGTGAGAGACCCTCAGAAAATGCCCAGCACAAGATGAGCGCTAGAGAATATATGAACCGAAGGTACGGTTCCACCTATACTGAGCCCCTAGATAAATGGGTAGAATGGACAAAAGGAACAGCTAAACCTTTAAAATCTGAAGGGACTTTTGATTTACAAGTATGGCAAACTTTTCTGCACAATTATGGCCCACAACTGTGCAGTGAAGGAATGTGGAGAATAGCTTGCGCATGGGAGACAGAAGCTAAATTTGCAAATGAAACTGGCTTGATTAAGATGTGTAATAAGGGTACTGCCCAAATTTACTACGTTTGGCCAGAAGACTCTGTAGAGGAGGACCCCCCACCTTATGTGGCTGCCAGTTTGGCTTTAAGAAACTCATCAAAAAAGGCACAAGAATCCGATTACATGAAACACACAAAAGATGACCTTGGCAATATACAGGGTGGGCCATTTATATGGATACACCTTAATAAAATGAGAATGGTTGGTAATATTAACTTCCTGTTTGTGGCACATTAGTATATGTGAGGGGGGAAACTTTTCAAGATGGGTGGTGACCATGGCGGCCATTTTGAATCCAACTTTTGTTTTTTCAATAGGAAGAGGGTCATGTGACACATCAAACTTATTGGGGATTTCATAAGAAAAACAATGGTGTGCTTGGTTTTAACGTAACTTTATTCTTTCATGAGTTATTTACAAGTTTCTGGCCACTTATAAAATGTGTTCAATGTGCTGCCCATTGTGTTGGATTGTCAATGCAACCCTCTTCTCCCACTCTTCACACACTGATAGCAACACCCAGATCGGCGCACTGAATTTGCAGAATGGGCAAAACAAAAATTGGAACAGGACCCTCAGTTTACGCAGAAGATTTTGTTCAGTGATGAGGCAAACTTTTATGTGAACGGTGAAGTTAACAAACAAGACTTTGAAATTGATGGTATGGTGTGGTATATGGGGTACAAAGATAGTGGGGCCATTCTTCATCAATGGAAACAAAGGCCACTGGATATGCGAAATTGCTACATGATGATGTGTTTCCCTCTTTATGCACTGAAGCTGGCACGTTCCCTGAGTTTTTCCAGCAAGATGGTGCACCACCACATTATGGGTGTCAGGTCCGAGCATTCCTAGATGAACAGTTTCCTGAAAAGTGGATTGGTCATCGTGGGCCAGTTGAATGGCCCCCAAGGTCTCCCGATCTGACCCCCTTAGACTTTTATCTTTGGGGTCATCTGAAGGCAATTGTCTATGCTGTGAAGATACGAGATGTGCAGCACCTGAAACTACGGATACTGGAAGCCTGTGCTAGCATTTCTCCTGCGGTGTTGCTATCAGTGTGTGAAGAGTGGGAGAAGAGGGTTGCATTGACAATCCAACACAATAGGCAGCACATTGAACACATTTTATAAGTGGTCAGAAACTTGTAAATAACTCATGAAAGAAAAGTTACGTTAAAACCAAGCACACCATTGCTTTTCTTGTAGAATTCCCAATAAGTTTGATGTGTCACATGACCCTCTTCCTATTGCAAAAACAAAAGTTGGATTCAAAATGGCCGACTTCAAAATGACCACCATGGTCACCACTGATCTTGAAAAGCTTCCCCCCTCACATATACTAATGTGCCACAAACAGGAAGTTAATATCACCAACCATTCCCATTTTATTAAGGTGTATCCATATAAATGGGCCACCCTGTAGTAGCGAGCAGAGGTTTAACAGCCCCATATCAACCTACAAAGAGGGATTTGGCTCCTATCTTAGAAACAGATGATTGGCATAAATCAGAAAGCACATATGCAAAATTAGATCTCTCTGAACTTAAGGCTTTGGCCAGAGAAAGGGAGATAGAGTCTGAACTGCCAGGGCAAACCATAATTTCCAAGTTGTGGCAGCAAGATGAAGAGAAAAGGAAGGGAGAGCCCACCCCTTCTGCCCCTGTCGCTGAGCAATCTGTTACAGTTTATCCTGTGAGAACCCAATTTGTTTTTGAAGGTAATGCTGTTGACAGTAAGCCCCAAATTAAATGGCATGCACCTTTTAGTTCCCAGGAAATGAGAGCCATATTAGAGGGACTGGGAGATCCTAGAAAGAATCCAATTGGGTTTGCAAACAAACTTAGTGCTGCACAGGAAGCATACGAGGCTTCTGCTACTGACATTCATCAGCTTCTTATTAAAGCAGTGGGAAGCAACATGTCAGGCTATATACTTAAAGAATGTGAAGTAGATGTCACAAAGCTTGATAAAATGGCTAGTGGAAGGAAGATTTGTGAAAAAATGAAGGAAAAATTGCCCCAAATATACGGACAAACCAGACATGCTGAATTCACGAATGCTAAGCAAGGGAAGGAGGAAGCAGCAGGAGCTTATTGGAAATGGTAAAGTGATATGGCAGAGGAAGCAGGCCTTAAAATAGAGGGAGAAACTGCAAGTCCATCTACACAACTGGTGAAACAAAGGTTTCTTGATGGTTTAATACCCCAGTTGAAAGAAAAGTTGTTCACAGCAAGACCTCCCGCCTATCCTGTTATCCATAGAAAACAGGATTAACCAGAAAGACAGCAAACCCAAAGTTATGTACATGGGGAAGCAGAGGGGAAAAGGAAGAGGCAAAGGCAATTTCAAAAATCATGGCACTCGAGGGCCAATCATATGCTACAATTATAATGGGGAAGGACACAGCCAAATTCTGCCATCTTCCTGACCGTAGGCTGGACAGGAGCTTAGAGGCACCTCATGCTGATCCCAGTTCTCTGCCAAAAGCAGTGGATCAGGCATAGGAAAATGGCATGCCAGCGTCAATCATGTTAAATAGGGGAGACAATGGTCCCGAGGCCAGAGTAAAAGAATTTTTACAAGAACTCCCCTATCCTGGGGGAGAAACAGAATTAACCTTTTTAATTGATACTGGTGCAAGCCGAAGCGTGTTTAACCGCTTAACAACCACCCTATAGACAAAAGACGTCTACAGGGCGGTTGCTTAACTCTGAGAGGACGTCTATTGACGTCCTCACAGAATCGCACTTCCCGCGCGCCCCCCTGGGGCGCGCACACGGGAACATCCGTGACCGTCGGGTCTGGGGGAATGGCCGCTGTCACATGTAAACAAGCCAGCGCTTCCGTAATGCCCACAGCACTGCTAAGTGACAGGAATGCACCCCCACCATCCATCAATCACCCACCCAGCCATCCTCACCCATCCATCCACCCCCCACCCATCCTCACCCAATCCATGCTCACCCATCCGTCCATCCATCCTCACCCATCCATCCATGCTCACCCATCCAGCCATGCATGCTCATCCATGCTCACCCAGCCATCCATCCATGCTCACCCACCCAGCCCTGCTCTCCCATCCATCCATGCTCACCCATCCATCCATGCTCACCCAGCCGTGCTCACCCATCCATCCATCCATGCTCACCCATCCATCCATGCTCACCCACTCATCCATCCATCCATCCATGCTCACCCACCCAGCCGTGCTCACCCAGCCATCCATCCTCACCAACCCAGCCGTGCTCACCCAGCCATCCATCCGTGCTCACCCACCCAGCCGTGCTCACCCATCCATCCATGCTCACCCACCCAGCCGTGCTCACCCAGCCATCCATCCGTGCTCACCCACCCAGCCGTGCTCACCCATCCATCCATGCTCACCAACCCAGCCGTGCGCACTCATCCATCCATCCATGATCACCCATCCATCCATGCTCACCCATCCATCCATCCATGCTCACCCACCCAGCCATCTATCCATGCTCACCCAGCCATCCGTGCTCACCCACCCATCCGTGGCTCATCCATCCCCATCCATGGCTCATTTGTGCCTCATTCATGCTCATCCATACCACATCAGTTCTCATCCGTTACACATCCGTGCCGCTACAGTGCCCATCCGTGCCACTACAGTGTCCATCTGTGCCACTACAGTGCCTATCCATGCCACCACAGTGCCTCACAATAGTGTAAAAGATGGTCAAATTAGATTTGAAATGTATGCCCCTAGAACACCTGACGGTGCTCCCTGCATGTTGGGCCTCTGTATGTGGTCAGGCTGTGTAAAAGTGTCACACATGTGCTATCGCCATACTTGGGAGGAGTAGCAGAACATATTTTGGGGTGCCATTTTTGCGGGGTACATGCTGTGTGTTAGAAATATTGTATAAATGGACAACTTTGTTTAAAAAAAAAAAAGTGTTTTCATTTTCTTTCCACACTTTCCAAAAACTTGTGGAAAATATATGACATGTTCAAAAGACTCACTATTCCTCCTAGAATATACGCTGGGGTGTTTGCTTTCCAAAATGGGGTCATGTTTTGGGCGTTTCCATTGTCCTGGTGCTCCAGGACCTTCAAAAGTGCAAGAGGTAGTCAAGAAATCATATGCGTAATTTATGCTCCTAGAACGCCTGATGGCACTCCCTACATGTTGAGCCTCTGTATGTGGCCAGGCTGTGTAAAAGACTCACACATGTGGTATTGCCATAATCAGGAGGAGTAGTAGAATGTATTTTGGGGTGTAATTTGTGGTATGCATATGCTGGGTGTGAGAAATAACCCGTTAATATGACAATTTTGGGAAAAAAATTCATTTTGCAAAGAATTGTGGGAAAAAAATTACAACTTCAAAAAATTCACCATAACCATTACTAAATGCCTTGGAATGTCTACTTTCCAAAAATGGGTAATTTGGGGGGTATTTGTACTATCCTGGCTTGTTAGGGTCTCGGGAAATGAGATAGGCCGTCAGTACATCAGGTGTGATCAATATTCAGTGATTGACACCATAGCTTGTAGATTCTATAACTTTCACAAAGACCAAATAATATACACTCATTTGTTTTTGTTTTTTTACCAAAGATAGGTAGCAGTATAAATTTTGGCCAAAATTTATGAAGAAAAATTACTAATTTGCAAAATTTTATAACAGAAACGAAGAAAAATTTATTTTTTTACCAAATTTTCGGTCTTTTTTTAATTATAGCGCAAAAAAATAAAAAACCCAGCGATGATTAAATACCACCAAAAGAAAGTTCTATTTGTGTGAAAAAAGAACGCAAATTTCATATGGGTACAGTGTTGCATGACTGAGTAATTGTCATTCAAAGTGTGAGAGTGCTGAAAGCTGAAAATTGGTCTGGTTGTTAAGGGGGTTTAAGTGCCCAGTGGTCAAGTGGTTGATATAGAGGACTTACCTCCAGGATTATTATCTGAAAATGTTATCTCTGGTGTTGGCCTAACCAGGACCTCTACTGATTTGGTCCAAGCCACTTAAACTCAGACTAGGACAGCAAACAGAAATTGTCACTAAAGTGTTAGTTCCAGATGTTTTCAGAACAGTAGTTCTGTTTGTCCCGGTTTTATTTAAAGTGACACACACAGTTTCCAGATGTTTGCAGAACAGTGATATGGGTTCGCCCGGTTTTAGTTAAAGTGTTACACACAGTTTCCAGATGTTTGCAGAACATTAGTTCAGTTTGTCCCGGTTTTATTTAAAGTGTTACACAGTTTCCAGATGTTTGCAGAACAGTAGTATGGTTTCTCCCGGTTTTATTTAAAATGTTACACACAGTTTGCAGAACAGTGATATGGGTTCTCCCGGCTTATTTATACTTTTTTGACACAGTTTGAAGATGATTTTAGAACAGTGATATGGCTTCTACCGTTAATTAATACGTTTCAGACCCAGTTTGAAGATGGTCCACATCCCCCTCCATTTTTGATTTTTTTATGTTTTTTAAAAATGATTTTAGTTATTTCCCTGTCCCCATTTCTTTGTAGGGCACTTGTCTCACCCTTACCCCCATTTCCTTCCTTTTGCAGACCTCTAGGACTTTCCAGGATTTTTTTACAGCCATTTTTGTGCCTAAAAGTTCGGGTCCCCATTGATTTCAATGGGGTTCGGGGTCCTGGACAAAGTTCGGGTTCTGTCCGGACCCGAACCCAGACTTTGTCCCGAAGTTCGGCCGAACCAGCAGAACCCGGACTTCCAGAAGTTCGCTCAACTCTAGAGCTGACATTTTGAACCACATTTTAGCAAGCATAGACTACACTCCTACAGCAGCCCAAGTGGTCAGTAGTCTGTCAGGAGAAGTTTTAAATTCTGCCTGTGGAGTATTTTTAATCCAAGACTCCACTCCACCATACCCACCAGAATTGGAAATGATTCCCGCTGATTTATGGGCCACCAGCAAATATGACGTAGGTCTGCTAGACTGTATCCCAGTTATGATAAAAATTAAACCAGGAGCCCAACTCCCACAGATTAAACAGTACCCACTGAGTATTGCTCAGACTGAGGGGATAAAGAATCAAATCACTCAACTGAAAGCAGCAGGGGTTGTTGTACCAATTAAGTCCCAAGCCAATACACCCCTGTTCCCAATTGCAAAGAAGCCAGACAAGAAGGGTGGGCAAGTGACATACCACATGGTGCATGATTTGAGAGCCATTAACAATATAATTGAGGCAGGCGTCCCAATTGTGCCCAACCCCTGCACTTTACTAACTGGAATACCTGCCTCCATCACCTGCTTTACAGTGACTGATCTTGCAAATGCTTTTTTTTCAGTCCCATTACACCCAGATTGCTGGCACTTTTTTTCATTTACCCATGATGCCCAAAAGTTAGCATGGACAAGATTGCCCCAAGGTTGTGTGAGTAGCCCTTCTGAATATAATACTGCGTTAAACCAAGTATTGGACCACTGGTCCCCCTCACACCCAAACACAGTTTTGCTCCAGTACATAGATGATTTGCTCATTTGTTCAGATACAAAGGACATTTGTAGCAGAGAAACAGTAAGCCTTCTCATGTTTCTCTATAACAGTAACAACAAAGCCAGCAAAGAGAAGCTACAATACTGCCAAGAGAAAGTGATCTTCCTGGGTCACTGCATTTCACGTGGAATCCGTCACCTAACCCCAGATCGAGTTAAAACTCTACAAAATTTTGAAAAGCCAAGAAATGTACGGCAACTGCGTGCCTTCCTGGGGTTAGTGGGATATTGTAGGGACTGGATTCCAAATGCATCAGAACTTATGGCGCCTCTATATGAGGCTACCACTACAAACCCTCTCACACTCACATGGGACAATGAATTGCAGATGAAGGAACTTATTAAAATTTTGTCTGAAGCTCCTGCCATTGGACTTCCTGACTATGAAAAGAGCATCTCATTGTTTTGTCACGAAGTCAATGGATTTGCTGCAGGTGTACTCACCCAGCTACATGGAGATAAACAGAGGCCTGTGATGTATGTATCAGCCTCATTAGACCCGGTCATCAAAGGCTCCCCCAGTTGTATGCGAGCCATAGCAGCCTGCATTTTGCTGCTAGACAAAGTAACTGAGCTTGTACGAGATTCTGCTCTGACCCTGTATGTGCCACATGCAGTACAGAAAATCATGAATCCAGTAAATACCAGACATGTGTCTGCCAGTAGATTTGACAAGTACCGGTCTGCTCTTTTTGCTCCATCAAATTTAACAATCAAACGATGTGTTACTTTAAATCCGGCTACTCTTCTTCCTATAGCTGATGAGGAAGATTCAACAAATGCAGAACCTGAGAGTTTTTCTCATGATTGTATGGCTCTGATGGAGGTAGAAAGGGCTTCTGTCACCCCAGCAAAAGATGAGCCTTTATCAGATTGTGACACACACCTATTCGTAGATGGCTCCAGATTTTACACTGATGATGGAAAGCCACACACAGGGTTTGCGGTAACCACTACAGACACTATTTTACATCAAGAAGCATTGACATCCCAGATGTCAGCACAGGAAACTGAGTTGTGTGCTGTAGTCAAAGAATGTCAACTTTTAGAGAATCAAAGGGGAAATGTTTACACTGACAGCAAATAGGCCCAAAACTTTCCAAATGCATATCTGGAAAGCATGGAACTTTCTGACGAGTGCAGGGAAGCCAGTGAGACATGCAAAACTCATAGAGTGGCTATTTGAGGCCTTTCATAAACCAGCAGAAGTTGCCATCTTGAAGGTAAAAGGGCATGCAAGGGGAAATGACATGACAGCCAGAGGAAATGCTTTGGCAGACCAAGCGGCAAAGGATGCTGCCCTTATGTCATTTGGAGTCACACCCACTGTAGGGCTCACCCAGGTAGCGGGGACTGATACCCCTCATCAAGCACAGTGGGATATAGAAATTTTAATTCAGTTGCAGAACCGGGCCCCTGACAAAGAGAAGGATAAGTGGATCAAATGTAATGCTACCCAAAATGAGCCGGGCCTGGGAGCGCTGAGAACAGGTGGTGTCTACCCAGGAGTTTGCGCCCAGTTTAAGCACAACTGGCACATGGTGTCATTCATCTTGCTAAGGGCGTGATGGTGGCACTTACTGACTGCTATTGGATAGCACCTGGATTTAGTGCATTTGCAGCCGGATTTTGTGCTTCATGTCTCACTTGTGCTCTGTACAATGCAGGGAGGCCTGTCCATGTTCCCCAAAAACATTCTCCTAAGCCAGATTTCCCCTTTCAAAGAATTCAAATAGACTACATTCAGATGTCCAGAATAGGCACCTATGAGTACGCTCTTGTGTGCACCGACATGTTTTCAGGCTGGCCAGAAAGTTGGCCAGTAGCCAAAGCAAATGCAAAAACAACAGCAAAGAAAATTTTGAATGAAATAGTTTGTAGGTATGGAGTTCCTGAAACTATTGAGAGTGACAGAGGAACCCATTTTACTGGAGAAGTGATGAAAGAGGTAATGGAAGCACTTAACATACAGCAAGCTTTCCATACACCTCATCATCCACAAAGCAGTGGTAAAGTTGAGAGACTTAATGGAATTTTGAAAAACAGATGTGCAAAAATTAAAACAGATACAGGAAAAGGATGGGTGGAAGCTTTGGCAATAGCCCTATATTCTGTATGAACTTCCCCTAAACAACCACATGGGCTGTCCCCCTATGAGATTTTATTTGGAGGGCCACCCAAAACAGGGCTATATTTTCCTCAACAGTTGCAGGCTTGTCACTCTAGTCTGTTAGAATATGTTCAGATTTTGCAAAGAACATTGAAAAAAAGTACATGAAGGTGTTTACAACTCTATCCCGACCCAGATTCTGTTACAGGTATTCGCAGAATCCAACCAGGTGACTGGGTGGTCAAGCGACACATCAGAAGGCTGCTAGAACCAAAGTTTGACGGACCACATTTGGATCTTGTGACACCAATACAGTGATCAGTACTACAAAAAAAATGCACTGTCACTGTATAAATAACACTGGCAAGAAAGGGGTTAAAATCAGGGGCCATCAAAGGATTAGGTGTGTTCCCTAAAAGTGTTTTCTAACTGTGTGGGGGATGGACTGACAGGAAGAAGACAGAAATCCATGTTCCTGATTACTAGGAATTAGAGTTGAGCGAACACCTGCATTCAGTGGGTTCAGCCGAACTTCTCAAAAAAGTTTGGGTTCGGTACCCAACTTGACCCGAACTTGACCTCGAACCCCGAACCCCATTGAAGTCAATGGGGACCCAAACTTTTTGTCACAAAAACGACTGTAAAAAAGTCCTGGAAAGTGCTAGAGGGCTGCAAAAGGAAGCAAAATGATTTTAGAACAATAATCTGTCCCTTACAACAACAGCAGGAACCTGACCCTATAGGAGTAAGCGATGATTTTAGAACAATAATCTGTCCCTTACAGCAACAGCAGGAACCTGACCCTATAGAACTAGGAGATGATTTTAGAACAATAATCTGTCCCTCTAAGCAGTAGACTCTACCTAGTCCAGTCAGATCTTTCTGTACTGCAGGATGAGATATTATTAGATCTGCAATCTGTCCCTCACAGCACCGGCAGCATCCTCTCCATAAACTAGCCTGAGAGCATTTGACATGCAGCACTACGTGACTCCAGCTCATACAGAGGCTGGGTCACATGATGCACTGGCCAATCACAGCCATGCCATTAGATGGCATGGCTGTGATGGCTTCTAAGGGCAAACCAGTGAAACACTTGTTGATTGGCTGCCCTGCAGCTATTCAAGAGGCGGGATCAAATACCCGAACCCAGAACCCGAACCCAAACTTTGTTTCAAATGTCCGAGTTTGGGTCCGGGTCCGCTCAACTCTACTAGGAATGGAAGATCTCTGAGTACCTCCCTGTCAGAATGGGGATCTGCCTTGTTTACATATACAGATCTCCGTTCTGCTGCTCTGTGGAGTGTAGGGGAAACCTCAAGACTCTTAGGTTTCAGTAACATTTTCACTGCTGAAGCCAGATTGAAAAATTCATGCATTTATTATACAAGCTTATAGCTAGCTACAGGCAGGGAGAGGAATACACTACATGGTGATGATTTCGAAAGAATTTCTCTAAACCTGCTAGGGCCATGTAATACAATTTATATGTTTTACCAAAGGGTGGGAACTCGCTAGCTAAAGGTTCTTTGATGTCAAATCTTGATTGAAATGTGAAATACTTGCTTCACATAGACGTGTCACTTCTAGTAGTTCTGTGGGAAAAGGCGTAGATAGGCATCTTCACAGCTGGAGGTGTAAATGGCATTTGAACACAACCAAGAATATGACTTCTAATGAAATATACATTCAATATGTAGACTTAATCATAAATAAACGTTTGATATATAAAATGGTTATGCGATCTACCCTATCAGGAGCAACCGTGGATGGCCGGCGCATTGGCTCCTCCTCCGTGTGGCGCCCGCGTGCGTGCCTGCAGTATCTATTGCACGAAACAACATACAAGTACGTGGTTTCACACAATAGAGACACCCTGCCGCAATATATATGTGGTGGGTGGGCTTTAAGTGGTAAACCGCTTGCCCGCTAGCTGCCGTCAAACGGCAGGTTGGCTCTTCTGCGCAAATCACTGCAGCTGTACGGCGGCTCACGCAGGCTCAGTTGCGGGTGGGAGTGCAGTGGAGGCGGCGCGCACTAACGCACGCTGCATGAGCATGTCTGTCGGACTCTATGTCTGCCGGCCACCTGCGATCGCCTTCTACAGAGGCAGAACAGGTATCTGCCAATGTAAACACAGCGGATCCCCGTTCTGTCAGGGGACATGACAGTGATCTACTGTTCCCAATGATCGGGAACAGTGAGATCTGTCATGACCCTGCCAGCCCAGCCCCCCACACAGTTAGAACACAGTAAGGGAACTCAGTTAACCCCTTGATCGCCCCCTAGTGTTTCACCCCTTCCTGCCAGTGACATTTATACAGTAATCAGTGGCTATTTTTAGCTCTGATCGCTGTATAATTGTCATTGGTCCCAAAAAACTGTTAAAAGTGTCTGATCTGTCCGCCGCAATGTCGCAGCCCAAAAAAAAAAAATCACAGATAGCCACCATTACCAGCAAAAAAAAAATATATATATATAATAAAAATGCCATAAATCTATCCCCTATTTTGCAGATGTGATAATTTTTGCGCAATCAATATACACTAATTGTGATTTTATTTACCAAAAAATATGTAGAAGAATATATAATCGGCCTAAACTGATGAAGAAATTAGATTTTTTTACTTTTTTTTGGATATTTATTATAGGAAAAAGTAGAAAAAAAAGTTTTTTTTTTTTTTCAAAATTGTCGGTCTTTGTTTATAGCGCAAAAAATAAAAACCGCAGAGGGGATGAAATACCACCAAAAGAAAGCTCTATTTGTGGGAAAAATAGGACGTCAATTTTGTTTGGTTACAATGTCTCACGACCGCGCAATTGCCAGTTAAAGAGACTCAGTGCCGTATGGCAAAAAATGGCCTGGTCATTAAGGGGGCAAATCCTTCCAGGGCTAAAGTGGTTACATACTATGCCTGGGGGGGGGGGGTGACCTACTCCTGCCTGTGAAGGGGTACATCTCAGTGATGTATTATTACTATTATCATTATTATACATGATTTATATAGTGCCAACAGTTTGCACAGCTCTTTACAATGTAGAGGGGGGACAGCACAATTACAAAACCGTTCAATACAGAAGGAGTAGGACGGCCCTGCTCAAGGAGCTTTCAATCTAAAGGGAGAGGGAGGTGGTACAAAAGGTAATTGCTGCAGGGGGGGGGGGGTCCGATGGGGGTGTCTCGGTGTTTTAGGTGGAGGAGGGATAGGCTTCCCTGAATAATATGAGTTTTCAGGGATCACCTAAAGGCGGACAGGGTGGGGGCTGACTGGACATAATGGGGTAGGGAGTTCAAGAGGATGGGAGAGGCTCTGGAGAAGTTGTGGAGAAGAGCATGGGAGGAGGTAAAAAATTGATTTTTTGTATAACTTACCGTAAAATCCTTTTCTCTGAGTTCACTGACAGACGCAGCCTTCTTATGACACGTGGGGTTATGCTCATCCTACTAGGAGTAGACTAGGCAAAAACAAACAAAAGCGTAGGTTGGCCCCTCCCAGGGGGTCGTCCTCACCTTAGCATATAATCCCCCTGCCCTGTACAGCACATCAGTTCGTAACAAGCCGTACAAAAACCAACGCAGAGGGGTGGGTGCTGCGTCTGTCAGTGAACTCAGAGAAAAGGATTTTACGGTAAGTTATACAAAAAATAAATTTTTCTCTTCTGTTCACTGACAGACGCAGCCTTCTTATGACACATGGGGACGTCCCAAAGCTGTGCCAATCAAGAGGGGTGGGCAAACCATAACAACTGTACCCAACAGAAAGACGCCCTCTCAGGCGGCGCTAACCGCGCCTATACTGCCGCTTGTAATACCTTGCGGCCAAAAGCAGCATCTGAGGATGCTAAAACATCAACTTTATAAAACTTAGTAAACGTGTGCACTGAGGCCCAAGTAGCTGCTGTGCACACCTGGGACACCGAAGCTTGGTGTCTAAACGCCCAGGACGTACTAACTGCGGAATGCGCCGTGACTGGAAACGGGGGAACCTTACCCCGAATCTCATATGCATGAGTCACGGTCCTCCGTATCCAACGTGATACGGTAGCCGACGAGGCCGCCAAACCTTTGCGCGACCCTTCTGTCAGCAAAAATAAAGAATCAGACTTCCTAAAAGAAGCTGTAGAACTTAAATATACCCGCAAAGCCCTCACCACATCCAAAGAATGCAGCTCGACTTCTCTAGGATGTGACGGGTGCGGACACAATGAGGGAAGAACAATATCCTCATTTAAATGAAAAGAAGAAACCACCTTCGGAAGAAATGAAGGTGAAGGCCGCAGAACTGCCTTGTCCTTATGGAGGACCAAGTAGGGTGACCTGCAGGACAAAGCTGCCAGCTCCGACACCCGCCTGGCGGATGCGATAGCCACCAGAAAAGCCACCTTCTGTGACAATAAGCGTAAGGGAATGTCCCTGATCTTTTCATATGGCGGTTTCTGTAACACAGAAAGCACCAAATTCAAATCCCACGGTGCCAAGGGCGACCGTATCCGAGGGGCCGCATGACGTACTCCTTGTACAAATGTACGGATCAATGAGTGAGACGCCAATGGTTGTTGAAAAAGAACCGCCAGGGCCGAAATCTGCCCTTTAAGCGTACTTAACGCCAGGTTCTTGTCCAGTCCTTGCTGCAAAAATGACAGCACTCTGGATACTCTATAAGAGCGGGGATTCCATCCTCCCGCCTCGCACCAGGTAATATAGGCCTTCCAGGTCCTATGATAGATCTTACGTGAGGTGCTCTTACGTGCTTTCACCATAGTAGGGATTACGGAGTCCAAGACACCCCTATCCCTCAATACCTGGGCCTCAATAGCCAAGCCGTCAAAGCCAGTGAGGGTAAAGCAGGGTGCAAGATGGGCCCCTGAGACAGTAGGTCTTCTCGAAGTGGAAGACGCCATGGAACATCCGCCACCATCCGTACTATATCGGCGTACCACGGACGCCGCGGCCAATCCGGAGCCACCAGGATTGTCGTGATTCCCTCTGCTTCTATCTTGCGCAAAACGCGCGGTAGAATCTTCAGAGGAGGAAAGATGTACAGTAGCCGATACCGACCCCAGGGCGTTACCAGTGCGTCCGAGGCGACCGCCAACGGATCCCTTGTTCTGCACACAAAGGCCTGTACCTTGTGATTGTACCTGGAGGCCATCAGGTCCACTTCTGGGGTGCCCCATTTGCCGCAAATCTGGTGGAACACCTCTGGATGTAGGGACCACTCCCCCTGATCCAGAGTCTGGCCGCTGAGAAAATCCGCCTGCCAATTTTCCACGCCCGGGATGTAAATTGCAGAGAGAGCTGGCACGTGACGCTCTGCCCACCGAAGGATCAGAGCCGCCTCCACGTCTGCTGCCGCGCTTCTTGTTCCGCCCTGAGGGTTCACATACGCCACCGCTGTGGCATTGTCCGACTGGACCCGAACAGGGCGGCCTCGCAGCCTTTCTGTCCAATGAGACAGGCAAAGCCTGATCGCTCTCAGTTCCAGTATATTTATCTGAAGACGAGCTTCCCGTACTGACCAATGACCCTGGACGGAGGATTGTCCCAGGACTCCTCCCCACCCTGACAGGCTGGCATCCATTGTCACTATCGACCAATTGAGGGGAGGAAAACTCTTCCCCAACCTTATGGCCGGAGCCCGAATCCACCAAATCAGAGACCCTCGAGACTGATGATCCAACTTGATCCGTCTGTCTAGGGATAGGGGAGACTTGACCCACTGAGACAGAATTGTCTTCTGTAGGAGCCGGATATGACTCTGGGCATAAGGCACCGCTTCGAACGTCGACACCATGAGACCCAACACTCGCATACAGAACCGTAAGGAGAACCACTGGTGTGACAACAGGGTTTGCAGAGTCAGTAGCTTGCCCGGTGTTAGAAACACCCTTGCTTGTACCGTGTCCAGAATCAGACCCAGGTACTCCAGCCTGCAAGTCGGAGTCAATGATGACTTTCGTGGGTTGATTAGCCAACCGAACTCCTCTAATGTGGCTACCGTGATTGTCATGTTCTCCTCCACAGCTGTACCCGACTCTGCCCTCAGCAGTAAATCGTCGAGGTACGCTACCACCGCGATACCTCTTTGTCTCAGTAACGCCATCATTGGGGCCACCACCTTGGTGAACACCCGGGGAGACGAGGCCAACCCGAAGGGAAGTGCCACAAACTGGTAATGCAGATCTCCCACTGCGAAACGCAGAAAACGCTGATGACTGAGACAAATCGGGACGTGGAGATATGCGTCCTTGATGTCCAGGGACGCCAGAAATTCCCCTTGGCGTAGGGCGACCACGACCGAGCGGATGGATTCCATCCTGAACCTCTTCGTCTCCACAAAGCGATTCAATGCTCTTAGATCCAAAACTGGTCTGACCCCGCCCTTTTTGGGTACCACAAAAAGGTTTGAATAAAATCTGTGAAATCTCTCCATCCTGGGTACCGGTATGATCACCCCCTGTTCGGCGAGAGCTCGGACAGCGCCTAGAAGCGCCTGGTGGCGTTCCTGCGTGAGCCTCAGGTTTGAGGGGAAGAATCTTTCTGGGGGCAGA
>BLSH010374593.1:488128-498973 GCA_018402905.1 Glandirana rugosa | reverse complement strand
CCGTGAACGGGGGGGAACGGGCCATGGATGATACACCACTGATCGCAGCTGATTTCTAATTGTAACAATGCATGTGAGATCCCTATCATCTGGGATTCATTTCTAATGGTAAGAGGTGCATAATTATTTTCTTGTGGGAGAGAGCACTATTTAAAGCACGGCCGTTGCTGAATTCACAATAAGAGCACCCACAGAACTTTTTTTTTACTTTTAGATGTGGACTTTCTTCTGAGCACTTTATATAGCAGTATATATATATTTGTATGGGTTGCACACTTATATATTTTTTGTACACATGTTTGGGTTGAGGATTTAGACCTTTGTATGAGTTGAGGCACATTTTTTATATATTTAATAGGTTGATTTGTGGGTAAGCATGAGATACATGGGCGTCCGCAGGTAGGGGCAAGGGGGGGCAAGTGCCCCCCCCCCCTGGAATCAGGGATCGCAAGGTGTCCGCCATAGGTGTGTGCACGGTTGTGCCCAGGCATGCACACCCTAATCACCCGAGTGCAGCACACAGAGTGTGAGCAGGTGCTGGGCGCTGGTACACTCTTTATGTACCAGCACCCGGCACAGGAAGGTAGATTACACTGTGGATGGCAGCCGGCAGTCTAGCATCGGGAGTCAGCACACACAAAACCCTTCCTGCTCTCCCAGCTCTGCATATACAGACAGAGGAGGGGCAAGGTGGGTTATCCACAGCCACTCAAGCCTGCAGCGTGTATCAACAGGAGCTTGACCTGCCACTGTGAGTTATAGACAACTCTCTTCTGTGGGGGGAAGAGAGCTCTGTGGGGGGAATTGGGTATGCATTCTGGCATAGCACACGCCTGGAATCTGCACCCTGTACATAGCACACGTCTGGAATCTGCACCCTGTACATAGCACACGCCTGGAATCTGCACCCTGTACATAGCATACGCCTGGAATCTGCACCCTGTACATAGCACACGCCTGGAATCTGCACCATGTACATAGCACACGCCTGGAATCTGCACCCTGTACATAGCACACGCCTGGAATCTGCACCCTGTACATAGCACACGCCTGGAATAAAGTCTGCCATTTCCCCCTTAAAAATAAATAATTGGGAGTGGCGGCTAAGCCCCTCCCATTCATGACATTGTCGAAAGGGGCGGAGCATGGGTGAACTTAAAATGATCTAAAGTTAAACTTAAAATGAAAAAGTTCTGCGGACGCCCATGGTGAGATATTTATTTTTTATATATTATAGGAGCCTGGTACCACGTTAGATTCAGGCATTTAATAATATTTATATATAATAGATACATAGTTGCATTATTCTGTGACAATTTCCCATCACAGGATCCCTATACTAATGCTGAGAAGATTCTGCGTCACTGGTAGGCTGAGCGAGGTGTCACACCGGTGTTGACAGAAATGCTGCAAGAACAACAGTGGCAGATTGGCACCTAACTCATCCGACCAGCAGGGGGGTAACACCATGAAAACAGAAGGCCTCTATGGGAAATAATACACCAGTGACAGGATTGCCAGTCTGCCATGTCCCTTACGTTTGTTTTCGTACCTAGTTAGGATAATAAACTCATTCTCACTTATGATAAATATAAAAACTGCTTTTCTGTTCTACAGGGTAAAGAAATGGAGCAGAACAGCAATGGCCAGATTTAGAAGAAGGCGACGTCCCTCTTGTTCCTCAGAATATGAATTAATGTAACCTTCAATCTTATCTACATAAAAAAATAATCAGTAAATCATCCCCTTTTATAATATTATCTCCTAATACTTTGGACATTCAGCACCTCTAGATGTGGGCTTCAGATTGCATTTTGTTCATAAAATCTTTAGCAGTCTCTCGGTATACACATGTGGTCAAATTTGTGTTATGTCCTGAATAAAATGTCTGTGTACCAATTGGATTAAATATTGAATGGAAAATAATCAGTAAGCTATTCCTTCCTATGGGATCTTATCAATCTCTCAAGTATACTTGAACTTCATTTTGTGGGTATCATCCACTCCATGCACCTTTGTAAATGAATACCCCAGCTTTATACCCTCACCACCTCTTTGTTCACCTCCACTCCTTCCATTGTGCCCTCCCAACTCTTTACACTCCCCATTTTTCACCCCAGTCTCTCCACACCCTTATTGTGCACCCCAACTCCATTCAACCCCCTACCTTTCCCCAGGATCACTGATATTTGGGTCGCTGATGGTGCCAGAAAGGAAGGAGCTTAGGAGAGGAAAGAGAAGAGAGATCAGAGCCATCCTCCACTGCATCAAGCAGTTCAATGCCACATATGCTTTCTCTCCTCAACTCACCCCTAGAACGGCCCAACTGGACCCACCCACATAGCCTAAGAGGGAGAGAGAGGGAGTGCTCCCATGACAGCGTACAACAGGAGCAGGCTGATCTCCTGCTTTTTACTAATTTTGCACCCCTAACAATTTTGCGCCCACCCAAGGCAACCGCCCCTTCTGCCCCTCCCACGCTACACAACTATACTAGAACCCATTACAATAGCTGATATATAAAGACAATTGGGTGTGAATGTTTATATAATAACAGGTTTACTTGGTAGAATAAGTTTGCAGAAAAATGTTGCTAGAACAGGCTCTTGCTGTAGGGCAGGGATCTCCAATCTGAATAAACAAAGTGCCAGTCTATTGTCCTTCAGACATTAGGGGGAATGGACTTTGCCCAGTGGGAGTAAAAAATGCCACAGTGTCAGTAGACATAACAATTCCCCATCATTGGTATTAGTTGGAAGAAAAGTACCTTGTTGGTTTAGTGAGAGAAAGAATACCCCATTGTTGATACCAGTGGGAGGTAAAAACAACCTATTGTTGGTTTAAGTGAGAGGAATAGTGTTTCGGTAACATGTATCATCATTGGTGTCAGTGGGAAAAATAGTGCCTCATCGCTGGTGTCAGTGGGAAGAATAGTGCCCCATCTTTGGTTTTAATAGGGGGTAGGGGCGGACTGACAACATTTAGGGCCCCCGGACCAAATAAAGCAAGGGCCATCTGTCAGTTCAACTTCTGCCTTTTTTTTAAATGGGACCTGGAAGGGGGTCTCTCTCTAACAGTGTCCATTAGACAGTCTGTTAGAAATCATCCCCTCCAGGCCCCATTAGAGTCTGCAACAGAGTCTAATGGGACCTGGAGGGGGGTATCTCTCTAACAGTGTCCATTAGAGAGTCTATATTAGCGAGAAACCCCCCTCCAGGACCCATTAGAGACTACAAAGGAGTATAATGGGACCTGGAGGGGGGCCTCTTTCTAACAGAGTGTACAGTGAACACCCTCATTCACTCTGGTCCTCTTGTGCCATGACTCTCACCCCTGCACCAACCTCTCTCAAAGTAGTAATAAAGTTGGGAATGTGTAGTGCTCCTCTTACCTTAACTATGGGTGCTGTACTGGCCCTGCTGTGTGGGGGTCACCGTGCGTGGCTGTCTAGCTGTCACCCTGGTCCTGCTGTGGGTGGGTTACCGTGGGTGGTTGGCCGGCACCCTGGCCCTGCTGTGGGTGGGTCATCGGCGTGGGTGGCTGTCTGGCATCCTGGCCCTGCTGTGGCTAGCTGGTGTGTCCTCTCTTCTTCTGCCATTCTGGGCACTGTTTGCTGAGGCGAGGGAGGAACTTGGAGGGATGCGGCAGCCTTTACCCTATCCGGGACAGTAGAACTAAAAGGTTTGCAGCAGGCCCAATGCGTGGAGGCACGTGGCGCAACAAATAATGACGTCACTCGTGTGTGTGCGGGTCCTCTCTGTGTCCATTTGAGAGTCTATGTTAGAAATAGCCCCCCTTAGCGCCCATCAATGCAGGCTCACCATTGCCCATCAATGCAGCCTCATCAGTGCCCATCAATGCAACCTCACCAGTGCCCATTAAGGCAGCCTGATCAGTGCCCCTCAATGCAGCCTCACCAGTGCCCATCAATGCAGCCTCACCAGTGCCCATCAATGCAGCCTCACAGTGCCCCTCAATGCAGCCTCATCAGTGCCCATTAATGCAGCCTCACTAGTGCACATCAATGCAGCCTCACTAGTGCTCCTCAATGCAGCCTCACCACTGCCCATAAATGCAGCCTCATTAGTGCCCGTCAATGCAGCCTCAGCAGTGCCCATTAATGCAGTCTCACCAGTGCCCATTAATGCAGCCTCACCAGTGCCCATCAATGCTGCCTCACCAGTGCCCATCAGTGTAGCCTCACCAGTGCCCATCAATGAAGCCTCACCAGTGCCCATCAGTGCAGCCTCGCTAGTGCCCCTCAATGCAGCCTCACCAGTGCCCATCAATGCAGCCTCAACAGTGCCCCTCAATGCAGCTTTACCAGTGCCCATGAATGCAGTCTCACCAGTGCCACTGAATGCAGCTTTACCAATGTCCATCAATGCAGCCTCACCAGTGCCCATCAATGCAACCTCACCAGTGCCCCTCAATGCAGCTTTACCAGTGCCCATCAATGCAGCCTCACCAGTGCTCCTCAATGCAGCTTCACCTTTCCCCTCAATGCAGCCTCATCAGTGCATAGGGGTTAGCGAGGAGAGCCACCAGATCAAACAGAGCGGGTATTTCCCACTGTGAAACTTGGCGATCGCTGTCATCGGATGTTCCTCCTCCTGCACCGGCCTCCTTAGATGGACATCACATGTCCCGGCATTGGATCAGTGTGCCATCTATCAAAAGAGCCGGTGCAGGAGGCGGAACATCGGATGACATCAGTCGGGTATGCGGGAGATCCCCACTCTGTGTGATCCAGCGGTGCTGGCCCACCCCCTTTACCCTCCGAGGCAGCACTGGGGCCCGGGCGTGCCCAAAAGATGGATGCCGGGGGCCTACGGCCGCAAGTTTTTAGTCCTTGGACCGGCCCTGAAATTTCCAGCAGGTGATGCTGGTGGGCCCCCTTCAGAGGCCGGGCCCTCGGACCATGACCAAAGTGACCAACTGTTCAGTCCGCCCCTGATGGGAGGAACAGTGCCCCATCATTGGTGTCAGTGGGATAAATAGTGACCCAAAGCAAGCAAAAAGGCCGGGGGTCAGGCAAGCTGAAAATATTTTCTGAGACAGAAGAAGTTATTGACTCTTGTAATTAACGAAGTGCTGCTTGTGTAGATCCTTAAAGCTGATCTCCAACATTTGTTACATTTTACAGTTTGTTTGGGACAAGCTGGCCCAAACAAACTACATCCCTCACTAACCTGTGAGGTCGCTAGATGTGCAGTATAAACTTTATGTAGATGAGGCTACATACAGCATACAGCACTGTGTTTCAGAGACCTTCCTGTGTCATACTCAGAGCACAATAGCATCTTTCTAAGCGGCGCTCAGCCATTCAGAGAAAGCAATGCATTCTATCAATGATTACAAAGCTTCCTCTGACTGGCTGAGTCAGAGTGGTGGGTTGATGATGTCACAATCTCTGACTCATCCAGTCAGAGGAAGCTTTGTATTCATTGATAGAATACATTTGCTTTCTCTAAATGGCCGAGCGCCGATCAGATAGACTCTATTGTGTTCCGAGTATGAGACAGGAAGGTCTTGGTTCGAACCCGGAACCCTGCTGTATGTAGCCTCAGCTACATACAGTTTATAGTGCACATCCAGCAGTCTCACATGTTAGTGAGGGACAGAGTTTGAGCCAAAATGTAACAAAAGCTTGATCAGCTTTCAGTAAATTATTTAATGTGGGAAATGTTTATGTATTGAGAATATATGACAACTGTCAAATATGCCATTAAAATCATTTGGTTCAGGGATGAGGTTCAGGTATGGGGCCACCTTGAGGTGGGTCTCAGGGTTTCTCAGTTTGGTCAAACTCCAAGTTTATGGATAGAACGTTGTGCCTGATCCATAATGCAGTGCATGGCCCTTGTCCCTGGTGTGATGGGTCCCTGAAAGAATGGACAAGTCAGCCCCTCTACTATAAAAAGATGGGCTCCCAGCAGTGTATGATAGAGATGTTTAGGGAAAATCTGTACAGAAGTATGATTGCAGTGTGGACATTGGTTGGTTGGTTGGTATTAATGGTTATCACTATGTAAACTAAAAAGAGATACGTATGCACTCTGTAATTGAATACCTGAACATACTTTGAAATGCCCAAGGTTTCCTCTAAAGCAGGGATGTCAAACTGGCGGCCCTCCAGCTGTTGCTGCCTGTGGGAGTCATGCTTGTAATTGTCAGCCTTGCAATGCCTCATGGGATTTGTAGTTCCGCAACAGCTGGAGGGCCGCCAGTTTGACACCTGTGCTTTAAAGCATGAGTAAACCCAAAATCTTTCATTATGTTTAGCTCCTAGCCTCACTGTATACAGTTGTCTTAAGCAAATAGTTTTTGGTGAATCTGCCTGGAGATCTTCCCAGTACCTGCATTTCATGCATTAGCTGACATGAAGGATTGATATGTTATATGCAAGGCAGGAATGATCAATATGGTTCAAGGAAAGCAGGAAGGATCACTATGTTACATGGAAGGCAGGAAGGATCACTATAAGTGGTAAGAGATTGGCGCAAAGTGAAACCAAAGTGTCATCGGGATGCTGTAGATATCAATAGCTAAAAGGTAAAAACACAAGAATGTCCATAAAAATCCATAAATCCATTGGTTATACACTCTGTGGCAGCTCTGTGAGCAAGCAAGAAGCAACTTGAAGTATACTAGGGAGAAAACACATGCGCCAATCAGAGTTTAGCATTTTTATGATTTTGTTTTAAAAATGTGTACAGAAATTTACTCACAAAAGTGAATTTCAAAGTAGCTTCAAGCCCATATGTGGAGTGGCATATACAGAGAGTTCTGTGTGGCTGTGGGCTCCGGGGGACATGGCCGGTGGAATCCAGCGCTTCCTGGGGCTGTGGAACGCAAGCACGACAGTTCCTGATGTCACTTACAGGATATGGGAGGTTACCAAGGCGACGCGTTTGCGGAGCATGTGCTCCTTCTTCAGGCCTATGCAGCGCCATCTTTGATGTGGAATTTATACAGAAGATGCGGGACGCCGCCCGTTCCTAGTGTCCGGCGGCAGCCCGGGATTACACAGATACATTTCACAATCATATATAGGGACAAATACTAAAAAAAGATTATATACAGTATATGTACCTAAGTATTAATCCAGAAATGGCATTCAATATGAACAAGTAAGCAAAAGGAATAAGGGAGACTTAAAAACAATTAAACGGGGGAGGGGGGGTGGCTTGCAGCCGATGGTGTAAGATGCACTGAGCTATAGCTCCGCAGGAGATACGTCCATTTATCCTGAAGGATCGTCCTGGAGATCGATTTAACTACCTAATCCCAGCTGTGCGAGTCCCTGGAAGCCTGCTCTACAAACCGGTGCTGTTATTTCGTCCTGCAAGATGTCCAAAAAGACGAAAGAAGCCCAGACAGTACTGGACCATGTGGGGCAAGATGGCGCCCGCTCACAGCGCTTCTGCAAAGGAGGCAGCGATAAAGCTTTTTGCTAAACCGGCCATAAAAGACACCCCTCTTAAAAGTACAGCTGCTACACAGGTACGAGACAGGCTGGAGGAAACAGACAACTTGGAGCCTAAATGGAGCACATACCCTGCTGTTAACATCATGTGGGACACAGTGAGTACACAGGCCTCAATGCCTGCAGCCATGCCTGACCACACTGCTGACCCTGCCCCTGAGCCAACGTTGTGAGAAGTTATGGCAGCTATTACCTCCTGCAATACAGCAATTACAGCTCTGACCACTGAAATCAAAGGTGTAAAACATGAAATGAACCAGGTCAGACACAATATGCAAAAGCTGTGCGACCACACAGCTGCACTGGAGGATAGATGAGCAACATGGAAGATGAAGAGGGAGGCCCACCATGTACAGTTAATGGCTGCAGGTAACACCTTCCCACATTGAAGACATGGAGAACAGACTGAGACGTAACAATATACGGGCGGTGGGAATCCCAGATAGAATGGAGGGTAAGAATCTAGTAGCCTTCATAGAAATGTGGCTCACCAATACATTTGGTGTAGACTCCTTCTCACCGATATTTGCAGTGAAGCGGCCCATAAAGTCCCTGCCAGCACTCCTAAACCAGGAGAACCACCGCAACCATTTCTCTTCAAACTGCAACACAAGAATCTCCTTCTAACTGGACTTTTCTGCGGAGGTGCAGTGGAGAAGAGCCAAATTTACAGAGGTAAAAAGACATCTCAGAAAATTTGCTGTTTCTTATGCTATGCTTTATCCTGCAAAGTTACGCATTGCAGCCAATGAAGAAACACTTTTTTTTGATAACCCTGCCGCGGCGTCCGCCTGGATCGACTGAGTGGAACACACCTTGCAGAAAAAAGGCAACCGTGACCTGTACTAAAAAGCTGGAAATGACAACCTTGATAAATCTTTAAAGGATGACCGTTTCCTCCTGGAAGACGGTTTGATAAGACTGCTGAACCCTATCAGTATGCTATGTCTTCCTACGAAACACAACAGATGTAAGTTGCTTCGAATTCTAGACCAAATGATGACGATGGGGCCCCTCAGGCTGCCAGTCATGGCACGATCGCAGTGAAGAAACGGCACAGAGGCCGTTTCTTCACTGTGCATGTGTCGAAATGACGTCGGCAATGCTGGTACACTGCATATCTCCTAAACTGTGCAGGTTTGGGAGATATGCAGGGCACCTACAGGTAGCCTTATTATAGGCTTACCTGTAGGTTAAAGTGGTTGTCACGAGTTTACAACCACTTTAAGGGTCCCAGATGTTAGATGGAGAATTTTACCTAAATCAAAGAAACATACATGGAGACTATGAGAATTACAGATGGAGACAAAGAATGCAAATGATGGTTAGTTATCGCTAGAATACCTTAGATGTTACAGGTCAGGTATGCTGGATGAAAGGTTATGGTTTATGGTTCAAATAAGGGTATTGGTCTCTATCTCCTCATTAAGGCATCCAGGCACCAAACTATGTAGGGTGTATATCCAAAACATTTCCCTCTGGCATTTGAAGCGCTCTGCTGTTAGGAAAGACTTCAATCATCCACACCCTAAGGCCCATGGAAGATATACCATGATGTTTCAAGAAATGCCGGAGAACACCGTGCTTGTCTTCACCCCCTTCAACAAAGAGACGGTATTCCCTGAATCTCTTCTGTACGGTACGAATAGTCCTCCCTACACAATGTAGGCCACAGGAGTAGATGAGGCAAATCACAAATTCTGTTGAACAGTTCAAGAAATTTTTAATGTGATATGTTTTGCCATGAGCTGTAAACTCTTTTTGACCATGGGTAATATGTTTACATGTTAGACATAAGGCTTTGCAACACTGAAACTTACCTATTAGTGGAATGACACACAAGTTATTGGTTTGGAGATTATTGCCAGATTGTAACTTACTGGGAGCTACGAGGATTACTATGGTATATGGAAGGTAGGAAGGAAGGATCACTATGGTACATGGAAGACAGAAAGGAATAATCACTGTGTTACATTGAAGGCAGGAAGGATCACTATGTTATATGGAAGACAGGAAGGATCACTATGGTACATGGGGAGCAGGTAGGAGGGATCACTATGGTACATGGAATGCAAGAAGGATCACTATGGTATATGGAAGAAACATGGGAGTCTGCAGATAGGGGCAAGGGGGGGGCAATTGCCCCCCCTGGAATCAGGGATTGGATCGGGGGTTGCCCACTAGGTCCTTATCCTCTTGGGCTATGTATGAAGTCTCTGATCGTCTCGTGTGCCATGTCCACAGTCTCAGACCATCTCCTGTACTATGTCTGCAGTGTCTGACCATCTCCTGTAGTATGTCTGCAGTCTCTGACGATCACCTGTAGTATGTCTGCAGTCTCTGACCATCTCCTGTAGTATGTCTGCAGTATCTGACGATCTCCTGTAGTATGTCTGCAGTGTTTGATCATCTCCTGTACTATGTCCGCAGTCTCTGACTGTCTCTTGTACTATGTCCGCAGTGTCTGACCGTCTCCTGTACTATGTCTGCAGTCTCTGACCATCTCCTGTACTATGTCTGCAGTCTCTGACCATCTCCTGTACTATGTCTGCAGTCTCTGACTATCTCCTGTACTATGTCTGCAGTCTCTGACCATCTCCTGTACTATGTCTACAGTCTCTGACCGTGATAATGTGATAATGTCAAAAAAGCGGCATAGCATGGGTGACCTTAAAATGATGCCCCTCCCTGAAAAAATTTCTGCGGACGCCCATGGGAAGAAATTAAGGAAGGGTCACTATGATATATAGAAGGCAGGAAGGATCACTATGGTACATGGAAGGCAGGAAGCAATGATCACTATGTTAAATGGAAGGCAGGAAGGATCACTATTAGAGTTGAGCGAACCTCTGGAAGTTCGGGTTCTGCTGGTTTGGCCGAACTTCGGGACAAAGTCCAGATTCGGGTCCGGACTTGACCCGAACGTTGGCACGGACCCCGAACCCCATTGAAATCAATGGGGACCCGAACTTTTAGGCACAAAAATGGCTGTAACAAAGTCCTGGAAAGCCCTAGAGGTCTGCAAAAAAGGTCCTGAAACAATGTCGGTAAAAACACGGATTTTCAAGCCCAGGGGTAACTAAAGTTACCCCAAGCCCCAGGCACGGTTGCAAGCCCAGTTCAGGCCTGGGCTTAGACCTGAAACAGGGCTTCAAGCCGGTTTGGTCGTCTTGGGCTTGAAGGTCTCCAAGCGAGTTGAGATTATCACTAGGAAGGACGGAAGGTAAATTGTATCACTAGTAACGAAGGACGGAAGGTACATGGTATCACTAGGAAGGACGGAAGATATATAGTATCACTGGGAAGGAATTAAAGAAGGGTACCCGCAGGCGTCTTTAAAAAAGTCCCTCCCCGTA
>BLSH010374593.1:441587-465963 GCA_018402905.1 Glandirana rugosa | reverse complement strand
TACTAATAAAAAATAAAAAAAAATAAAAACCCCAAAAATGAATTCTCATCATCCGTAAACGCGACCACTTTTGCGCAAACCAATCAATAAACGCCGATTGCGATTTTTTTATCACAAATATGAGGAAGAATATAAATCGGCCAAAAACGGTGAAAAAAAATGTTTTTTTATATTTTTTTTTTGGATTTGTATTTTAGCAAAAAGTAAGAAATTTGGGTTTTTTTTGCAAAATTGTCGCTCTTCTTTTGTTTATAGCGGCGATCAGAAATGACGCAGAGGGGATCAAATACCACCAAAAGAAAGCTCTATTTGTGGGAAAAAAAGGACGCAAATTTCGTTTGGGTACAACGCCGCACGACCGCGCAATTGTCAGTTAAAGCGACGCAGTGCCGAATCGCAAAAAGGGCTCCGGTCCTAAAGCTGGAAATCCTTCCGGGGCTGAAGTGGTTAAATCTCCATAATACATTTTTTGCAGATTCTTCTTTTAAGTGCATGCTCATTCAAAAATGAAAATCTAACCGTGGCAAGTAGAAAGTTCCCTATCTTTAAGGAATAAGATATTTTTTCAACTTTTCCATAGTAATAATAGTAAGCAATCTGGTGATCTTGCCAAGTTTCAGCAGGCCTTCTTATTGAAGGATGACAACGCTGCATGATTCCACTTTGACTTCCTACAGCCACTAGTCTCTTCCACACGGAAATGCAGGGCCATCTTTAAGGCAAAGCAAAAGGGGCAGCTGCCCTGGGCCCCTCATTGTTGTGGGGTCCAAAACAGCTGCCTCATACTTACCAACTATCCAAATTTAAATTCACTTGTCCCTTGAAGTTTTAGTCCTGCTGTGTCCCGATATCTAAGTGTGAAGTTCTGTTGAATGCTGTCAACTGAAGAGGAAAAAGGGGCATGCTTGAAAGTCCTGCCTACAACTGTGGTCATTAAGCCTACCATCAGCCTTTGTACTAACCTCTTGCAACCAATCATTGAGAGGTAAGGATATGCAGCAACCTCTAGCAACCAATCAGTGAGCAGTAATAATGTGCAGTAAGCTCTAGCAACCAATTAGTGAGTGGTAAGGATGTCCAGCAACCTCTGGCAACCAACTGCAATCACTGCCTGATCTGATTCAGTAAACTGCTATTTTTTGTATGTCTCAGAGCAAGTAGAGAGCGAAATTACATGGAAGGAGAGGGCCAAAAAAAATGTTTGCCCAGGGTCCAACCAATATTGAAGACGGCCCTGCGGAAATGTCATGGCCAGTAACAGCCAGTTATGCCCAATTACGATGACATTCAGGTTTGAGTTGAACGTAAGTTTGACCTAAAACCAGCCTGTTCATGGTTTGCTGAAATGCAAGACAAAATGACCCTAATTGGCCAGTTCATTTGTCCGAAACCCCACTCGGCTAGAATGTAAGCCAACAGCCCGGGATCACGAGTGACATAATTGACCAAATTTGGTCATGACTATATATGGTTAATGACATCACCCAGGATCCCCAGATGTTTTTTTATATTCTAGCAGGCATTTGTCATTTAGTAAGAGGAATGTGTATGGGAAACATTATTGGGTGGCAGGTTGTCATGGGGGTGGGGAAACATCATAAGTGGTCGGTTGGGGATGATTGATGGATCTACGTTGGGGATATTATTTCCATTTTTTCTGTAATGTTATTAGTGAACTTTTTCATGGTGTTTATTTACCTTCCATTTACTGGGGGGAAATGCATAATAAGTAGTACTATTCACATTCTGCTGGGAAAGGGCAGATATCCAGTGGCTCCCTTATTCTAGAAGGGGGCTTCCAGGTTGGTCTAAGCATCCCCCCCACAAACCCCCACATGTGGGAAGGAGGCCTTTGTCCCCAACTTTGGAACAAGGTGTCTTGTAAGGCATTGTCACTCTCCTACCAAGATACTCCCTCATTGTTGAAAGGCCTGTGGCCTGGTATGGTACAGAAAGGGGGACTCACACTCCCTCCCTTCCTTGCCCACCCAGGCTAAATGCCCAGATAAGGGCCTGATTAGAATATTAGGGGAATTCAATGTCAAGTTTTTCCCATGCAAAAAAAAAAAAAACCTATTGATTCTGCCAGAATTCTTGTTAGCTGATATACTTTTGTTCTCTGGCTGCACTTTTATCAGTTACTTTGTTCTCTCCACTCTTTTATGAAGGTGAGAAGAGAAGGAGGCGTTCTGTAGTCAGACCACACTTGCTGTACTAGGGTGACGACTCTGCTCCTCCATAGATACAGTACAGTGAGTGAGCGTTGTCACCCTAGGAAAGGTGAAATAAAGGGAAAAGAGTGCCGAATAGGAAAACCAAGGTCCCTATACAGCTTTATATCTATTTTGGTGCTGTCTTGCGGAGTCTCCCTGTGTGTCCCTGCTGGATGACCTACCTTACCTTTAGTTCTTAGACTGAGCATATCCTTTGGTGCCCCTCCATGTCATTGGCACATTTATGACCATTCTTTTTGTACCTGGTACTTTCTAGACTCCAATGTTGGTGTGTGAGTATATCATATACATCTTAAGGAGTGGGAATTGTGATGTACAGCGGATTTTCACCCAGTTAAAAGTCAGCAGGTACAAAAAGTGTAGCTGCTGACTTATAATAATCGGACACTCACCTGTCCCTCGCTCCAGCAATGCGGCTGCCTGAAAGCTCGCTCTTCTCCCCCTCCCCTCGGCGGCGTCTGCATCACAAGTGTGGGCGCCCAGCTTTGGCTTCAAGGCACTGCGCCTTGTGAATGGCCGGCGTATCTTCTGGGACCTGTGATGAGTCCCAGAAGATCGCCAGGTGGGAGGGGGGGAAGGTGAACTTCCTTCCAGCTCCGCGGCGCTAGGAGAGGAAGTGGGACAGCGTCCCCTCCCCTAACAAAATGACATGCCAACTGTGGCATGTCAGGGGGTCACCTTCCCTTAAAGCAGAAGTTCCACTTTTGGGTGGAACTCCACTTTAATACCCACATTTTGTCTTCTATGAGGGTATGTATGTAGATTTTCTTCATTTTTTATTTCTATGACATAGTCTCTCCACAAATACATTGGTTTGATTATCTCCTGAAGAAGGGAACATTGCTTTACGAAATGCGTTGAGATAAAGTCTAGCATCTACTTACCTGTCTTTTTGTGCAATGTTGCCTTAATGTGGAAATATACAGTACATCAATGTTGATAGGTGTGCTTTTTTATACTATGATGTGTGTGTTGTTTATATTGTCTATTTTTAACTCGAATATGGAATAAAAAGATGTATATTTTATGTAATGTAGACTCAACTTTTTTGGAACAACTTAAAAAAAAGTCACATGGGAATGTTTTTCCTATAGATATCTATAATAGGTGAAATATATATTAAATGTAAAATAACAATTCTATATATATATATATAATTAAAAAGAATTAAGAAAAAAGTTCACAATAAAATTTCCCAGAAATGAATATATTTTCTTTTTGATTTTTCACCAAGAGAAGCCTACCTATATACAAGAACAGGAACAATGAGATCAGGAATTTTCTTTTCCTTTGATTTTTGTGTTAGAAGATCATTTCGCATCTTGATGCTTTTATCCCAATCCACCTTCTTATTTGAAGGTGCAACATTACCTGTCAGAATAAAAAGGACAGTAAGAGACACAGAGTGATCTATATATAAAATATTTGCTGTAGAAATGTCCCAAGCATTCACACAACCGTCACGAATAATCTCCGGCTAATATGTTTATTTCCTGTGATCGGCAGCTCCATCTAGTGGCCATAATGAGGATTTTAATGATTGAGGTATTTCAGGAATAAACTGCATTATGGCCACTAGATGGGGCTGATGAACATCAGAAATAAATATATTGCATACAATACAGTGATTATTTGTGATTTTATGATTATTTTGCTTAAAGCATTCTCTCGGTGATCTTTTTTCTTTATAACTAAATCCCTAACCTATTCATAGATGGACGTAACATTTTAAAATATGGCTTGTGATTAAACAATAAGGAATACCAAAACAAATAACTGGTTGTAATTTAAAAAGAACTCTAAAAGAATAAGACGTTTATGAGGACCTACATGGCAGAAGCTGTGTCCAATAACACACCAAGGACCAATCACCAGTATAACCATGGTCTCCCTGCAGCTGATCCTTTCCCTATTACTTACTTATGTTAACTTGTTCTACATTGTGTTTCTGTATGGAGGTGGCCATCTTGGCAGAATCAGGACTTTGCTTCTTCATGTCAGAGCTTGTCCTCTTATGACAGGTCACCTGATGACTGGTGGGGTAATTATATGGGTGGAGGAGGCGCACATCCACAGAATAGATGAAACAGAAGCGGGAGATCCTTGCACCGCAGGTCCTCAGTAACAGCTTCCTCACCAGCAAGGAGAACAGTGAGCATTACATTAGTGATATCTTACTCCAAATCTTCTGAGATTAGCAGTCAGAAGAAGCAGTGCTTTAGATGCTCTCACACTGCAGATATACAACTATGAGACTATAGCTACAGGGTTCCTAGGGACAGTCACATAGCATGGTTACTGTTATTTTTCAGAAGGAATTGATAACAAAAGGTCGATTGCTTAGGCACAATGAACACTTGTAGATGTTGCATATAATGGAATAATCTTCATTTTTTTAATTTAAACCCACTTTAAGTGTTTATTTACTAGCTACAGAAAGGTACAACCCAGCTAGGGATAGATAGTTATCATACTTATCATATTTGTCTGACACATTCATCTAGCACATTGTACAAATACAGTAATTGTATCAACATTCTGCTACATCAATAAAACCCAGACCACAGCTAAAGCCATTTCCTTATACAAAGTTGGATCCGATGAAAGGTATACGGTATATAAACAATGGCAATAACAAGGAAATTAACTCTTGGTCCTCAGTGTGATGCTACCCTTCTCCTATACCTCCAGAATTCTGTCCAGTGCATCCTTTTGAGGCCCCTTTTATGTATATGATCTACCTAACCAGAGTCATTGTAATCTACATCATAGACTCCATACTGAGGCTGCATTCACATCTGCGTATAGCAGAAGTTCCCACTCATAGGTTTTGCTCATGTTTTAACTTGTCAATGCCCGTCACACAAAGGTGAGCCCATACACTTTAATGGGCTGTCCTACGTGCGACAAACGCCACAAAGAAGCTACTGTACCTTTTTTGAAGCGGAGCATGGCATTTTTTTTTTACCACATTCTTTGGTGTTTGCAGCCCATTTGTCGCGCAACACAGTACATGGAAAATGCATGCCCGCTACCCACGCTTGGGGGGCCATTAACATTTAATGGCAATGCAAATGTGATGCGCATTTACAGCACGTTTCCAATGTGCTTGACAAAGCGCACATTTTCCGTTTGGTTCGTCACACGATCGGAAACACAGAGATGTGAATAGGTCCTGAAAGATCAAACTGATTTTGGCTTCCGGCCTACTTCTTGTACTTTCTAAAAAGTAATAAAAACCTGCAGGGGTTTCCACTCCTACATTATATCCGAAACAAAAACAAAAGGTTTTTGGCTAGAGATACTGTACATTGAAATTGTGCAAATTATAAAAATTTAAGGCTGAGCTGTACATAAATCTTAGTATATGTAAACAAACAAGATATACCATGACATAGATACAGAAGAACCTTCTAGACTAGATATAACATGACCTGCATACAGAAGAAACTACTGGACTAGATGTAACGTGGCCTGGATACATTAGAACCTACTAGACTAAATATACCATAAGCTAGAAACAGAAGAACCTACTAGACTAGATATACCATGACCTGGATACATTATAACCTACTAGACTAGATATACCACGATCTGGATACATAAGAACCTACTAGACTAGATATACCATGACCTGGATACATTAGAACCTACTAGACTAAATATACCATGAGCTAGAAACAGAAGAACCTACTAGACTAAATATACCATGACCTGGATACATTAGAACCTACTAGACTAGATATACCACGATCTGGATACATAAGAACCTACTAGGCTAGATATACCATGACCTGGATACATTAGAACCTACTAGACTAAATATACCATGAGCTAGAAACAGAAGAACCTCCTAGACTAGATATACCATGACCTGGATACATTAGAACCTACTAGACTAGATATACCACGATCTGGATACATAAGAACCTACTAGACTAGATATACCATGACCTGGATACATTAGAACCTACTAGACTAAATATACCATGAGCTAGAAACAGAAGAACCTACTAGACTAAATATACCATGACCTGGATACATTAGAACCTACTAGACTAGATATACCACGATCTGGATACATAAGAACCTACTAGGCTAGATATACCATGACCTGGATACATTAGAACCTACTAGACTAAATATACCATGAGCTAGAAACAGAAGAACCTCCTAGACTAGATATACCATGACCTGGATACATTAGAACCTACTAGACTAGATATACCACGATCTGGATACATAAGAACCTACTAGACTAGATATACCATGACCTGGATACATTAGAACCTACTAGACTAAATATACCATGAGCTAGAAACAGAAGAACCTACTAGACTAGATATACCATGAGCTGGATACATAAGAACCTACTAGACTAGATATACCACGATCTGGATACATAAGAACCTACTAGACTAGATATAACATGACCTGGATACATTAGAACCTACTAGACTAAATATACCATGAGCTAGAAACAGAACAACCTACTAGACTAGATATACCATGACCTGGATACATTAGAACCTACTAGACTAGATATACCACGATCTGGATACATAAGAACCTACTAGACTATATATAGCATGACCTGGACACATTAGAACCTACTAGACTAAATATACCATGAGCTAGAAACAGAAGAACCTACTAGACTAGATATACCATGTGCTGGATACATAAGAACCTACTAGACTAGATATACCAGGATCTGGATACATAAGAACCTACTAGACTAGATATTTATACCACAATCTGGATACATAAGAACCTACTAGACTAGATATACCATGACGTTACATAGTTAGTCAGGTTGAAAAAAGACACAAGTCCAACCAGTTCAACCAAAAAAAAAAAAAAAAAAAATAGAAAAATTACATATAACCATACAATCCCATATACGCTATAGCGGGGGAACAATTCCTTCCTGATCGGATCCTTCGGTAATCGGATTCACCCTGGATCAACTTTACCTATAAATGTCAGTACCCAGTTATATGATTTACATTAGGGAAAGAATCCAGGCCTTTTTAAAGCAATCTACCATGCTGCCCAAAACCATCTCTAGAGGGAGTCTATTCCACATTTTCACAGCTCTTACTGTGAAGAAATCTTTCTGTATTTGGAGAGGAAATCTTTTTTCCTCTTGTCGTAAAGAGTGCCCCCTTGTCCTTTGTGATGATCTTAAAGTAAATAACTCAAAATCAAGTTCACTATATGGGAGAATAAATTCAGTTCCTCGAATCTTTCCTCATAGCTGAGCTCCTCCATGCCTCTTATTAGTTTGGTTGCCCTTCTCTGCACTTTCTCCAGTTCCCTGATAACCTTTTTGAGAACTGGTGCCCAAAACTGAACTGCATATTCCAGATGAGGTCTTACTAATGATTTGTACAGGGGGGCAAAATAATGTCTCTATCTCTGGAGTCCATACCTCTCTTAATACAAGAAAGGATTTTGCTTGCTTTGGAAACCGCAGCTTTGCATTGCATGCCATTATTAAGCTTATGATCTACCAAAACCCCCAGATCCTTCTCCACTATAGTTTCCCCCAGTTGTACTCCCCCTAGTATGTACGATGCATGCATATTCTTAGCCCCCAAGTGCATAACTTTACATTCATCAATATTAAACCTCATTTGCCACACAGTCGCCCAATTAAGCAGTGCATTGAGGTCGGCTTGTAAGTTGGAGACATCCTGTAAGGAAGTTATTCCACTGCATAGCTTTGTGTCATCTGCAAACACTGAAATTGTACTTTTAATCCCAGACCTTATATCATTTATAAATATATTGAAAAGTAAGGGTCCCAACACTGAACCTTGGGGTACACCACCTGGATACATTAGGACATATTAGGCTATATATATCATGACTTAGATACATAAGAACCTACTATACTAGACATACTATGATCTGGATACATAAAAACTACTAGACTAGATATATTGTGACTTGGATACATAAGAGCCTACTACACTAGATACTGTATACCATGACCTAGATACATGAGAACCTTCACAGACAGTTGCAGTATAAGTTAATAAATGGTTCTGCAGTGCTTACCCCCAGAGGGGTCACTGAAAATAGACAGGTTCTCCCAATGTAGTAGTACAGAGGCTGCCAGTCACACAAGCACAGTTCTATGTACCCTGACAACTCAAGCTCGGACTAGGGGATTTTTTTTTAGAATTTATTGCTAAAGAACTTTAAGAAGAGTGGGGTTTGGGTCACAGGACTCCAAAACGACCAATGGCAATAATAAGAGGGCAAACTCCTCACTAATATTTTAGTAGCAACCTTTCCTTCTCAAGACCAGGACTTCAGAACAGTGCCCTCCTGTAAGTAGTCCTTTAACAATCTTCTCCAGACCTTCAGCCCAGCAGGTGCTGAGGCCCAGAACTACAATTTCTTGTCTCAGTAAAGCTGCCTCCAGGGGCAGCAGCCCCGAATAAACTAGAACCCTACCTAGAGGGAAAGGAACACTCTGGCAAGGCTTCCTAAATATGTACTACCCACCTTCTGGATGCCTGCTTCCAGGGATTGGCTAGGGCAAAATAAATATTCACACTGATCATTTGAATCTCCCTGCCCTAGACTCTTGAAACTTCCTTCAGTGGCAGGTGAAGCCAATAACTAAATTTAAAGCGGAGTTCCACTAGATTTTTGGTTTATTAAAAGTCAGCAGCTATAAAAAGTGTAAACAGTAACTTACCTGTCTCCCGGTCCAGCGACGGCTGCGCCCGAAGCCTCGCTCGTCTCCTCCTCCTCCCTGCGGCGCCGGCATTTCAGGTGTGGGCGCCGGCCGTGGCTTCATGGCCGGGCACGCACTGCGCATGCGCGAGTCGCGCTGCGCGTTGCCAGTGGGCAGGCAATCTTCTGGGACCTGTGACGTGTCCCAGAAGATTGCCAGGAGGGAGGGGCCGCCTAGGAGGAGAGGAGGAGTCGCCTAGGCGGCCCAGAGGCGGAAAGTGGAAGAGGGACAGGAAGTCCCTCTGAAACCTGGGGACACACTCCCCCCCCAAAGAAATTACATGCCAAATGTGGCATGTAAGGGGGTGAGGAGTGCTTAAAGCGGTAGTTCCATTTTTGGGTGGAACTCCGCTTTAACCTAGCAGCCTAACTAGAGGCAGCCACTACAGTTCATTACATAAAAGAAGACTTAAGTGTAAATGATAAATTCTTAGTGAGTTGCTGTTCCTTGTATCATCACCATTTTCAGAAATAAACGGGAAAAAAAGTACAATTATAGAAAATTTTTAGAAAAGACTTACATAATTGGGCATAGATTTCCCAAGCTTCAGGAGCATCAAGCTTTGCAAATCCACGGTTGTCCACGATAGTGATTGCGTCAGAGAGCCCATACGCTTTCCTCTCCATGGTCTTCCCACCATGTGATACTCCTTCTCCTGCCCTGTCCTGGAAGCGGCCATTGCCCAATACATAGAGGCAAGAATTTACAAAGGAGGACTTTCCATGGCCGGTGAAACCAAAAAGCTGGATAAGAATACGGTCAAACCGACCAGTAGGTAACTGGTAAGATTGGATGTACTTTGTCAATTGCCTGTAGTCCTTAGGATCTACATTCTTTGGCTGTTCGGGCTTCTTAGCTGAAAACATAATATTTAATGGTAGTCACTTCTGGGCCACTGAGCTATCTCAGTATCCATATTTATTTTAAATATACAATATTCCTAAATTTTAAATAAAATATACAAGTCCTCTTACCTGAAATAGCTTGGTCAGTCTTTAAGATTATATGTTCTATCTCTTCTAAGGAATCCAAAAAGTCTTTGAGAACTTCCTGAGCCTGTAGGAGAAACATATTCTTTCTATAATTACTTTAATTTAAAAATTAGTTCAGTATTGCTGACCATTGATAATCACACTGAGGAGTCCTTGAAGAAAGAAGGTTGCAGAAGAGCATAGCCTTCAAGTGCCCAGACTGCTACATCAGCTAACATGGGCACTGAAAGATATTCATCCAAGGGGGTAAGTGCAGCGGGGACGAGATGTTTGGCGAGGGTGTTGGGAGTTCACGCTTTGTTAGATATTGAACTAACCCTTTAACTGATAATTTATATTTTGTTTCTGTATATCTAACAGCCTTATTACAAAAATCACAGTCGCACTAATTGTCACCGGAATATTACGATTTATTTGAGGCCAATGGTAAAGGGAATCATACAGTAGTTTTACAGCAAAGGTATTTTTTTTTTTTCGTAAAAGCTCCAATCTTTACCAACAAAGCCATGCTTGCATTTTAGTCCATTGACTTTCCTAGGCTAAGATGATGCTATCAGTCTACCGCATGAAAGAGGAAGAATTTCCTCAGTCTCTTCTCCCCAGTGATCAGGCTGCTGCAAGTCACAAGGGAAGAGATTATATCAGGGGAAATGCACAGATACCAAGATTTACATGGCTGTGTCATCTCTGAGCTGGCATCCCAGTCCAGGAAAGAGAAGGTAAGCCTGGATGGGGCCATTCTTCTGGAGAGAAAAGCACATGAAGGTATTGTCTGGAGGAGCACTGTGGTTTCTGTGAGAGGTAATACATACCTGTAAGGGATACACTGACAAATTACTTAAAGTGGATCTTCAGCCAGAAAGTGAAAGTGCCTCCTGCCCACCCCTCTATCGATTTTTTTTTATATTTTTTAGAAAAGGGTTTAGACCCACCTGTAGGCAGGCCCAGTCTGTACTACCTACTGCAGGTGGCACTCAACTGAAGTGGCAATGCAGAAGAGGAAGGAAGTTGTGGGAAAATTGGTTCTTCTATGACTTCTTGCAGTCACAGGGAGACAGCTGTCTGATTGGATGCTGACACCCCATGTGATTCCAGCAGCTATCTTGGGTCAGGCTATGTCTGTTTAAGACTCTTCCTCCCAGGTTTGACATGCTTTATACCAGTGGCTAGAGTAAGGAAAGGTTCACCATCTGGCAGGGACAGTGCTTTTAGGTAGGGAAAGGTTCCAGAGGAGGAGGGACAGTACAAGGACCATGTTTACCACTCTTCAGGAAGTCTTCCCTTTGGGTGTGGACTGGCTAGGCAGCATTCTGCTCCTTGTTGCAGATGCTGTCTGCATCTTCATGTCCTCAGACTGCTGTCTCAGTTCATATGTGGCTCTGGACAGGTGTGCCTACCCACAAGACTGAATAAGTTGTGTTGAACTTTTCTACAATATAACTTTTTTGCCTGATTCTGACTCTGTGTGTTGATTGCCCACCACATCATGCTTCGCCTTGCTAAAATGTCCCCTATACACTGCATTCACCTAGGTGAATGATGTGTAATGTGCCCGCTGTGGCTCCTGGGATATGTACATATCACAGGAGGCCTTACTGTGTAATTCACAGAGTAGTAAGGGGTGGGCCTAGTGGCATGTCATAGGAAGGCCCACCTTCTGAACCCGGAAGAGCCAGCGGGCCTCTTGATGACGTCAGAGAAAACATGGCTGTGCAGGACGGAGCGAGCTCAGGGCATGAGATAATCTCAGTGGGACAAGGGATGGGTGAGATGGGTGAGTATCTGAAATATGCAGCACCCACCTCCAGGTAAGTGGGGGGGGTTAAAAGAAAAAAAGGGGGGTTGGTTGGTTTAGATCCACTTTAACCAGTTTAGATCCGCACTATAGCCGAAATACGGCTACAGCGCGGATCTGAATTGCCCAGTGGATGTCCATGAACTTCCGCCCTTGTGCATGCTCCCAGCACGCACTCACAGGCGGCAGTGGTGAGCGCGCGTGGCGTGCCTGCATGGACTCGATGTCCGCTCGTGACCCACGATCGCCTGTCAGAGCTGCAGAATGGGGAGCTGCCAATGTAAACACGGCGGTTCTCTGTTCTGTGAAGTGGGACATGACAGATCTACTGATCCCTGTCACCGGGATCAGTGAGGTCTGTTATGTCCCGGACAGCCCCGCCCCCACACAGTTAGAACACATACAGGGAACACAGTTAACCCCTTCACTGCCCCCACAGGTTAGCCCCTTCACTGCCAGTGACATTTATACAGTAATCAGTGGACATTTAAATTTCTGATCGCTGTATAAATGTCATTGGTCCCAAAAAAGTGTCAAACATAACCGACATGTCCGCCGCAATATCAAAGTCCCGATAAAAATTGCAGATCGCCGCCATTACTAGTAAAAAAATAAAAACGCCATAAATCAATTCCCATAGCTTGTAGACACGATAACTTTTGCGCAAACCAATCAATGGAGGAGAGGAGGATTTGGACGTACCACTGCTGTTTGGTAACCTGCGTACCTTATGCACATATAATGTCCTGTTGAAACTGTTTAAATGTAAGCGCAATATATGTTTGAATAGATGAGCTAAAATTTTAAAAAGTGATAACTATGAGGGGTGTCTTTTTGATCTTTCTCCTCATGGCGATGTGAGCTGATCAGCTACAGCTTGTGGAGGTGTCTGTTTGGAGATATATTGGTGAAGGAATCCCCTGGATGTGATTGCAATTATGCACAAGCTGGCTTGAGTGCTCCTGCAGTGTTGGATTGGAAGCGGACATTCTGGGTGTGATGGTCCTATGCTGAGTTCCCCACAGATCTACCCAAAGGCGTTGTTTATCCATATTTCTGGTGAGCCTCCAATTTTTACCTTTTTGCACGTGGTGAACAGAGGTGGAGGACACTGATTGAAAATTATTTATATAAGTTTAAGAAGTTTTGGTTCCAGCACGGGCAATTTATTTTTCCTGGCACTGGCACTTTTTCACTGAACATTTAATATCATTATTTACTTTGTAATCTACCATATTACTCTGGAAGCGCTGCTAACACTGGACTTATTACACGAGTGTTGACTTTATAATCAATATATGCCGATTGCGAATTTTTTACCAAAAATATGTAGAAGAATATATATTGGCCAAACCCAATGAATATTTTTTTTCTTGGATTTGTATTATAGTAAAAAGTAAAAAATATTGTTCTTTTTTCAAAATTGCCGCTCTTTGTTTGTTTATTGCGCAAAAAATGAAAACCGCAGAGGTGATCAAATACCCCCAAATGAAAGCTCTATTTGTGGGGAAAAAGTGATAAAAATTTTGTTTGGGTACAATGTCGCACGTCCGCGCAATTGTCATTCAAAATGCTACAGCACTGAAAGCCAAAAATTGGTCTGGGCAGGAGGGGGGTTTAAGTGCCCAGTAAGCAAGTAGTTAACATGCTACAAATATACAGTATAGATTCACTTTAAGAAAAGGACAAAAGGAGAATCATAACAAAAATAAAATGGTGGTCTTACATATTGGCCAAGCAGTCCAACAAATTTGTATGGTACAGAACAGTGGAAAAGGTAAGAAGGAAAGCCATTCTACCTTAACACCTTTGTTGGCTTCTTGGTTATATCTCTTTATGACATTGTTCTTGTCTTTTACAAATCTCTCATATCCTCCCGGAATGTGGTATTTGTTTTCTCTTAGGGCCTGGTCTACATCACACATGAATCTTTGAATTAGAGCCTCACATTTCTTCCAAGATGAATTCTCATGGATCTTCCAGAGCTCTTCTCTCTTCTTCAGTAAGTCTTTCTGCCAACACAAAATCCAAAACTGAATGAAAAAATGTTTTGAGCAAGTCCTCAGGCTTTCAAGCTCGGGTCTTTTCTTTTAACATAGCATGGTGGTTTTAACCCAACTAAAAGAGCCTAGAACTGTTTTGTGCTCCTACAATCTGCTTCTATTGATAGCTAGCATGTTCAAACACTCATATAGCTGTTTAAGCAGGTATTTTGGACCCCCTCTGTTTTCGCAGAGACATTCCCTCAATTCCAGTACCTTTAGTTGATTGAGATATTCAGCTTGACTTATGTCATGTTCAACATATTTTTTTTCAAATTCACAAAGAGCTTCTTCCAATGCCTTCTCGTGTAATCTTTGGAATTCTTCTTCTGTGTTGACTTGCTGGACTTCCGTTTTAGTTTCATACAAAGCAGCTGATTTACTCATTGCTCTTCTATTCTCCTCCATGGACATGTCTGACATTGAACGCTCCAAGTGGGCAATATCTCCTTTGGTGACAACATCAACGTAGGGCTTAAGTAGCTGAGCAAAAGCTGTTAGAAATGGCAGAAACATTGTTTAAATTTGTCAACTTGCCTCCAAAAATGTTCAAGATTTGATAAAGTTTGAGACTGTGTAGATTTGATTGCACATATTGCCATTTAACGACTAACTTAACACATTTCAAACAGGAGAAAACTGTTTTCAAAATTGTTTGTTCATTAAGAATCTAACATTTGCACATGCCACCGTGTTAAATTTTTTTTAGTATATCTGTATTGCGGTTTGAATATTTTCTTGAAGGTGCCAAATTGTGACATCCCAATTTTTAAGTGGTCTTGTTACAAACACTTAAATTATTTTAAATTAGTCTACTTTAATAACATAATATAAGCAGATTCTCAACTGCGCCCCAAATTCTGTCAGCTGCTGTACGCTTAGGGTCTATTTATAAAATGATCCACATAGCCATTCATCCAAGGCATCTACATATACATTTGTTCTTTGAGAATTGGACAAAAATGAATATTCCTTTAGGCTCGGTTCACACTAGAACGATGCGGGAACCAGCATGATTCCGGTTCCTGCATCGCATAGAACTCGCAGACGGTTCACACTGCCCTATGCAAACCGCTGCGGGTGTCAATAGAAAGTTAAAATTAGAGCGTGAATCTGCGCTACACATCAAAATAAAAAACAATATTCAATATGATGTATGTTCAACAGCTGCCAGCATAGTCTTGATTGATCATTCAAAAACAATATATATATATATATATATATAATATACAGGGTGGGCCATTTATATGGATACACCTTAATAAAATGGGAATGGTTGGTGATATTAACTTCCTGTTTGTGGCACATTAGTATATGTGAGGGGGGAAACTTTTCAAGATGGGTGGTGACCATGGTGGCCATTTTGAAGTCGGCCATTTTGAATCCAACTTTTGTTTTTTCAATATGAAGAGGGTCATGTGACCCATCAAACTTATTGGGAATTTCACAAGAAAAACAACCACCACATAATGGGTGTCAGGTCCGAGCATTCCTAGATGAACAGTTTCCTGGAAAGTGGATTGGTCGTCGTGGGCCAGTTGAATGGCCCCCAAGGTCTCCCGATCTGACCCCCTTAGACTCTTATCTTTGGGGTCATCTGAAGGCAATTGTCTATGCTGTGAAGATACGAGATGTGCAGCACCTGAAACTACGGATATTGGAAGCCTGTGCTAGCATTTCTCCTGCGGTGTTGCTATCAGTGTGTGAAGAGTGGGAGAAGAGGGTTGCATTGACAATCCAACACAATGGGCAGCACATTGAACACATTTTATAAGTGGTCAGAAACTTGTAAATAACTCATGAAAGAATAAAGTTACATTAAAACCAAGCACACCATTGTTTTCTTGTGAAATTCCCAATAAGTTTGTTGTGTCACATGACCCTCTTCCTATTGAAAAAATAAAAGTTGGATTCAAAATGGCCGACTTCAAAATGGCTGCCATGGTCACTACCCATCTTTAAAAGTTTCCCCCCTCACATATACTAATGTGCGACAAACAGGAAGTTAATATCACCAACCATTCCCATTTTAGTAAGGTGTATCCATATAAATGGCCCACCCTGTATATATAAGTATACTTATGAGCGTGCTTGTGGCTGATGGGCACGCCTCTGAAGACATCCTATTGGATGAAACGCGTCAGTTGACACCGTGGCACGCCCCATTCTTGCCATGGTCATTTTAAACCGTTTGTTGATGCTCTGTATTTTCTAATGCATTGTGAGTATATACAATAAATGCTTTTTATGGTTATTTGATGGTCCTTCACTATGTTGGTTCATTCATCTCGTCCCTATTAACCTGACGACATTGGTGGAGACTATCGTATGCTGTAAAGTGGAGGAGGTTGTGTCCTGGAGCTAGAGGTTATCACATGCGCTGGCTTTGAGAGAACCCTACCATCTGATGACTAACAATTGGCGGATGTTTTGATCCAGGGTTTTATATGTACTTCATGCGCTACCTTTGAGATGATCTGGTAAGGGGATTGGCTATTCACGTGGTGTGGTGTGCCCTCTTCTTGCACGGAAAGGCTGTTGGGGTCTAAATCTTCTCTTCATTTCAGCATGACTTATTAATTGGTTTCTAAGCGCTGCATATTGGTCAATAGAAAGTTAATGCCACCCCCAGATCGGTTCGCAGGTCGCAGTGCAAACTGGCAAATGGTGCAGGAATCGGATCTCATGGTGTGAATACTCATGCAATCCAATTCCAGTGCGGACCAAAAAAAGGGTCCTGCACCATTTTATTGCGAATGCGATGCAAATTCAGCCAATCAATCTGTATGGCTGAATTTTCATTGTACAGACATTGCATGTGATCTGCACAGCGGTGCAGTGTGAATCATATGCAACCGCTGTGCAGATCACATGCAATGTCTATACAATGAAAATTCAGCCATACAGATTGATTGGCTGAACCCAGCCTGAGTCTATTTTATTTTCTGAACAAATGTTCTTTTATTACAGGTAGTAGTAAAATACCACATTGTGACCACTAGATGGAGATGAGGAGCATAGGAAATACATAGGTCTTTGGAATCAGAGATACAATATAACAATTCTAAAGAAAGCCCCCCTCTTCTATCACTTTTGTATTATATTTTCTTTTGGGGGGGGGCAGGTACATAGTTTTGACAGGTACCCGCTCCCATTCCGATAACCTAGGAATCCGAGTGGAAGTTCTCCTCCCCCCTCCACGCCTGCAGCCTACTGGGACAAGTCACAGGTCCCAGAATGCTGTGGGACCAATCACAAAGCATAGAATGGCTAGCACATGTGCAGTGGGCAGTCGGCTTTGAAGCCACAAGGAGTCACAGCCAGCTGTCCACAGTTACTATGCTGGTGCTGAAGACTGGTGAAGTAACCAGCTTGGGTGAGCACAGTGCTGGACTCCTGGGCTGGTAAGTGTCTGTTTATTAAAAGCCTGCAGCTACAGTTTTTGTAGCTGCTGACTTTTAATTTTCACACACATGACTGACGCTACTCTTTAAAGATTTGATTCAAAGATCAGTTTGTTTGGTATTGGTTATAGTAGTGCTGAGACTATTTTACATCTCCCAAACTTTATACCAAACAATTCTACAAGTACAAAACATTCAGTGCTTCAACATCTTTGAAATCCCTCATTTGACGTTTGAATTCTAGCACAAAACTTGCAGAGACGTACAGCATTCATTGACAAATACATCGTTCTTTTTTTTTTTTTTGGCAAAATCAGTCATTTCCAGGTGGTAATTAAACATAAGGACATCCATGTTGTTTGGAGAACTTGTTGAGTGAAATCGCTTCTGATATGTGGAATAAATGCCCACATCCCTAAATGCAGTACTGACACGCAAAACCCTCTGTATGGGACTTTTTAGGGCTTGAATTCCACAAAGCAAATCAGACAATTATAAAAATCTCATATTTTTTTTTGCGAGAAGTTAAAATAGGGAGGTACAAAAAATCCCATAAATACAAAATACAATGATAGTAGTGTCAATAATACATAATATAACCAGACCACTTAATGCAACACACTCACGTAGGAATATACAGAGTGCTACCCAATGCGTTTGGCAAGCTTTGGGCCATTCACCGGGACAGGGAGAGCGCCCACAAAATTCCAGAGCTCCACCCGGATGGAGAAGGAGGAGGAGGATTACATCTGGGGGGGTCTTGTATAACCCAACAGATCAAAACCCACCACACCCCTGGTGGTGTGTATCTGCCACTTGATGCCGTGAGGTATGCAAAAAGAGGTAGGCTCTTATGTTTGAACAAAAGTGCTTGTCTGGCGTGTTAGATAATGAGTATAGAACAAGAAAATATCAAATTTTTTGGTGAGATTATAAATTTAAATGATCCCAGAACAGAGCCAGAGGTGAAGTCCGTCAACGGTCCCTTATAGGTACTAAGAGACCAGCACCATCTGTAGCTTGTGGGTGCATGAGTGATCCCTCTCCATGGCCGCCGGACAGCAGACTGTACTCATACTTGTCCTGACCCTCTAAATCCCCAGTTGACATCCCAACTGAAATCAGAATGGCTTTAGACTCACCAGATCCAGTCATGACTTGTTCTTCTCTTAATCTTTTTGCCGGTGCTTCCTCATAAATGAACTTGCAAAAATCTTTAGTCTGACTGACAAAATCAGTTTCCAGGTCTCTCTCCGGCACTTGGTCCAATGTGCTCAAAGCCTGCTTGTCTGAGGAAGGAAGACCAAAGAAAAGACACTTTTGCCTTGGAAAATATCTTCTGATAATCTTGAGGATCTCATTTTGCCTTTGTGCTTTGTGGTATCTTGTAGCTGGAGTGGGAAATTAACCATTTTTATTACCATTTTTAAAGAACCTATTCAATCGACTACCATGGTTAATACCATCTTTGGAACAATCAGACCTATTTATTTAAAGTATAATAAAGTTACAGTACATGCAGAGTTGACCAACCAAAAATTGTCCCTCATTAGTTTGATTTTAATAATCTAAAATCGGCTTAAGCATATTAGGTTACTGTACTTATAACATTAAATGTATTTCCATTGCCTACTAATTTTGAATGCATATGTTCCCAAGGCCCTCATCAGGTACATCTAATCTACTCCATTTACAAATTGTTACACAAGGCCTCCCCAGTATCTGAGGGCTGCCACTTATAGATGAAAAAATGGGCCCAAGTCCTTCAACTTCCCCTCTCACTGAAGTCCTGGGAAAAAAAAATATGAGCATCCACCTCTACATCCTCCCAGTGTGTGGTGTATAGAGAGAATGCCTACAAGACCATGATGTTTTCGTACAAAATGCCTGAGATGTTGCATGCCAACGATCCCAAACTCCCTGATCTCTGCTCAAGATGTGGCCAGGGTCTTGATACCATATGTAACACTGAAAGTGTTTTGCTAATAGCATATGAAAAAAACAATACTCAAATGGTTATTAGTGCATAATAACATCCAAAGTGATCAGTCCTTCAGAAAAATATAATCAAATATCCAGTCCCATAACAAAATTGTGAAAAGGTAAATCCAAATTCCTCCACCGGGTGAATATACCGCCACCACAATAAAGCTGGACTGTTACCAAAGAGCCTGGACCCTTTGTTACAGAGGGTCAAACAGGCTTAAAATTATATCCCCAGCATAGATCACCAGCATGGAATAGATCTTGGGTAGAGGGGTGAGTAGTCTGAACTCAAGAATTAGCAAAGGACCAGCGAGCGGTGGTGGCCAACATCAGGAGGTGCAGAAGGAAATAACTCAGCTACTCCAAAGTAATTGGTATCCTCCCAAAGGAGTTGCAACTTTAACTGGCTTGACCGGATCAGGAAGCTTAAGGACCAAATAATTATAGGGAAAGCCCAGCTGAGGCTAGTCCCTTACACATCAGACCATCATGTGTTCATCCAAGATTCATAATCAGTGAAGCAGCCTCAGGCTTAGAAATATCCTGCTACAAGTTCCAATGTCCAGAAATGGATGCTACCATAAACGTAGCAAAGTTTTCTTCTCTATACCATATACTGTATTTTGGCCTTGCACTAACATACAACCCCTTTGGTCTGATGTGAAATTTATATTGAAGGGGACCCCAGATGTGTCTTTACCCTTAGACCTTTACCCTTTCCCCCTTTCCATTACCTCTTGAGCATACCATTTTCTGGCCTTGTTCTTTTTCCACAAAATTAGATAACCGCATCCTGAGAGCAGCTAGAAGATCTAACTCTCGGAATTGGCTTTCCACTACAACCCCTACCCACGTCCAACTATTGCATACTGTCATGGAAGACTGTGGCATGGAACACCTCAAGGCAAAACTAGCTGATACATTGGCACAGTTTAATGAAGTGAGGAATGCTTGGGACCACTCTGCCTTATTCCTGTGTTTTTTGCTCATGTAACTACCTCTAGTATGTACTACCGTGTCTTATTTATTTTCCTCTGTTGATTCTACTTTGACATCTTCTTGCAGGTTTCATTGCAATGTGAAGCTTGTATTGACAATAATGTTCTGCTCTGTAATGTTAACATTTAATTTTTCTCTTTTTCTCTTGAAAAACCCAATAAAAATACAATTATATAAATGTATGTATATATGTCAGTCAAATTTGAAAAAAAAAATCTTCATATTTTTCTTGTGTTCCCGTTGACATAGCATAGCAAAAAAAATAATTTTAAAACATTCTGACCTTTTAGATGGGTTTTTTTCAGTTTTTTTAAACCTGTTTTTCCTTTTTTAACATAATTGTTTACATATTCTCATCAGAGTTCTTCAGGTGTCCCAATAGTGGTAGTGGAGGGGAGGGTGGGTAAGTGATCAGGCATTTCTTTTTTTTTTTTACACTATTGTTACTTATAACAGACGATATAAGCAATACTTTTGGCTGTCATGAATTGCTTTGCTTGGTTACTATTGTGATGGGTGATTGGCTACAGCTAATAAAATGGTACAGGGTGCTGTGATTGTCCCAGAAACCATGTGATAGCTGTGGGCCAATCACAGCATCACAATAGTAAGCAAAACAATCATGAATGGTAGCCATTCCTGAGTGTTTTATTTACATTGTAATCTGTGATAGCTACGCCCAATCATAGTGATGCTCACAGCAGCTGGATACCTAGCGCTGTGATCCATTGAGTCCACTGGACAAATGCCGTTGCATGCCCCGGGGGGGTGCGCCAGTTGGCATGAGCACTGCGATATGCCTGCAGCTGCTGCCTGCTCACAGTAAAAGTACTGTGAGTGGATCAGCATGTGGTTAAATTACTCTAGAAAAGTATCATTGTGCTTCCTGTGCCTAAAGCCTCATAGGTGTATCTCTGCAGTGTGAGATCATCTAAGGCTTTGCTGCCCCTGACTGCTAATATCACCAGATTTGAAGTGAGATTTGGGAATATCACTACTGTGCTGCTCACTGTTCTTCTTGCTGGAGAGGAAGCTGTACCTGAGGACCTGCAGTGCTAGGAGCTCTCTGCTTTTGGTTATGGAATTCTGTGATTATTTGCTTTTAGTTCCTCTCTTTCTCTCGGGTTCCCAGAGGGCTCCATGTAAGGCTTATTAACTGCTTGTTCTACTTTAAATATTAATACTGAAAGGAATTAAACTTTGCATAATAGAGTGCACACAGTCAAGCTATCTGTCCTGTGTCAGAAAACCAGGAGATTTGGATACGTGATTGTAAATGTAAAAAATGAAGACCAGTACGTACGGACATCCTCTTCACAGTTTTCCAAGTCTTCATCTTTGGTGGGTTTACATCCTTTAGCCTCTGATTTGAGAGTAAAATCCCGTATGGCCCAGACAAAAAATGGAGACATACTGGGGGGTATCCCCATCTCTTCCTGGCTTTGGGTTTTCTCCTCCTGAACGGAGGCTTTGTGTAAAATGTTGTAGTGTATTTTCAACATAGAGCTTAGAAGATATATTGTTATAGGAAAAAAAAAATAAAAAATGAGTAAAAGAAAAAAATAGGAAAGAGGAAGATTAAAAGGAAGAATTGAGGAAAGGAGATTTCTATGTTAACAAGAAAACGCCCAACCTAGACAGAGTTGTCAACATTTGGTCTATTAAAACCTTGATTGTGATGGCTGATAGTCTGATGGATGGTTGGATTTAGGAACATTCAGAAATCTAATGAAAATCTTTTTAGAAACCATCAATGTGTGCGACCCTAGCAGGTCATCAAGCGAATCTTAGCACGTGTCCCCTGCAATAGAAAATGTGTTATATAAATACACAGCCCCCCCCCCAGCCTCTGTCTACTACTTTTCCTCCATCAATCACTTTGCCATTCATCAATATCTCAGCATCAGTTAGCTCAGCATTTGACACTCATGGCAGTGGCAGATACAGGTGTCCATATATGAAGAGCAAGCAGAAGAGGACACAACTATCTAAGCATAAAACTGTTTATTATAATCAAAAGGAAATAAGAGAATATTGCACTTACTGAAAAAAAATCTGGAGAGGGCATGTAAAGTGTGGTCATCTCAGGGCAGCTGGGGTGTGCATAGATCGGCAGGCAAGTGGCTGGATGGATACAGAGATCAGCAAGGAAGCTGCTGGTAAGCATCAAAGCCAAGAACGGTTTGATAAAGGTCCTTGTCTTGTGCCCTGAAACGCATAACCACACTCTCTGACGTGGAGACATCACCCTAGAGCAGGGCTATGCAATTAGCGGACCTCCAGCTGTTGCAAAACTAGTCCCATCATGCCTCTGTCTCTGGGTGTCATGCTTGTGGCTGTCAGAGTCTTGCTATGTCTTATGGGACTTGCAGTTCTGCAACAGCTGGAGGTCCGCTAATTGCATAACCCTGTCCTAGAGGAACTTCGAAACTGAACCAATCTGGTCCAAACCAGCAGGAGCTACCTGGAAGCCACCAAAGCTGACAATGAACTTGTGTTCCACCCTGCAGCTCCATCAGTGGTGCTTCTCATTTTACCAGCAGCTTCCTTGCTGATCTCTGCATCCATCTAGATGCTTGCCTGCCGACCTCCGCACACCCCAGCTGCCCTAAGGTGACTACACTTTACTTTTGTGACATGCCTTCTCCATGTTTTATGCAGTGAGTGCAATATTTTATTTTTCCCTTTTGATTCTAAAAAAACAGTTTTATGATTAGTTGGTCGTGCCCTCGTCTGCTTGCTTTTCATATACAGTATCTCACAAAAGTAAGTACACCCCTCACATTTTTGTAAATATTTTATTCTATCTTTTCATGTGACAACACTGAAGAAATTACACTTTGCTACAATGTAAAGTAGTGAGTGTACAGCTTGTATAACAGTGTAAATTTGCTGTCCCCTCAAAATAACTCAACACACAGCCATTAATGTCTAAACCACTGGCAACAAAAGTGAGTACACCCCTAAGTGAAAATGTCCAAATTGGGCCCAAAGTGTCAATATTTTATGTGGCCACCATGATTTTCCAGCACTGCCTTAACCCTCTTGGGCATGGAGTTCACCAGAGTTTCACAGATTGCCACTGGAGTCCTCTTCCACTCCTCCATGATGACATCACAGAGTTAGAGACCTTGCACTCCTCCACCTTCCGTTTGAGGATGTCCCACAGATGCTCAATAGGGTTTAGGTTTGGAGACATGATTGGCCAGTCCATCACTTTACCCTCAGCTTCTTTAGCAAGGTAGTGGTCATCTTGCAGGTGTGTTTGGGGTCGTTATGTTGGAATACTGCCCTGCAGCCCAGTCTCTGAAAGGAGGGGGTCATGCTCTGCTTCAGTATGTCACAGTACACATTGGCATTCATGGTTCCCTCAATGAACTGCAGCTTCCTAGTGTCGGCAGCACTCATGCAGCCCCAGACCATGACACTCCCACCTCCATGCCTGACTGTAGGCAAGACACACTTGTCTTTGTACTCCTCACCTGATTTCTGCCACACACGCTTGACACTAGAGATGAGCGAACTTCTAGAAGTCCGGGTTCTGCTGGTTCGGGACAAAGTCCGGGTTCGGGTCCGGACAGAACCCAAACTTTGTCCCGGACCCCGAACCCCATTGAAATCAATGGGGACACGGACTTTTAGGCACAAAAAAGGATGTAAAATAGTCCTGGAAGGTCCTAGAGGTCTGCAAAAGGAAGGACATGGGGGTAAGGGTGGGACAAGTGGCCTACAGAGAAATGGGGACAGGGAAATAACTTTAAATATTTTTAAAAAAATAAAAACATAAAAAATGCAAAAATGGAGATCATCTTCAAAATGGGTCTGAAAAGTATTAATTAACGGTAGAGGCCATAGAACTGTTCTAAAATCATCTTCAAACTGTGTCAAAAAAGTATAAATAAGCCGGGAGTACCCATATCACTGTTCTGCAAAATGTGTGTATCACTTTAAATGAAACCGGGAATAAGTGAACATCTGTTATGCACAATTATTTAAAGTCTGTGTGTCACTTTAGTTTCAATGTTTTTTTATTGGTGGTTTTATAAGCATAAATAGATGACAAAGAGAAAAGAGAAAAGCAAATATAACAACATATGTTAGCTTGTCAGCAGGTTACATTATAATAAATGTGGCTGTAGGTGACATATACACTCCACCTTTGTCTACTAG
>BLSH010374593.1:291075-305044 GCA_018402905.1 Glandirana rugosa | reverse complement strand
GCTATGCTGCTTTTTGACATTATCACATTATCGTGGTCAGAGACTGCAGACATAGTACAGGAGATGGTCAGAGACTGCAGACATGGTACAGGAGATGGTCTGAGACTGTGGACATGGCACACGAGACGATCAGAGACTTCATACATAGCCCAAGAGGATAAGGACAGAGACTGCGGACATGGTACAGGAGATGGTCAGAGACTGCAGACATAGTACAAGAGATGATCAGAGACTGCAGACATACTACAGGAGACGGTCAGAGACTGCAGACATACTACAGGAGATCGTCAGAGACTGCAGACATAGCACAGGAGACGGTCAGAGACTGCAGACATACTACAGGAGACGGTCAGAGACTGCAGACATACTACAGGAGATGGTCAGAGACTGCAGACATACTACAGGAGATCGTCAGAGACTGCAGACATACTACAGGAGACGGTCAGAGACTGCAGACATGGTACAGGAGACGGTCAGAGACTGCAGACATACTACAGGAGACGGTCAGAGACTGCAAACATACTACAGGAGATGGTCAGAGACTGCAGACATAGTACAGGAGACGGTCAGAGACTGCAGACATACTACAGGAGACAGTCAGAAACTGCAGACATACTACAGGAGATGGTCAGAGACTGCAGACATACTACAAGAGATGGTCAGAGACTGCAGACATACTACAGGAGATGGTCAGAGACTGCAGACATACTACAGGAGATGGTCAGAGACTGCAGACATAGTACAGGAGATGGTCTGAGACTGTGGACATGGCACACGAGACGATCAGAGACTTCATACATAGCCCAAGAGGATAAGGACCAAGTGGGCATCCGATCTCTGATTCCAGGGGGGGGCAATTGCCCCCCCTTGCCCCTATCTGTGGGCGCCCATGGGCCCCACTACACTCCTGCTGCCTTCCCAGGCTCGCCCGTGCCACTGGGGAACCCGGAATTATAGCCGGTGGTTCAGCTGGCTGACCGTAGAGATCGAGTACCAGAAGGTTGCCGATGATCTCTATGGTCTAAGAATCCTTAAGCGATGAGAATTTTTTTCATTGCTCGTCAGATGTTGTTTATCCCTTGTGCAATAAAGTTGATAAAAAATAACAACAAAAACAAAAAAAGAAACAGTGTAAAAAATAAATTTTGAATTAAATAATGAAACTAAAGCAAAATTGGAAGCGCCCCGTCCGTGCTTGCGCGCTAAGGCGAACGCATACGTAGGTCGTGCACAAATACTGTATGTTAACGATATTCGCACCACCCATGTGAGGTATCGCCATGAACATTATAGCAAAAGCACTAATTGTAGTACCAGACCTCCTATGTAACTCTAAACTGGTAACCAAGGCTTTAAAAGCGTTGCCTATGGAGATTTTTAGGTACTGTAGTTCATCACCATTCCGTGGGCGTACGCATTTTTAAAGTGTGAAATGTTTGGTATCTATTTACTTGGCGTAACATCATCTTTTATAATTTACCAAACAATTGGGTACTAAATTATGGTTTTGTACATTAAAACTCATTAAATTGTATTTTTTCCAAAAAAAATACGCAACATCCACCATTTTATTCTTAAGGGCCTCTGCTTAAAAAATGTATGTATATATATATATACAGGTATATAATGTTTGGGGGTTCTAAGTAGTTTTCTAGCAAAAAATATGATTTTTACATGTAGAAGAGAAGTGTCAGAATAGGTTTGGGAGGCAAGCATTTAAAGGCAATCTGTCACAAAACAAGTTACATGTCTTAGATGTTTCAAAAACCATTGGAGAAAGCAGCCTATAATCATCTTCCATCTGTATACCAAATCTGATCCAAAGACTCCACTTACACTAGACTTAACCAAATAAATAGGTTTCACCTTGGAATGGGCCTGGGAGCTGGACAATACTAAGGTCATCCAAGGTTATTTTGGTGGGATCTTTGCTTTGTGACAGGTTCCCTTTAATTTAACTTGAGCTCAGATGGCACTAGATAATTCATTTTTCCATTTTTATTTCTTACAGTGTCTTGAAAACTTCTCTCAATCAACAGAGATGGAGGATTTGGTGAACCTGAGAGAGAAGGCCCTCAGTTACAACCTTGAAAGCTCTGAGATAGGAGAGTTGGGCTACAATCGGATCTTGCTCCAGGTCTGTGGTCACACTGGTCATGGAAAATCGTCCTTCATCAATTCCATGGTGTATGCCTTGCATGGTGGCAGGTTTGAGGCAATGGCTTCTGAAGCGTCAGCCATCGAAAGCCAAGGAGGGTATACCCAGAAAAGGACATCGTACCCCCTGTCTGATGTCATCACCCTGGTGGACAATCGAGGGTTTGGAAAGTCCGACTGCTATGAGAAAGAGGAAGTTTATGCTCAGCTTGGTCAGTGTTCTTCTTTATTACATATGTTCAATAAAAATAGAATTCTAGTGCCTATAGCAAAGACCATCAAACCATTACACAATACCTCCCCAGAGGAGCTTACACTTTAAATCTCCCACTGATGTCACAGCATTTTAGAATGATTTATTTTCCATAATAAAGAGTGCCAGCATATTCCATTGTGCATTACAGAGGGTATAGGACCATTTACGTCATTTAAATTAGCCTAAAATCGAATTTGCTTACAATTACAGCAGTTTAGGAGAAAACCACTTACCACAGCAGTATATTTTTGGATTTTAGAAAGAATACACAACTCTCAGAGGAAATCTACACAAACATGGGAAGGACATACAAACTCCATGCAGCATGTCTCAAGCAGGATCTGAGCACTGAATTTAGAGATACAAGATAAAAGTACTGACCATTCAGTGCCATGGTAGGATTAGGATTTAGGATAAGGTCTAAAGGGAATACATTAGGGTTAGGTTGAGCAATGTTAAGGATAGGTTAGAGGTTAGGGTAATTATTCCATGAACTTGAATTTCCTCTTGTTTTTATCATCAAAGTCCCCATACAGAGAAACTGGTAAGAACTTCTGGTGTTGAAAACCAATGTACCATATCCAGTTAGGCTAAAGATTTATGTATAATTAAAGAGCAAATTAAAGGGGTTAGATTGAGAGTTAGGGGGTAGTCTTAAAGGAAGATATGGAAGAAGTTGAGTTGGGTTCGATTGAGGGATACGTTTAGGGGCTAATTGAGAGATAGAGGATTAAGGCCAAGTGTTAGCGTTTAGGGTGAGATTGTATAAAAAGGAGAAAGGCAGTTGGCGCTTCCCTGTATGTCCTCCTGCTTGAACACTAGGGGGACTTCGTAGCGACTATTGTTCCCCTAGTGTTCAAGCAGGAGGACATACAGGGAAGCGCCAACTGCCTTTCTCCTTTTTATACAATATCCCCTCCCTCGGGAGGCTCAGGTAGGGCAGCTCCCTCATATAACTATTTCTGTTCCATAGCGCGGAGTATTTGTGTATATAAGTTTAGGGTGAGAGTAGAGCAAAGATAGGGTTGGGGTGAGTTAAGCGTATGGTTTAATATAAGGGCTAATTTCAAGGGTTAAGTTGCAAAATACAGTCAAGTGTTTGGGTTTAGGGATAAGGTTATGATATGATTGAGTTGGGTTAAGGTTCAGGTCAAGGCTTAAGTGTTAAGCCGACCATAGATGGATGGAATCTCTGCTGGTTCAGCAGAGACCAGTCAAGATGCCATCAATGTATGGGCAGTCTGATTGTGCCCAAGTTGACCCATCGATCAACTTGGATGCAACCAGCATGTCAGATTTTTAGCATGAAATTATTGCCTATGGCTATAGCCGCTGGCAATAATCATTGTGGTCTCTTGGTAGGGACGATGCCCCGCGCTCCCCCACCAGGAGACCATATTTTCTTTCCTGCAACCTGTAGTTGCAGGCAGCACTGCTGTTAGAAATCATGGGGCCTCATACAGCCTACCTGACAGGCCCCCCTAGGCATGTGGGTGTACAGCACTAAACACAGACCATGTTCATTTGGGCAGCTTACCCACATCTGTATACTTGTCAAATTAGGACCTGTGGCTGTGTTTGTACAGCCGCTGAGTCTCCATAAAGTAACAGGTGACACTAACTGCATGAACAAACCACTCATTCACACAGCTAGAGCACCAAGAGATTGAGGGCATAGATTCCTTAATCCTTTTAGCAGCCTCAGCTGCACTGCAGAATGAACAAAAAATAAACATTCTGTACCGAAGCTCCTTGCTCATTCACAAATCAATGAACAATATATAACTATGCTTCAGTTATAAATGAACATCGGGGCGCTCTGTACCCATTGCTTACTGTGTTCATTCAAGAAATGAAGGGGCCAGTGAATATGACATGTTTACTAGTCCCCCCTCCTCTCCATTCTGACACCAAGCAGTGCTGTAAAGGGGGCACACAGGGGGATTGGAGCTGCAGGAAGGAAAGGTCTGATTGTGGGGGGGTTTCAGAATAGCAAGGGGACACGATTACTAGAACTAAGTGGGACGGAGAGGAGGTGAAGAAGATTGTGATGTAGGGAGAGTCATGGGGGATTGGTTCCAGTGCTCCCCATCCTAGTGAACTGCCATAAAACTGTATGGGCCCCTTGTTGAACATATAGAGCCTGGGCCCTGTACAGGAGGGCAGGTGCTGTTCCCTTATTAGCGGCCCTGGTTGCAGGAATGAAAATCACATAATTTATGGCCTTTCTTAGTGTTAGAATAAAGCCGGCCGTAGATGGATCGAATATAGCCGCTAGCAGTAATCACTGTGTTGAGGGGAAATCAAGCAATTTTTTTTTTTCACTTCCAGAAGCCCACTGTCAAAAATGAATAGCTCCACAAACCAGCCTACCTTATAATGATATGCATAAAATGATTGACCTTAACCCGTTCCGGATCGGCTTGCATACATTTACTGAGTAAAGAGTGGCTGGATAGCGTGAATCGCCGCCGCCGAGCAGTAAGGCCATGGGTCGTGGATACTCGACGTCTGCTGGTGACCCGCGATCGCCTGGCACAGAAGAAAAACGGGGATCAGCCAATGTAAACACGGCGGTTCCCCACTCTGTTAGGCGGCATGTAAGAGATCTACTGATCCCTGTCACTAGGATCAGTTAGATCTCTTTTGCCCCTGGTAAGCCAGCCCCCTCACAGTTAGAACACGCCTAGGGAACACAGTTAACCCCTAGATTATCCCCTGCAGGTTAACCCCTTCACTGCCAATGACATTTATACAGTAATCAGTGGACATTTACATTTCTGATCGCTGTATAAATGTTATTGGTCCCAAAAAAAGTGTCAAAAATGTCCGACATGTCCGCCCCAATATCGCAGTCCCGATAAAAATCGCAGATCTATAAAAATTGGAAAAACGCCAGAAATGAATTCTCATGGTTTGTAAACGCGACAACTTTTGCGCAAACAAATCAATAAACGCAGATCGCTATTTTTTTACCACAAATATGAGGAAGTATATAAATCGGCCAAAACTGATGAATAAATTTGTTTATTTATATTTTTTTGGATATGTATTACAGCAAAAAGTAAAAAAATATTGGCTTTCTTTCAAAATTGTCGCTCTTTTTTTGTTTATAGCGGTGATCAGAAATGACTCAGAGGTCACCAAATACCACCAAAAGAAAGCTCTATTTGTGGGGAAAAAAAGGATGCCAATTTTGCTTGGGTACAACGTTGCACGACTGCGCAATTGTCAGTTAAAGCAACGCAACGCCGAATTGCAAAAAGTGCTGTGGTCCTAACCTGGGAAATCCTTCTTGGGCTGAAGTGATTAATAATTGCTCTATTTAAATTGCCTGTGTTGTAGAGTCACTAATAAGAACCAAATCTGCACAATGAGAGTCAGAGAGAAAACATTTGAATAGCCTTTGTAGCTCTGGGGTAACTCCGGTTACTCTTTATACACATTGATATACAGGGTGGGCCATTTATATGGATACACCTTAATAAAATGGGAATGGTTGGTGATATTAACTTCCTGTTTGTGGCACATTAGTATATGTGAGGGGGGAAACTTTTCAAGATGGGTGGTGACCATGGCGGCCATTTTGAAGTTGGCCATTTTGAATCCAACTTTTGTTTTTTCAATAGGAAGAGGGTCATGTGACTCATCAAACTTATTGGGAATTTCACAAGAAAAACAATGGTGTGCTTGGTTTTAACGTAACTTTATTCTTTCATGAGTTATTTACAAGTTTCTGACCACTTATAAAATGTGTTCAATGTGCTGCCCATTGTGTTGGATTGTCAATGCAACCCTCTTCTCCCAGTCTTCACACACTGATAGCAACACCGCAGGAGAAATGCTAGCACAGGCTTCCAGTATCTATAGTTTCAGGTGCTGCACATCCTGTATCTTCACAGCATATGGTTTTTTTATGGTTTTTATGGTCAGTAAAAACCAATACCTTGTGAACTGCTCCTTCCAGGAGGTACCGCCATTCCTCCAAAGCCGACGTGACGGCCAGCAATTCCCTATCACCGAAATCATAGTTCCAGCAAGATGGTGCACCACCACATTATGGGTGTCAGGTCCGAGCATTCCTAGATGAACAGTTTCCTGGAAAGTGGATTGGTCGTCGTGGGCCAGTTGAATGGCCCCCAAGGTCTCCCGATCTGACCCCCTTAGACTTTTATCTTTGGGGTCATCTGAAGGCAATAGTCTATGCTGTGAAGATACGAGATGTGCAGCACCTGAAACTACGGATACTGGAAGCCTGTGCTAGCATTTCTCCTGCGGTGTTGCTATCAGTGTATGAAGAGTGGGAGAAGAGGGTTGCATTGACAATCCAACACAATGGGCAGCACATTGAACACATTTTATAAGTGGTCAGAAACTTGTAAATAACTTATGAAAGAATAAAGTTACATTAACCTACCTGGCGGTATGACTGAGTCTGGAATTTATTGCTGAAAGCGGTACAATTATTTTGCATGGAAATTTGGCGTTTTATATTGTAGGCCTGTAATTCTTAGGAATAACTCACTTAAATCTGTCCAAACAAGAGTCTAGTAGACATCCCGGGTATGATAAAGTTTGAAAAATGAAATCATAAATTATAATATAATAAATAACTAAAAATAATTATCAAAAATAATAATATAATAGTAATAACATTTATTCAATAATGTAATCAAACCAAAAACGCAGACATTTGCTAAGTTGCAGAATTGTCGCTGTCGTCACTTTCAGTGTCTGATGATAAATTTCCCCACCAATCAGTATCACTCAATTCTGCAAATGATTCTTATTTACTATCACTGTTTTCTAGCTGATCAAAAATCACTTTTGACGTAAAGGGACGCTTTTTGGTTGCTATGGACATTCTCATGTTTCCAGGCAGAAAGAATGACATTTATTATATAAAAGTGCATGCAGGGCTCTGGGCAAACCACTAGGGACAAAGGGGATGTGAAATGTTTTCATACAGTAATGTAATCTATAAGATTACATTGTACTGTATGTATGCTGTGTGTTTCACTTTTTGAATTTCCCGCCGGTCTCTGTCCCCGTGCGACGCGACACTCGCAGGGAACGGAGCCCGGCACACAGAGGCATCGGAGCGGCGGACACAGCCCACAGACACGGCGGGGGACATCGCTGGATCCAGGGGACAAGGTGAATAGCGCTGCCTGGATCCAGCGATGCAAGCCCGAGTGTGGCTCGGGGTTACCGTTCTTGGTACTGAAAATCCACCCCGAGCCACACTCGGGAACACCGCCAGGGAGGTTAAAACCAAGCACACCATTTTTTTTCTTGTGAAATTCCCAATAAGTTTGATGTGTCACATGACCCTCTTCTTATTGAAAAAACAAAAGTTGGATTCAAAATGGCCGCCATGGTCACCACCCATCTTGAAAAGTTTCCCCCCTCACATATACTAATGTGCCACAAATAGGAAGTTAATATCACCAACCATTCCCATTTAATTAAGGTGTATCCACATAAACGGCCCACCCTATATATGAGCCTGTATGACCCTAGTTGAGTATTTCCTTGTCAGTCTATAAAAATTCGGAAAGTGTGATAATCTTCCATATAATTGCAGGAAACTTGCAGCCTCTGGATGAAGAGGTGGTTTGGCAGACATGTTTTGACAAAAGGATGGAAGCAATAACCAAAGCCAAACATAACTCCAAAGACCTTCTACTGCCAATATTCATCTACAGGTGACCTAATGTTATTAGTGCTTAGTGTTTGTTTCTTTGGGCTCCAGCCATGTGCTTGAGAATCAGAACTTCACCGCAGATTAGAGAAGTGTCCGCATGACACTATGGGGTTGATTTACTAAAGCTTAAAAGTGCAAAATTCGGTGCAGCTCCACCCAGAAACCAATCAGCTTCAAGGTTTTATTGTCAAAGCTTGATTGAACAAGCTGAGGTTAGAAGCTGATTGGCCAGCATGCACAGCTGCACCGGTTTTTGCACTCTCCAGCTTTAGTAAATCAACCGCTATAAGAAAGTGACCTGTCCGCATGTTAATGGGAAACAGTGTAGTGCAATTCAAATGAAATTATTACTACCAATGTTATACCTCCAAACCATATCATAAATATGCTCAAAGAAAAACAATCAATACTTAAGTGCTTTAAGTGTACAATACCAAGAAAAAGTATTCATACCCCTTGCAATGTGCCACATTTTGTCATGTTACAACCAAAAACATAAATGTATTTTATTGGGATTTTATGTGACAGACCGACACAAAGTGGCTCATAATTGTGAAGTGGAAGGAAATTGATAAAGGCTGCTTTCATCCTGAAAGCGTCTGCCGTTTGTGCTAAAGCGCTGCTCGTTTTAGGGGGCTTTTGCGCTGCTTTTCTGCCGATAGCTGACGCTTTTAACCCCAAAAAAAGGGTAAAAAACTTCCGTGTTGCGGTGCTTCCTAAGAGCTTTTCAGGCGCTTCGGAACCGTTGCCCATTCATTCCAATGAGCAGGGGCATTTTGGGAGCAGTGTATACAACCTACCCCAAAGATGTTGCTTGCAGGACTTTTCGGAATGTCCCGCAAGCACACCGCCCCAGTGTGAAAAGATACACTGCAATGAATGGGAAGCAGGTTTCAGGTGCTTTGCAGAGGCTATTTCTAGAGCTAAAGCACCTGAAAACTACCCCAGTGTGAAAGGGGTCTAATGGTTTTCAACATTTTTTACAAATAAATCTGTGAATAGTGTAGGGGGGCATTTGTATAGCCCCCCATCAATACTTTGTAGAACCGCCTTTCTCTGCAATTACAGATGCAAGTCTTTTGGGGGAAGTCTCTGCCAGCTTTGCACATCTAGAGAGGGCATTTCTGCCCATTCTTCTTTGCAAAATATCTCAAGCTCTGTCAGGTTGCCACAGATTGTCAGTTGGATTTAGCTCTGAACATTGACTGGGACACTCTGACACATGAATATGCTTTGATCAAATCCATTCCATTGTAGCTCTGGCTGTATGTTGAGGGTCGTTGTCCTGTTGGAAGGTGAACCTCCACCCCAGTCTCAAGTCTTTTGCAGACTCTAAAGCCCGTGTCAAATCGTATGTTGGCTGTTGTATGTAGCATATTGACTGCACTACACGATCGTACGACCACAGAAAGAACGTTCAGGTGCATGTAATTAGCATCCGGCCGTTCCTGACTTCGGAGCATGCGTGTTTTACACAATACAACTTTGTTGTACCAACTTCTCTGTACACACGATACAACGGTCGTATGGCCGCTTGTTGGTACGACCAAGTTTTCTAGTCTGCTCATACAACTCCCTTGTACAACCGTTGTATGTTCGACTGTTCAAATCGCGAATACGAACGATCGATATCGCATACAACGGCCGTTAGTACGACCTGTTGTATGCGATCGTCGTCCCGTGTGTACGGGGCTTTAGAGGAGTTCTTCTAAGATTGTCCTGTATTTGGCTCCATCCATCTTCCCATCAACTCTGACCCTTGTGAAGAGAAGCATCCCCACATCATGATGCTGCCACCACCATGTTTCACAGTGGGGATGGTGTTTTCAGGGGGATTTGCAGTGTTTGTTTTCCCCCACACATAGTGTTTTGCTTTTAGGCCAAAAAGTTCTTCCACATGTTTGCTGTGTCCCCCACATGGCTTCTCGCAAACTGTAAATTTGCCATTCTTATGGCTTTCTTTTAACTATGACTTTCTTCTTGCCACTCTTCCATAAAGGGCAGATTTGGGGGGTGCACGACTAATAGTTGTCCTGTGGACATATTCTCCCAACTGAGCTGTGGATCTCTGCAGCTCCTCCAGAGTTACCATGGACCTCTTGGCTGCTTCTCTGATGAATGCTTTCCTTGCCCGGCCTGTCAGTTTAGGTGGATGGCCATGTCTTGGTAGGTTTGCAGTTGTTCCATACTCTTTCCATTTTTGGATGATGGATCGAACAGAGCTCTGTGAGATGTTCAAAGCTTGGGAGATTTTATTATAACCTCACCCTGCTTTATACTTCTCCACAACTTAATCCCTGACCTGTCTGGTGTGTTCCTTGGCATTCATGATGCTGTTTGTCCACTAAGGTTCTCTAACAAACCTCTGAGGGCTTCACAGAACAGCTGTATTTATAGTGAGATTAAATTACACACAGGTGGACTCCTAAAACTTGCCCAATAGACTGTTCCTCGTCCTCTAAAAACTGGCACTTGGCTTGGGATTATGGACAGTAAAGGGAACATCAGTACCTGTATATATTTGGTGCTGACACATATGTGACATTATACTCATATTTATCACCTGAAAAGCTGATTTATCACAGCAAAAAAATACATAGCTCTTATCCAAAGCTCACCCGCCAGATGCTTAACTTTTGTTTATTCTCTAAACCCTTCCCTTACCCCAATCTAAACTCTTAATGTAATACTCAACATGAGTTCATTAAAACGGAAATTCAGTCATTTTTTCATCTATCCATCTATTAAATCTTCTGCCCTTGTTGTTTTAACTTTGGATAGTAAAACATTTTTTTTCTGCCAGTAAATACCTTATACAGCCCACTTCCTGTTTCTTGTCTGCTCATTGGCCTAGGCTTATGACATCATGCACAGCTCTCTCTCTCTCACTCTCGTGAGAGTTTGCCATTAAGGGAAGGGGGGGTGAGACTTAAGAGGGCCAATGAGAGCTGCAGGGCTGGAGGTGTGCCTCTGTGTGTCTGTGTAAATCCAGGAAGTAAACAGGGAGCAGCTTCAGCTACCCACAGTTAAAATGATTACAGCCAGACTCAGTGGAAGGAGATTTCTGCAGCATATTCGGCAAGTACAGAATCACAGTATACAGTTGTGCTCATAAGTTTACATACCCTGGCAGAATTTTTGATTTCTTGGCCATTTTTCAGAGAATATGAATGATAACACAAAAACATTTCACGCATGGTTAGTGTTTGGCTGAAGCCATTTATTATCAATAAACTGTGTTTACTCTTTTTAAATCATAATGACAACAGAAACTACCCAACTACTGACACTGATCAAAAGTTTACATACCCCAGTTCTTAATACCGTGTATTGCCCCCTTTAACATCGATGACAGCTTGAAGTCTTTTGTGGTATTTGTGGATGAGGCTCTTTATCTTCTCAGATGGTAAAGCTGCCCATTTCTCTTGGAAAAAAGCCTCCAGTTCCTGGAAATTCTTGGGCTGTCTTGCATGAACTGCATGTTTGAGATCTCCCCAGAGTGGCTCAATGATATTGAGGTCAGGAGACTGAGATGGCCACTCCAGGACCTTCACTTTATTCTGCTGTAGCCAATGACAGGTCGATTGGCCTTGTGTTTTGGATCATTGTCATGTTTTTAATGTCCAAGTACGTCCCATGCGCAGCTTCCTGGCTGATGAATGCAAATGTCCCTCCAGTATTTTTTGATAACTGCATTCATCTTTCCATCAATTTTGACCAAATTTCCTGTGCCTTTGTAGCTCACACATCCCCAAAACATCAGCGATCCACCTCCGTGTTTCACAGGCCCTGTTGACTCCCCTCCAAATGAAGCGTTTATGGTTGTGGCCAAAAAACTCAATTTTGGTCTCACCCATCCAAAAAACTTTGTGCCAGAAGGTTTGAGGCTTGTCTCTGTGCTGTTTGGTGTATTGTAAGCAGGATACTTTGTGGCATTTGCATGATAATAGCTTTCTTCTGCTGACTCAACCATGCAGCCCATCTTTCTTCAAGTGCCTCCTTATTGTGCATCTTGAAAACAGCCACACAACATGTTTTGAGAGAGTCCTGTATTTCACCTGAAGTTATTTGTAGGTTTTTCTTTGCACCCCGAACAATTTTCCTGGCAGTGGTGGCTGAAATTTTAGTTGGTCTTCTTGACCGTGGTTTGGTTTCAACAGAACCCCTCATTTTCCACTTCTTGATTAGAGTTTGAACACTGCTGATTGCCATTCTCAATTCCTTGGATATCTTTTTATATCCATTTCCTGTTTTATACAGTTTAACTACATTTTCCCGCAGATCCTTTGACAATTCTTTTGCTTTCCCCATGACTCAGAATCCAGAAACATCAGTGCAGCACTGGATGAAAGATGCAAGGGTCTGTCAGGAGTCCAGAAACTCATTCCCTTTTATACACACACACTAATTACAAGCAAACAGATCACAGGTGAGGATGGTTACCTTTAGTAGCCATTCAAACCCCTTTGTGTCAACTTGCGTGCATGTTATCAGGCCAAAATCACCAGGGTATGTAAACTTTTGATCAGGTTCATTTGCATAGTTTCTGTTGTCATTATGATTTATAAAGAGTAAACACAGTTGATTGATAATAAATGGCTTCAGCCAAACACCAACCACGAGTGAGAGAAAAGTTAATAATAGCAGATAATAAGAACCCCAAAACCAAAAGTAGTTACGTCCCATGGAAAAATCAAGTAGCTGTAAAATAAATTCCTGCTGTAAAAGAGGCAAAGAGGAATCCTTACTAAGGAAATTCGGCACAGCTTCCCTTCCATGTTGGTGGGAAATGATAGTGTAGAGAGAAGCTACATCCACCATAGCTAAGATGTATCTCTCTTTCTACTCTACCTCCTTGAGTAAATTAATTACTTGTGTTGAATATTTAAGATAGGAAGGGATATGGATAACCACTGGTTGCAGGAAATGATCTATGTAAGGACCCACCATTGAGATGACGGAGTCAATGTCACTTATAATGGGTTTGCCAGGTGGTCGTAGAGGTTTTCTATGTACCTTTTTAGGTTTTCTATGTACCTTTGGTAAATAGTACATGACCGACTCTCGTGGGGCCACCGGTACCAGAAAATTCTTCTTTTTTAGTGAGAATATTTTTCTGATATCCTTACTTGATGATAATCTTGCAGTTCCTTTTTTAAATTTACAAGTGGGATTACTAGATATTATAGAGAAAGTTCCTACATCTGACAAAATCCTAAGCATTTCTTCTGTGTATGATTCTCAATCCAAAATAACAATCCCACCCCCCCTTATCGGTGAGGCAGACAACATTGCCATTACGTTTCTTTAAGGACTCTGATTCATTCCTAAATCTGGGATCTACTCAGGATTTTTTAACCCTTATATCCTCCAAATCCTTAGGAACAAGGTCTCTGAAAACACCTAATGAGGGGGCAAGGTTACTAGGCCAGTCGAAAAGAGAGGCATTAGCCAATAAAGAATTCCTAAACCCATCAGTATTAGCTATAATATAGTGATCAAAGATCTTTGGATGTTTAATTTTCAAACATACTTCTGAATATCAATAAACATATCAAATGTATTAAGTGGGTGATGTCAGTTCCTAATTTTGAACAAGGAAGAGTGGGTGAATTATGTAAACTATACAAATAACTATAAGTCTTCATACAAACTTTTAATTTGTAGGTTTCTAGAAACTAGTGATATAATATCGATTATGACTACCCAAATCCTTAAGAAATAACCGATTACGGAGAGAAAAGCTGACCGGATCATTGGAACGGGGGAGTAATCCACAAAAGTCTCTGGAACAAGGATTCCTAAACCTCCTATATTCCCAATTTTTTAGGACTCATCTAGGGTCTAAA
>BLSH010374593.1:268093-278231 GCA_018402905.1 Glandirana rugosa | reverse complement strand
ATGGCCTTATACCCTTTGGAGGTCTTGTGCTTGCAAATAATAGCATTTCTGGTGTCGTCAGACAGCTCCTTTGTCTTTACCATTGTCACACATGAAGAGGGAATAACAGGTGGCTTTTTATAAAACCAAAATGTTCATTTATTGGCTAATTTGGGTCACATGGGTGGAGGCAATTCATCACAGGTGATCCTCATTTGAGATCTGCAACAGGTGAGCCAAATTGGGTTTCCATACTGATTTGCAGCAAAGGGTGCCAATACCACTGACAAGGCAAGCATTATGGTTTTCTCTGTTTTCCTCATAATGTTTATCTTTTTAAATGTTATTTATCATTTACAGTTTTTTGTCAAACACAAGCTATCTGTAGTAATATGTTGGTTAATTTGATACATTTCCTTCAGTAGATATTCCACAATATGTACATAAACTTCATGGGTGCCAATAATGGTGAGCAGGACTGTATATAATTCATACATATAACAAATATCTCTTGAAAAATCTACCTAACTGGCAATGTGGCAGGAAATGCATGCATGCCTATGCATGAAGGACAAGTTTGTTAAAGAGAAACTTACTAGCAGACTTAATGTGGTTGTCTACCCATTAAAAAAAAAATAAAAACCTGCAAGACAATAGCATAATGCGCTAGTATGCACCGCATACTAGCGCATTATGAAATACTCACCTTGAAACTAAGATCCGACCGGGCTTCTCGGTCCCCTCTACATAAAGATGGCCTAGGCTATAAGAAGATTGCTAAGACCCTAAAACTGAGCTGCAGCGTGATGGCCAAGACCCTGCAGTGGTTTAACAGGACAGGTTCTACTCAGAACAGGCCTCGTCATGGTTGACTTAAAGCGGTTGTCTACCCATTAAAAAAAAAATAAAAACCTGCAAGACAATAGCATAATGCGCTAGTATGCACCGCATACTAGCTCATTATGAAATACTCACCTTAGAACGAAGATCCGACCGGGCTGCTCGGTCCCCTCTGAGGGAGCGGACATCTTCCCTCTGATCTTGTTTCCAGGTACACGGCTCCGGCGCTGTGACTGGCCGGAGCCGCGAGACGTCACTCCCGCGAATGCGCGAGGGACCCGTCTTTCCGGCAAGGTCCGGCCGTATTGCCGGGTCATACACGGCGCACGCGCCGGAACATACACGGCGCATGCGCCGTAATGCCGAAGCTGCTCAGAGGGGTAATATCTCCTAAACTATTCAGGTTTAGGAGATATTCATTTTACCTACAGGTAAGCCTTATTATAGGCCTTATTATAGGCTTACCTGTAGGTAAAAGTAAACAAATTGGGTAGACAACCGCTTTAATGATAATCATATAAGTTCAGGCTAACCTGGAAGTCACAAATAAACATGGTCTTCCTGATCACGGAGCAACCAGTATTACCTAAAGTGATGAGCCACCCCCTGGGGAAAAGGGTGGTAGGAGGTCCTCTCCCAAGGCTTCCTTTTATATCACCCACCCCTGGATTCCCCAAGATTTGTATTCTTCTGTTTTCCTTTTTTATAATTTTCTAATTTTTCTCTCTTGTTTACTCTCAATTAACCCTTAGCTATCCAACATCTTCTAAGGTTAATATCATACAGCCCTGTAATTGCGAAGGGAATTAATATATTTTACACATTTTAATTATTGAGTGCCAAAAACTTCAAGACAGCTGACATGATTCCGCTTACAAATCAATACAGTTTACATATCAGGAAAGTTAGCTGGCAAACCCGGTATATTCCAAGATCCAAATACTTTATTAGGCTACATTTAAAATCGGCACAATACAGCTAACCTGTTTCAGCCATAAGGACTTTTTCAGAGCTTTTGATGCTTTGAAAAAGGCTGAATGGCCAAAACATGTTAGCTGCAGGGTTGCCAACCGCCAGTAAATTTACTGACAGTTTGTAAAAATCAGTGATTTTTACAACTGTCTATAAATATCAGGGTCTGATAATTTGTCATGCTGTGCTGACTTTTTAAGTGTAAACCAGGCAAATAACTTGATATTTGTATTGTCAGTGTTTCCATGTTGTATTTAACCACTTCAGCTCTGGAAGGATTTCACACTTTAGGACCGGAGCCCTTTTTGCGATTCGGCACTGCGTCGCTTTAACTGACAAATGCGCGGTCGTGCGACGTTGTACCCAAACGAAATTTGCGTCCTTTTTTTCCCACAAATAGAGCTTTCTTTTGGTGGTATTTGATCACCGCTGCGTCATTTCTGATTGCCGCTATAAACAAAAGAAGAGCGACAATTTTGCAAAAAAAACCCCAAATTTCTTACTTTTTGATAAAATACAAATCCAAAAAAAAATATAAAAAAACATTTTTTTTCATTGGTTTTGGCCGATTTATATTCTTCCTCATATTTGTGGTAAAAAAATCACAATCTGCGTTTATTGATCGGTTTGCGCAAAAGTGGTCGCGTTTACAGATGATGAGAATTAATTTCTGGGGTTTTTATTTTTTTTTTATTTTTTAATGGCGGCGATCTGCGATTTTTAGCGGTACTGCGATATTGGGGCGGACATGACGGACCATTTTGACACTTTTTTGGGCCCATTGGCATTTATACAGCGATCAGTGCTATAAAAATGCACTGCTTACTGTGTAATTGCCATTGGCAGTGAAGGGGTTAACCTGCAGGGGGCGCTCTAAGGGTTAACTGTGTTCCCTGGGCGTTTTACTAACTGTATTTGGGCTACCCTAACAGGGGAAGGGAAGTGATCACAGCTTCCGTGTAGAGGAAGGCTGTGATCACAGCCCTTCCCCCTCTCACAGAACGGAGGTCCGTGTTTACTTACACGGACCTCCGTTCTTTCACTCCGGGGGGGCATCGCGGGTAGCCGGCGGCAATCGAAGCCGCCGCACCCGCTCCCTGGCCCTCCCCGAACGCAGTGAGCGCGATCTGGCAGCCGCCATCGTATGACGGCGTTTTGCCTTAAAGAGCCACCTTGTCGCCGTCAGATGCCGATCGGCGTTCGGCAAGTGGTTAATTATCAATTGTCTTAGTTTTTGATAGGAGTTCTGTTATTTTTAAGGTTGCCAGTAAAAAATGTGCTCCGCCAGTAAAATTTCCATGTTTTGCCAGTAAAAAATGCTGCAGGAGGTTGGCAACACTGGTTAGCTGTATTGTACCGCTTTTAAATGCAGCCTAATAAAGTATTTGGATCTTGGAATGTACCGGGTTGCCGGATAATTATCCTCATGGATTGATGCTTTTGGAGCTCACACTCCAGCCACGAGCACCGGCCCTCAGCAATTCACATGGAAACAAACCAGTTGAGCGTGGGTAATGTTTTCTTCAGTTGAATATAGTTTATGGTCTTGCATTTTTGCATTGCATACCATTTACAAGATGCCCCACATACCTATGAAATATGTGAATGTAGTTAGATGCTATCTTGTGTGTTTTTAGATGATTTTGCTTTTTCACCTCCTGTGAAATGCTAACTGTCTGCACAAAAATAACTATCACTTTTCATGCTACAGTAAAGTTATTAAAAGCAAAACGTCTAGTCACCATCAATGAGGGGTAGGGTCGGGTGATTAAGGTAGAGATAGGAGGTTGGGTTCCTGTGCACTCTATAAAACACTATGGGTTCTGCTGTCTTAAGAAAAACAGACAGATATCCATCGAAACTTGGACCCCGATAAATATTTCAGTTTTAGATTACATCTAAAACTGGTAGGTTTTAAAGAGGTCCTGGTGGTGCTGGGAGGTGATTTTAGTTTTACTCCTGACCACACCGTTGATACCTCTTCTGGCCACCCAGTTTATTTATGCACAGCTCTTAGAGACTTTTGGAAGACCCTTCAGACCCACCACTTGACTGATTGCCTATTTCCTCTTCTAGAATAGACGTAACAGATTCAAAACTTTGTAATTCCAAAACACACAAGGCCTATTCTAAAATATACCTTCTCTACTTATCTGGAGCACTTTGTTAGTTCCACAATAGAATAAATAGCCATCTCAGATTGTTCCCCTATTACCAAATATATACGGTATCTCACAAAAGTGAGTACACCCCTCAGATTTTTTTTTTAAATATTTTATAATATCTTTCATGTGACAACACTGAAGAAATTACACGTTGATACAATGTAAAGTAGTGAGTGTACAGCTTGTATAACAGTGTAAATTTGCTGTCCCTTCAAAATAACTCAACACACAGCCATTAATGTCTAAACCGCTGGCAAAAAAAAAATGAGAACACCCCTAAGTGAAAATGTCCAAATTGGGCCCAATTAGCCATTTTCCCTCATGTGTCATGTGACTCATTATTGTTATAAGGTCTCAGGTGTGAATGGGGAGCAGGTGTGTTACATTTGGTGTTATCGCTCTCACTCTCTCATACTGGTCATTTGAAGTTCAACAGGCCACCTCCTGGCAAATAACTCTCTGAAGATCTGAAAAAAAGAACTGTTGCTCTACATAAAGATAGCCTAGGCTATAAGAAGATTGCCAAGACCCTGAAACTGAGCTGCAGCATGATGGCCAAGACCCTGCAGTGGTTTAACAGGACAGGTTCTACTCAGAACAGCGCCTCGCCATGGTCGACCAAAGGAGTTGAGTGCAGTGCTCAGCGTCATATCCAGAGGTTGTCTTTGGGAAATAGACGTATGAGTGCTGCCAGCATTGCTGCAGAGGTTGAAGGAGTGGGGGGGTCAGCCTGTCAGTGCTCAGACCATCCGCCGCACACTGCATCAAATTAGTCTGCATGGCTGTTGTCCCAGAAGGAAGCCTCTTCTAAAGATGATGCACAAGAAAGCCTGCAAACAGTTTCCTGAACACAAGCAAACTAAGGACATGGATTACTGGAACCATGTCCTGTTGTCTGATGAGACCAAGATAAACGTATTTGGTTCAGATGGTGTCAAGCGTGTGTGGTGGCAACCAGGTGAGGAGTACAAAGACAAGTGTGTCTTGCCTACAGTCAAGCATGGTGGTGGGAGTGTCATGGTCTGGGGCTGCATGAGTGCTGCCAGCACTGGGGAGCTACAGTTCATTGAGGGAACCATGAATGCCAACATGTACTGTGACATACTGAAGCAGAGCATGATCCCCTGGGCCGTAGGGTAGTATTGCAACATGATAACGACCCCAACACACCTGCAAGACGGCCACTGCCTTGCTAAAGAAGCTAAGGGTAAAGGCGATGGACTGGCCAAGCATGTCTCCAGACCTAAACCCTATTGAGCATCTGTGGGGCCTCCTCAAACAGAAGGTGAAGGAGAGCAAGGTCTCTAACATCCACCAGCTCTGTCATGTCGTCATGGAGGAGAGGAAGAGGACTCCAGTGGCAACCTGGGAAGCTCTGGTGAACTCCATGCCCAAGAGGGTTAAGGCAGTGCTGGAAAATAATAGTGGCCACATAAAATATTGACACTTTGGGCCCAATTTGGACATTTTCACTTAGGGGTGTACACACTTTTGTTGCCAGCGGTTTAGACATTAATGGCTGTGTGTTGAGTTATTTTGAGGGGACAGCAAATTTACACTGTTATACAAGCTGTACACTCACTACTTTACATTGTAGCAAAGTGTCATTTCTTCAGTGTTGATGAAAAGATAGAATAAAATATTTACACAAATGTGAGGGGTGTACTCACTTTTGTGAGATACTGTATATATACATACACACATGCGTGAGTGTTTGAGCTTTGGGGTGCACAACCTAATGCAATATTCTTGGGCCATTGTTTTAGTTATCTTCCCTTCTGGTCAAATGTTCTTCTGCTACGATTGAATGTTCTTGTGGTATTGTTTTAGACAATTTACTCTTTTGGTTAAATGTCCTTGTACTATGGTTGAATCTTCCTGGGTTATTGTCTTAGGCTATTTCTTCCTAGACTCAGCTGTCCTTATATTATTGGGGAATATCACATTGGGCCTGTGAACGACAACTCACGTACTGTATCAGAAACTAACATTTTGCACTATTAAAGTACATTCAAAAATTATAAATATTCACAATGTTTTGGCAATTTTGTTCCACTTTTTCTGAATTGTTCCCTTACTGTCTATGAGGTCTTCATAGCAGTCACACACATGTGGAATGAAAAAAAAAAAAAAAAAAAAGCTACATAGAAGCCAGTCACGTTAATGGAGGCAAGCATGGACACAACACCTCTCACTGACCCAAAAATGATCTTAAAGCCTTGTCCTAAAATTTTCTGTTGCATAAAGTTTTAGATAATATATAGACATATATTTCATTGCAGCTACTCAGTTACCCTATGTAACATCCCTAGCTCGTGTTATTGAATCCCCGATGGTTTTAGTAGTGTGCACAGAACCTGAAGTTACATTAGGGGCATCCCCTACCATATTTGGTGAGTGGCTTCCAGTCCATGTCCATATAAAGAGATGGTAGAGCTGCAGCTTTCCCTACAGCAACACTATAATGCAGCCTTTCTCAACCTTTTCAACACCGAGGAACACTTGAAATAATTCTCTGGTCTTGGAGAACCCCTGCTAAAAATTAAAAATCTACAACTCATGATACATTAGTGTGATGGTCAATGGGAAAAATGCTCCTTACACTTGTGGTCATTGATAGAGTTGAACCTTGAACCAAAGTTCGGGTTCGTACCGAACTTTGTGGTGTTTGGGACCAGAACCCGAACTTTTGAAAAAATTTTCGGGTTCTGGTATTTTTTTCCCACTTGTTGAATAGCTGCAGGGCAGCCAATCAACAAGCGTTTCACTGGTTTGCCCTTAGAAGCCATCACAGCCATGCCTACTAATGGCATGGCTGTGATTGGCCAGTGCATCATGTGACCCAGCCTCTGTATGAGCTGGAGTCACGTAGGGCTGCATGTCACATGCCCTCAGGTTAGTGTAGGGAGAGGATGCTGCTGGTGCTGTAAGGGACAGATTATTGTTATTTCCCTATCCCCATTTCTTTGTAGGGCACTTGTCCTACTCATACCCCCACTTTTCGTCCTTTGGCAGCCCTCTAGCACTTTCCAGGACTTTTTTTACAGCCATTTTTGTGCCCAAAAGTTCGGGTCCCCATTGATTTCAATGGGGTTCGTGGTCCGGGGTCAAGTTCGGACCGAACCCGAACTTTTCCACGAAAACCCGAACATCCAGGTGTCCGCTCAACTCTAGTCATTGAGAAGAATTGCCCCTTTACAGATAGCTAAAAAGATCAATGGTATCATTGGGAATTTATCTGAGAGGTAGAAATTGACTATTGCTAGCAACCTCGGGAGGAACCCTGGTTGAGAAACCCTGCTTTAATGTGTTATGTGATAAGAATAACGACAGGCACTTCTACTTTGCAGGCAGTTTCAGAAAGCTCATTACCAAGGCGTGCATCAATATCTACAGAACTGAAGCATGTTTTTCAAGAAACATCGTGGGCATTTCCTGGCAGGCTGCATTTGCATTCAGAACACCCACATAATGCTGAGCCTCCATTACTGAACCAGAGACCTTCAATCATCCAAAAATCTGGAGCTATGTTCTGCAATGTCAGTTGAGAAATTACAGTAGGCATTGAGTTCCAAGTAGTGGTCCACGACCGCTCTGGGTTATGGCAACCAGGAGAGGTGGATTGGAAATCATAACTAGAACAAAAAACAGAAGTGCTTGGGACCTTCTACAATCAATCTGGTGCCATACAGACTAAAAATGTTCCAGGGCAAAAGTCAACTTTGTTTTGTAAAGTAAAATAAAGTCAGCTTGAAAATCATCACTAAGTTTATTGTTAAAATCCACATGGCCGCTGACTGTCTCTCGGTACATGTATGTATCCACATGCTGATCATAGATGTAATTACAATAACTCCAAAGGAATGCATATATTCGAGGTGATACACTTACATAGACAAGTTTGATAGAAAGTGCTCTGCGCCCCGAGCCCACCCTTTTTTGAAGCCAATTAGAGCATCAGGCTTTGATCACGTGCTTCAAAAAAAAAATCCTATTGAAGTCCATGCGTCTGGCGTCCTGCATGTAGATTAGAGGCCGGCCGCATGGATTAGGGGGGGGTAACCCTGCGCCCCTAATGGAGCGGCCGCCACTGGCAGATGCCATCCCAAAATCTGGAATATAAACATGCATAAGTCTGCCTATCAGGCAACAAAAATGAGGACACCTGAAAAGATGTTACATAACAGAAAATGAGGTGAAAAGGGCTGATTAAATATAGACAAATAAGCCAATAAAAAACGCTCTAAATACAGCAAAAAAAATATACAAACAAGCAGCAAGTTTTTTTGTGAGATACCAACACAGTCCCAATGCAATATAGTTTGATAAAGTGGCATTGAAAAGATATAGCGTGCAAACATAAAATGGTAAAAAATATAAGAAAAAAATATATGAGAAAAAATATATACAGTGGAAACTCGGATTACGAGAATAATTCATTCCAGAAGCATGCTTGTAAACCAAAGCACTCGTATATCACAGCAAACTTCCCCATAGGAAACAATGGAAACTCAGCTGATTCGTTGCACAATGACTGCTTGTCTATGCAGTACTGTATGTGGCCAGAGGTGTGGGGACGCTGGTGTATGCAGTACTGTATGTGACCAGAGGTGCGGGGGAGCTGGTTTATGCAGTACTGTATGTGGACAGAGGTGCGGGGGCGCTGGTGTATGCAGTACTGTATGTGGCCAGCGGTACGGGGGAGCTGGTTTATGCAGTACTGTATGTGGACAGAGGTGCGGGGGCGCTGGTGTATGCAGTACTGTATGTGGCCAGAGGTGTGGGGGCGCTGGTGTATACAGTACTGTATGTGGCCAGAGGTGCGGCGGCACTGGTGTATGCAGTACTGTATGTGGCCAGAGGTGCAGGGGGTTCTGGTGTATGCAGTACTGTATGTGACCAGATGTGTGGGGGCGCTGGTGTATGCAGTACTGTATGTGGCCAGAGGTGTGGGGGCGCTGGTGTATACAGTACTGTATGTGGCCAGAGGTGTGGGGGCGCTGGTGTATGCAGTACTGTATGTGGCCAGTGGTGTGGGGGCACTGGTGTATGCAGTACTGTATGTGGCCAGAGGTGTGGGGGCACTGGTGTATGCAGTACTGTATGTAACCAGAGGTGTGGGGGCACTGGTGTATGCAGTACTGTATGTGGCCAGAGGTGTGGGGGCACTGGTGTATGCAGTACTGTATGTGGCCAGAGGTGTGGCGGCGCTGGTGAGGCATTACTCGCAATCCGTGGTTCCACTGTATAACAGTCCACAAGTGAATTTTTCCAAAAACCCAGGTGAGTTATTACCACATCTCCTCTGACAGACTGGCCTCCTATAATGCCATATGCCTGCGCTGATTCTCGTCCAACCAGGAAGAGTTTCTTGGGCGGCCATGTTCACAGGATCACTTTCAAGGCGGTGGATGGTGGTAATAATCTGGATTACTGGAAGAAATCCCTTGTGGACTGTTATATATTTTTTTTCTCATATATTTTTTTCTTACATTTTTTTTCCCATTTTATATTTGCATGTTATATCTCTTCAGTGCAACTTTATCAAACTATAGTGCTTAAATATATAAAATGGGACAGAAATGAGTAAAATCAAAAGACAAAAAACTAAAAATAAAGAATCAAAGAAACCCCTAAACCTGTGGTCTCTAAACTGTGGCCCGGGGGCCAGATGTGGTCCTTCGCTTGCCTTTATCAGGCCCTCGGGACACTGTTCCTTCCACTGATACAATGCACTATTCCTTTTACACCAACAATGGGGCACTGATACCAACAATAGGACACTATTCTTCCCACTGACCCCCACAATGGGTCACTATTACTCCCAATGACACCAATGATGGGGCACTATTCCTCCCAATGACACCAATGATGGGGCACTATTAATCCCACTGACACCAATGGTGGGGCACTATTCCTTCCCACTGATACCAATGATGGGGCCCTATTCCTCCCACTGACACCAATGATGGAGCACTATTCCTCCCACTGACACCAATGATGGGACACTATTCCTCCCACTGACACCAATGATGGGACACTATTCCTCCACTGACACCAATGATGGGCCACTATTCCTTCCCACTGACACCAATGATGGGACACTATTCCTTCCCCCTCCTTATCACGGGGTAGTAACCATAGTCACCCTCCTTATCACAGGGTAGTAACCACAGTCACCC